>KZ613947.1:64912-493981 GCA_002865655.1 Hyaloscypha variabilis F | reverse complement strand
GTTCTAGGGGATCGTTTGGGCGTCCTAGGGGATCGTAGGCGTTCTCGGGATTAAGGGACGTTCTAGGGGATCGGTTAGGCGTTCTAGGGGATCGTAGGCGTTCTAGGGATTAGGGGCTCGGCCTAGAGTTGGCCCTTTTCGGGCCAACTCCGGGCCTCGCCTTTAGCTTTTTAAGGATATACTAGTAATCGCGACTCGCGGGGGGGGGGGCGTTCTAGTCTAACGTACATACGTGCGCGCGCGATATTAGGGGTAGGGGGGAAGGGGGAAGGCGCTGAGAGAGAAAGAGAGAGAGAGAGAGAGAGAGAGCCTATCACGTGACCCTTAGAATTGAGGATATATTCTAAGGTAGAGTACTAGCCAGTAATAGGGGCGGCTTATTAGACCGTGCACTTGCGTGCGCGTGCGTGCGCCCGCTAAGGGCTAGAATATTACCAAGAAAGGTCTTACTACACGATAAAAATCACAAAATCGGTCGCCTTAAGAAAGGGGGTTAAGGGGAACGCTGAGGAATCCTATAAATCCCTCTAGTTATCGAGGAATTCATCGATTACTAGAAGATATACTAAAGAGAGTTGACACGGCGTTTGCACCGGACTAGCCGCATCTAGTGGAGGAATCCTGGTTTGGGAAAGGTTTCGTGGCGTTGACAGGGATCGGGATCGCTTTTCTCCTTTTGTCTCCAGAGTAGAGCACCGAGAACCTAAAGTTATCGATGCTTGCTTTCCTAATTAGGACTAGTGTACACGTGATCCCATCACCTCTCGCATCGCCCCCTAAGTAAGTGCAAATGCACCAACAATAAATTAAAGTGTTGAGGAAACTTAATGTTCAGTACGAGGTCCATCCAGCTCGCTGGCACTCGCTGAAGGGGACCTCGTTTAGCCCCACCCGTCCTGCGCTCCCAATGCCTATATGGGCTCTTCCGGCGTCTCTCTATGGCCGACCTATATTCTTATTCCTTACCAACGGCCGCGCGGAGCTCTTGCAACCCGTAGGGCCATCTCCCTCTCTCGACACGCCTTTCCAGCTCTCTTCTAAGGCCGTCAAGTTCTCTTGACTCAGTGGCCCTACCCACAGTGCTCGTCTTGAAGTATAAAGCTCTCTAACTCCCGTCGTATAAATCCCTCTCCTCCCTTCTCCCACTCTCTCTCTGCTCTAGCCAACTTCTTCTCGTCCTCTCCTTTTGTAACCTCGCCCGTAAAGCCTCTTCTACTATCCATCGCGCCCTTATCAGCCTCCGCGATCGTCCGTCTTGTTAATCGGCTCCCCTTTTGTTTGCGATAGGAATCACGTCATCGCCGTCGCTCGTGGTACGCGAAGCACGTATATGCCCATAAGTTTTTTCGATTGAGAGGGAAGTCGGTTATCGGCCGGATACGCTTACACATCGAGCAACGGTAGCCCGTAATTCAAGCTACTCGTGGGATCTGGTGCCGCTCGTCGCAACGTTCGCAAAGGGGTTCCGAATCTAAAGGGATCAGTGGCACTCGTGGCAGTAATGTGGGCGGACCATTGTGGAAGAGAGTAAAGAGAGCACATTTAGAGCTCTTCAAGAGAGCACCTTTGATGTTCCCGCACTGTGGTTTTCGATCACGCTTTTATACGTAAGCTGCTTTGTCAGCTCTTAGTCAGCTCTTTCGGCCCTACACCAGCTAAGATATTAGGACCGATCGAGCCTACAGGGTGCTTTAAACGTTAACCAGTGTTTAACTACATTTAGCAAGAAAGGCTGAAATTACGACAGGTGGTTGGTCAGACCACACTGCGATTCTAGCTAGTTCGCCGATAAAACCCCTGTAAACAGGTGACATTTAACATTTATTTCAACGTGTAGGTAGTAGAACACGACGTCCTTTTTACCCTTTCCAATCACAGCACGAACCAAAACAGGTCACGTGGCAGTGTCTGCTCGGGCTTGAAGTATAAATAAACGGCGTACGTCATCCTGTAGTACTCTAAGGTGCAGTCTTGTTAGCTGATGTACTCTCAGTTGTAGTACCACAGTTGAGCGTGCTCGGGCTTGAAGTATAATTAGGCACATACGTTATCTTATACTATGTTAAGTAAAATACTTCAGAAGCAATTACTCTGAGGTGTAGTCTTTCAACCTGATCTACTCGCAATTGTAGTACTCCAAATCTAAAAATAGTTTCGGCTCCACCATCCTCCCACTAGCTTCGTGAATTTATACGGCCGCTAGTGTGGGCAATGGTTGCCGGAACGACTTTCCAAGGAGGAACTCAGAAGTACGCTTCCTAGGCGTGTAAAAAGTCGGTTGAATTAGTATTGGAAGCAGGGGACAAGTCGATGCTGTGAGAGAGAGTCGGTGAGGGCGATGGTGACTGCAAATATGGAGCCCATTTGAAGCCTGCCACACCGGGACGCGAGGGTGGTCAGCGGCTAATTTTAGCCAAACCCAACCCCAACTAGCAGAGCTGTGCCCCAACAGGCTGGATGAAAGTCTAGACTGGACTGTGGTTATAGAGGCCAAAGAGGATATTTGCAAATGTTAGCACAAAGCAAGTTCAAATTCCCAGCTATCTCAGATCACCTTGACTTACTGATTTACTAGTCGATACAGCCTCCGGAGAGGTGCGCGGCCAAAATCTCGATTCCCCACGGCATCGTTGCAAATTCCGAGATGGGTCAGGCTCCGTTGCGGCGTTAGACTACGTGCTCCCCATGGATATCAGAGGAGGCGATACTGCTCAAGATGAGAAAGGAGAGGGATGAGAGGAGTGTCTCCTGAACTACTAATAGGCTATCGCTTAGCGCGCAAATCACCTGACATGTATCACCTGATATGTATGTCCTGACATAATATCCTTATAGATGTGTTCGTATACGATGAGGTTGAATTTTCAAGGTTCGCTAAAGTTGGGAGGTGCGGCTCTAGCAGATAGGGATCTAGAATTGGCTCCAAAGAATCCATAACTAACTTTTCCCAATTTGCGGCTGTCGTAGCCGAGGAGCCGAAACAAGTCGCCCTTTCACCCTAGTCCCTATACATCGCTCTCACCGCGACTCACCCTTGCTCACCTTAACTCACCCAAAACTGCGAGTAAAGCAGCTCTGCTCACCTCCCCGAACCGAAACAGATTATCTTCATGTGAGGATTGGTGTGTGGCCTGTTCTGGCAAGCAATCCTGCTTGCCGTCCGAAACCTCCTTTCTCGACCCTGGTTCTCGCGAGTTTGGACCTTTCAGGAAGCCGTGCTTTCGAAGCATATTATACTTGGGTGTGGTTCTGAATGGATTGAGTGGGATATTCTTTTCAGTTTGTCTGAGACCGTTCGGAAGAAGTACCTTGTGGGATATACTGTGAGCGATGATGAATTGGGCCCTTACTTGTTGGGGAAAGATGCTGGGGTTCATAAAATAATCGACCTCGGTCAATTGAGGAGGTTTTATAATCCTGCACTTGGAGTATACGTACCAGAACTACTTTCCATCGGGCGGATTCGGAACTGCAAAGAACCTGTTGACCATCTATGGGGCATTCTTGGCTTGATGCATCCAAAGGCCAGAGAGAACATCAGACGATTAGGATGGATTGATTACACACCCACGGGCAAGACTGAATTTTGCCGTACTTATATTACCTTTGCCAAATGGTTGGTTCAGCTCGACCCAAGGTTGTATCTTCTGTCTACCGCAAGGTCGGAATATAAACCTCAAGAACTACCTTCCTGGTGCCCTAACTGGAATTCTGAACCACTGGGAAAGTCGCTGGAAGATTGGGAGATGTACTGTTCGGGATTTACACCCTCCGAGTCTCGCCGCTGTCGTATCACTGCGGAGGCAGATTCAGACAGAATAAGAGTTCTGGGCTTTCGAGTTGACATCATCGATGATGTCATCGATGGTGTACTCAATACACCAGAATTTGAGCTCTTGGACACGGGAGTCGAGAAGGGAACGGCCCTCTTCCAATGGGAAACATCATGTTTACAACTTTCTCAAAGGGCTTGCAATTCTACCGGTGTCCCAGAAGCCTATATGCGAACACTCATTGGAGACCCACAGCTTCACGGTGTCTCTTTTCACCTTAGCCAAAACGATCCTTTGAATGGCTATAATTTATGGAAAGAGAGTATACGAACCTGGAAGAAAGGTGGCACCACCATCACCGCCGGTGAAATGGCTAGTGATCTGCTGCCACATCTGCTCATGTCCTCAGAGGAATACGAGTCATTGAGCAATTATTTCTCTGCAGTTAACCGCCTTTTTCAGAATCGAGCCTTCTTCAGCACCACTGGCGGTAGGATTGGTGTGGGACCGTCGGATGTAGCGAAAGGGGATGTTGTCTGAGTCTTCTATTCCGGTGGACCTGTGTACATCATCAGATTTAAGGAAACCACAGAAGAGAGAAGCGAGGCAGAACTGATTGGTGATGCTTATGTTCATGGACTGATGAGAGGAGAGGCTTTCAATAGCCTGGATCGAGGACCGGACGAAGAATTTGTCTTGGTTTGAGAGACTAAGCTGCAAACCAACTGACTCCCCATTTCCTTCCCATTGCCGCAGACAAACTAGACAGTCAATCTAGTTCAGCTTTCGGGAGTTTTGAACAACCAAAATCACAGTGAAATACCACATCGGGGAGTTCGGATTATAGAACTCAATCGCGAATACGCAGAGAGTATTCGTACATTGTCCCAGTTGGCTATAGGTATATACAGTGGCTGGCCACAAGTCTGTCCGACTCGTTTAAAATCGCAATTCCCCCACCACAACTCACCGTCGCATTTTGCCCATTAAATAGGTAATACTGAAGCTATTCACGATCTGATTAAAGCGTACGATAACTGAGTATTTAATTAATGATTCTACTAACTTAGTATTTTGTGTACTACCTATTTACGGCCTTTACCGCGTCTATACGCTTTTACATCCCCTCAGCTAGCTTATTTAAGAGCTCTAGCGCTAACGTCTCCCACGCTTCCTATGTACACTAAATCATAAAGTCTATTATGGCCTGACTATTGCCTATACCCTTAAGTTTAGGATATGCTCTATCGATTTCCGCTTTTAGTATCTTTCACAGGTTTTCTATAGGGTTTAAGTCCGGGGAATATGGAGGCTAAGGTATAATATCTATCCCTATCTCTGTGAAGAAGGCTATGACCTTATAGGCCTTATATATAGGCATATTATCTTATATAAAGACGCTATCGTATTCTAGGATTATAGGAAGGTATTCGGCTAAGACTTTAAGGTAGACTTTAGCTATAACGCCCCCTCTCTTCGCGTTCTGGTCCCCCTCTATTATTACTAAATCACTCCTATACCTAAAGCTAAACGCTACCTAGAACATTTATGTCTTACCCTTCGGAGGCTTGGTTTAAATTACCTAGATTTCTAGAGCTTCACCTACGGGCGTTGACGCGTAATTAGTAGGGGCATATTATATGTGAAGGAGGGGGAGCTTTACCCCGCCGTCGATAAACCTACTCGATAGCGCCTCCCTTACCACGCTTAATTAAGCACTTATTAGACCACCGTAACCTTCTCTAATACTCTACTAGCTTCCTATCGTACTTTATAGCCCATTATATACGTAGTAGGGCATATTCTACTATGAGAAATAGCCTCTACTTCGCCCTCCACTTCTATATGCCCGATTTCTTAAGGTAGCGGTAAATCGTCTTCTTAGAAGAGTGCGGCGCGTAGGAAATGAAAAGCTACTAGGCAGTAATCTTTAGATTTATTATAATCGCGCGTCGTATAAGTCTGTGGTCCCTAGGAGTAAGGACGGAGGGTGTACTAGTGCGAGAAGGAGTAATGTAGGAGACCTGGTGAGACGCGTTTTTATAGATCTTCTGGTAAGTCGAATCGCCCAGGCCTTCTAGTCGCGATATCGCTCTAATTTTGATGCCATGATCACGAGCACTCACGACTCGAGATCTTTGGTTAGGAGAGACCTCCCCTAAGGGTTGACGTGGTGTTCTAGGAGGTCGTATTATTATGTAGGTTGGATGGTTCCACGCGTGGAGACGCGATTATTTAAGCGAACCGGACAGACTTGTGGCCACTACAGTCAGTTGTATAAATCAGCGTTTTTCGCGCTAAAATCGGTCGGCGCACCTCTTTTCTGCCACGCACCTTACTTGGTACTTTAAGCCCTTATAACTCAACGAATAGGTAGCTAGAACATAAGCTAGTTATATATATAAGAAGCGCTAGAGTAGACGATCTTTTCCTTATAAGGGTTTTTATTCTAGACCCTTTTTCGTAGACTTAGAAATAGGGTGTAAAAACGTCGATTTTTCGTGGTCCTCGCCTCGCGAGGCTAGAAGAGAAAATTTATATGGGAGTTTGACTTAAAAGAGTACGTAATCCACGAATTCTACTTAAAACTAAGGTACGCCTAGTAGAAATTGAATTCCTAGCTATAAGTTATAATTCTATATAGGCGCACCTTAGTTTTAAGTAGAATTCGTGGATTGCGCACTCTTTTAAGTCAAACTCCCATGCAAATTTTCTCTTCCAGCCTCCTCGCCAAGCCTTCTCGTTCGCGATCATCAAAAATCGATTTTTAAGTACCCTCTAATTCCTAGTCTACTAGGCCTTTATATAGTATAAAAAGTAGATGAAATAAAAGCTTATAAGTAGACGAGTAATTATATATACTTTTTATTATATCTAGGCTTATATTAGAGGGGGAATGTGAGGTATAAGTCGATCGCGGGGTGCGCGGCCAGAAAAGAGGTGCGCCGACCGATTTTAGCGCGAAAAACGCTGATTTATACAACTGACTGTAACTGTAAGACGAGACAGTGAGCCGTAGAGGCGACTTTCACTACACACATTTGCTTTTTGATTTAAGGAAGTAAGATTTGGGAACTGAGGACCTCACTCGAGGTCGCGGGTATAGATTATTGGGCAAGCTTCCAGATAGTCATTGGGACATGACTTCCTAACAAAGAAGAACAAGATATCAGGGACTTATCCGAGACGATGAACATCAAAAAGAACTTACCCTTCATTTTCTCTCCCTAAGATCATGAACTGGGATCACGTTTTGGTCATTTGAGCATTTCCATTAACCCAACTACAACGCAACCCCAACCTCCAGATCCCTCAAATCCCACACCTCTCTCACCGCCCTCCAATACTTCCCCTCATCCTCCTTAACATGATTACAATGCCCACTCCCCCTAAACCTCACCAACGTTATCCTCCCCCCCTTCCTCCCCGCCTCAACCCCATGCCTCTCCACATCCCCCCAAAAAATCAACCGATCCCCCTCAGAAAACAAATAAACTCTCGGCGTCGTCCCGGGACTCCAGAACCGCTCATCCTCTAACCTCGTCCGCGTCTTCGTAATCACGTTGTTCTCAACCCCGATTAACACGTAGTATGAGAACCAGAAGATCGCGAGGATGAGCATGCCTAACAGGAGCCCGAAATACCGCACGATGTGGTTCTGGGGGAGGGATTTTTGGAACGCGAAGGCGTAGTTGAGGTATCGGGGGTGGCCGGGCGTGCTGTCGAGACAGAGGGCGCGGCAGGGGAGCTTGGCTCCTGTGCGGGTGTGGTAGGCTTCTGCGAATTCGACGGCTTTGTTGGAACCCCCGTCCGAGAAGCAGTGGACGAGGATGTTGCCGTGACAGAGGCCGGAGTTGATTATTATGTCGATGGTTGCTTGGAGGTTTCGCTGCTTTTCGGCGGAGGAGCGGATGACGAGGTCTTTGAGTGTTGTGCCGATTACGATGACGGGGGAGGTGGGGAATAGCTTTGCGTATCCTTTGACGTATTTGGATACATGGCGTTCTTGGGCTCCGGTCCATGAGAAGAGGAGGATCAGTGAGGGGGAGTTGAAAGAGGTCGATTGCCAGGATTCGAAGGAGTTGACGGAGATTGTGCTGTTGTGGGAAAACTCATGCTTCATCTTGTCCTCGTATGTGTACGTAGAGCTTCGGCAAGATCCCACCACTGTGTCTGAATCATCTTTCTCCATTCTCGTCCCTCGTTGTCATAGTCAACTTGTTGCGATTGTGGCTTGGCTGTCTTGCGAATGCTACGATGACTTCCCACACTGATGTGTACTCGAATTGACGAAAGGGAGAGCTAAGCGAGGGAACTGTATCGAGAATCCCAATGACTTCAAGGTAAACACAGTGAGTGAACGGGTGTTAACTGAGAATTGGACGCAATGAATGAAAGCGAATGGCTTTCAAGTAAGGACAGTAATTGAAGAGGACTCAACTTGAGGACCGGATGCAACGAACTAAAGCAACGAAAGCAATAAGATAAAAGAGCACAACACGTAGGCACAACACGTAGTCCCCGAGATCACGGCCCACTGCCCAGGACTTCCATTACTGCAGTTACAAACCCTCAGTTCCAGACTCCAGGCACCGGAGTTGTTCCCCGCTGCGAATTGCCTCTGCTCGTACAACCACCATTCAGTGCAGTCGAATAAAATTTATTCCAGACATCTCGTTCATCCCGGACCCACACCTTCAAGCACAAACAATAGCCTGTGCCTAACTGAGACCTGCATCGATGTAATCCAGCACTTATTCACCATTCGATTCCGAAATGAGCGGCATGGCTTCAGCCACCCGCACGTGTCAGGACAGCGAAGCGCCGGATCTTTATCTCATAGGGCGCCAACCCTCCGATCTAGATTGCGGCTCCACCATTGGGGCTGAGAGCTATTTCCATGCCGCAGCTGAGGGACTCGCCAGATGCGGCTCTAGCACGGCCGCCCTCGTTAGATTCAGCCATATCCGGCATATTGAGTAATTGACCCTTAATGCAGGGGGGTGTCAGAAGCAAAAATGGCAAGGGGACGCGTCGTGCTGTGCTGTCGTCTTCACAGCAACGCATCCGCGCCAAGGACAAAGCACTTTGTGGCTGACTGAGAGACCTCATCTGTTGTTCATCGCGTGTGCGAACGTGGGTCGGCAACTCTAGATCGCAATGCTTTCGGATTTCGGACCCGCCAGATCGGTTCGCTTCGGAGAGACCGAGAATAGGGCATTGACTAGCAACCGCTCACCGAGTCCGATTATGGAGTCGTCGCACATCTCGAGATATTCTCTCCTTGGATGCGACAGGGACCCGCCAGGCCTTTGGAGTCTGGACGCTTTACTGAGTTGCTGGGAATCATGAATACAAGACTGCGAGTGCACTTGAGCAATGTTATTCATATTTGAGTGTCGAGTTCAGCACTGGGGAGCCAATCGCTTTCGAAGAAACACTGTCTGATGGTGCAGATGTCAAGTTTGTCAATGTGGCGAGCAGGCGGGTAGCGAAACGCAACTCACATTTCTTCTTCTTCACCCTATGAAGTCACCCTGCTCCCGGCTGACAAATGCATGCGCTTGCCCCTATCTTGTGTCTTGCCCTATCTTTCGTTTATGCTCCGATGCTTCGGCCCCATCGAGTTGCGGACTTGAATATTGATAGTCTGTAACCCGCAAGGCCCAACCGCGCGGTGTGTTCAGCTGGCAACCGCATCGGGGTTCTACTGAACGGAGATGGAGTGTGGGTACGGACTACCTACGTACCTCAGGCAGACTATTGATCAATCTCTCATTTGCAAGTTTTGGCGTTGGTCTTTCTCATTCATATCATGGCGCCTCAAACTCTTTCTCTTCTTGCTTCTCTCATGCCTCCTTGTTGCTGTTGTGCTCTACTACATCGTTCATTTAAACAGTCATTTCAGAATTAACCATAATCACGAAGTGCACTCACTCAAACTCTATTTACTACCCTTAATTCTTCCTTACTGTTGCCAACGCATTCAACTATCAACGTATTCTCCTCAACACCAAAGTTTTGGTTCCGCGACACACCTCAGCGGTTGTTGTTCATGACGCCTCCCACGGGACACGAAAAGCTGCCCTCGATGGCCACGTTTTCTGTGGAAGAACATACCCCCTCTCAGCCACCATCATGGAAGCCACTCAAACAAGAATACCTCGTCATGCTCACGATCTCCATCCTCTCACTTATGGTCGCGCTCGACGCCACCATTCTCGTGCCAGTTCTTCCTGTAAGGCCCACCATCCCTCACCACCAGCCATTATTCATAACTAACAAACAAACACATAGGCATTAGCTACAGCCCTCCACGGAACCTCATCAGACGCCTTCTGGGCCGGGACATCCTACCTCCTAACCAGCGCAGTCTTCCAGCCCTTCATCGCAGCCCTATCCGACGTCTTCGGTAGACAGCAATTACTTCTCCTCTCGCTCCTCTTCTTCTCCGCAGGTGCCCTGATTTGTGCCCTGGCCAACGGATTCACGGTTCTGCTTGTCGGGAGAAGCATTCAAGGGATCGGGGGCGGCGGAATCATCACTTTGGGTCAAGTCATATTCTCGGATATCGTGCCGTTGAGACAGAGACCGAAGTACTTTTCCTTTGTGCTCGGTGCTTGGGCTATTGGTATGTCTCTCTCTTCTTTGATGTCATTCTTTCATGAGTCTTGTTGTTGATCTGTGAATGTAGGCACCATCCTCGGCCCAGTGATTGGCGGCGCTTTCGTCCAGAAACTGAATTGGCGATGGGTCTTCTACCTCAACTTCCCGTTCTGCGTCGCGGGGATGGTAATGATCGTCCTGTTCGTCAAGCTCAACACTACGGTCAAGGAGTCCTATAAGCGGAAGGTCCAACGGGTTGACTGGCTGGGCAGTTTTCTGTTTATTGGGGGTACGACCAGTTTCCTGATTGGCGTTTCTTGGGGCGGGATCCAGTTTAAATGGACCAGCGCCTCGACACTTGCACCGATTATAGTGGGCATTTTTGGGGTAATCTTGTCGTGTGTATGGGAGACGCGGGTTAAAGAACCTGTTCTTCGAGGTTCGCTGTTCTATAATGTCTCTGCGTTCGCTGCATACTATTGTGCATTCGCACAAGGCTTTCTGGTGAGTCTCAAGTCATGATCATTTGTTCTTGGGGGTTTACTGACTTACACCACACAGTTATTCACAGCGCTGTATTATGTCCCCTTTTACTTCATGTCCGTCCGCGACACAGCGCCGATCCAGAGCGGCATCAACATTTTCCCCGTCCTCTTCCTCCTCCTGCCCGGCTCCATCGTCGTCTCGATCATCACGACACGGATAGGTCGCTTCCGATGGGCCTTCTGGTCTGGCTGGTCGATCACCACAGCTGGATGCGGACTCTTCCTACTCTTGAACCTCAACACCAAGACCGCTGTCTGGGCCGGTGTCTTCGTTGTGTTTGGCGTCGGCAGCGGCATGTTGTTGAGTAGTGTCAATTTTGGAATCCAGGCAATCTCGAGGTCGGAGGATTGTGGGAGGGCGGCTTGCATGTATAGTTTTGTGCGATCGGTGGGGATGTCGATTGGTGTTGCTGTAAGTCCTCTCTTTTTCGCAACCTATGATTACCACTCTGACGAAGAATTCTTAGGTTGGCAGCACCATCTTCCAGAACGTTATGAGTTCCAAGCTCAAATCGCTTGGTCTACCAACTTCCATCGCACACGTCTCAGAAGGCTTCGTCGCGGTGATGAAGACGATGGCAGCAGACGATCCTGTGCGTGTTGGTGCCTTGCAGGCGTATGTGCAGGGTTTCCACGGAGTTTTTATTGCCATGACATGCATGTCTGGCTCAGCTCTGCTTGCGAGTTGTTTTATCAAGACGTTCAGTATGGATAAGGTGTTAGAAAGTGACTTCAAGTTAGAAGCGAGGATTATATCGAGCGGAGACTTGGAATCAGGGGCGAGTTCGTGTCGCTCATAATTTAATGATGAAATAATGAAATAATAATTAATGTTCACAACGTTTTGAGTTCCATGGGGAAATATGACTCAGCGAAACATCAAATACCCTTCAAAATCATTGAGCTCTCACAGCAATAAGGGGTCAACTCTCGCTTAATTTGGATTGAGACAGGGGGAGAGGGGCACAGACAAACTGTTGTGGTATTCATGACTCACTCAGTGGAGATATATATATGTGAATCACCACCTCGGACCAGCAACCTCATCCTTATACATCAATCATGTTTTCAATCTGCAAAATGTATCGTGCATTCAAAAATTGGTTACTGCGACCAGTGGACACCTCTTTTGAAGAAGAGGCAACTCCTTTCGCTAGCGCAGGGTACCACGATCTCCTTCCCCCCTCTCCCATATCGCATATTCCTACCCCTATCGACACGACCGAGAGCTCAGTAGAATTCGAGACAGAATCTCTTTTTGCTGGAGAATGGTACCACGAGCTCCTTCAACGGCCTCCCGTACCGTACATCCCCACACCCACCGACACCACTGAGAGCGAAATCGAAATCGAGTGGGAATACGACGAAGCGTCCCTACTATCCGAGCAATCTCTCTCTGATGACTCAAACTCAAGCTCCCTCTCAGAAACAGCAGAAGCAGAGGTAGAACCCCAAACCCTCTCCACACCAACAACGTTCCCCCTCTTCCCCCTCCTCCCCTTGGACCTCCGTCTAGAAATCTGGCAACACACCCACCCCCCACCGCGAAACGTCATCCTCTCCTTCCCACAAACCCGACGCACCCGCGCCCGGATCCCAAACTGGGACAAGCAATGGCCTTTTCCCCGTCTCCCTTATTCACACTTCATCACCCTGCTCATCAACCGGGAATCGCGCGCTTTTTTCCTCAGCCACTACCAGCTGATCTTCAGCGACTTTCCTTGTGATGAGAAAAAGAAGAAAGAGGGGAGGAAGGCGGGGTGGTGGTTTGATGCTAGGAGGGATTCGCTTTGTTTTGGGGATGGGGTTAGGGGGTTGCGGTGGTTCATGGCGACGTTTCCTGGGGAGGAGGTTTGGGGACGGGTGAGGTGGGTGGATGTTGATGTTGATCTGAATGCGTTTCATAACGCGCCACCGGCGGATCCGCTTGGTGGGTACTTTGCGAGGGAGGGGAGATCGAAGGAGGTTTTGGAGAGGATGGAGGCGTTGAGGTTGGTTACGTTGAGGGTGGTGGTTGTGAGGCCGGATCAGTGGCGCAATAGGAGGAATGGGTATTGGAGGCCGTGGGAGAATGGAGGGGAGATGGTGAGGGAGTGGTTGAGGGGGAGGAAACAGGAGAAGGAGGTGAAGTTGTTGATGCAGTATATTTGGACTGAGGGTATGGGTCCTGGTGTGCGGACTACCGCAATTGGTGCTCATGTTACTTCGAAGCGGGGGCATGAAGAGTTTATTGCGAAGTACCCTGGAGTGGTTTCAGATGAGGTTCGGAGCCGTTGGGCCGAGGTGGGAATTTCACTGCAGGATGGGGGAAATAAGATACATCCAATGTACAAGACTGTGAAGGAGATTTTCTGTCGGAATCTTACGATAAATCTCTATTGAAATATTGGAAATCTTCGGTCCTATTGCGTCGATAGTTGCTCGCTTGCGGTTCTCATGCAATATTTTCTGTGGAATGTGGAAGAATCAGCTTGATCTCAAAGCATAGCAATGCTGTAATTGTTCCCTAAAAGTTATTCCGCCTCCTTTGAAATCGTCATCTCAACACTTTGCACTAATGAAGGATGGAGAATATCCCCCAGAATAGGAAACATTACAGCTGGTGCCATTACTCTGCGTATAGCATCTTAGCGATCGCGGTATAAAAGTTACGAAGATCCTGGGACAATAAATATACTTACTACAAGATTTGCTGTCGAGAATCTGAATGTTCTAAGATTCTTGGAACACTCTAGGGACTATAAATTGGACAAAGGAGGCTGAGTAGTGTACGCAGAGTAATGTGCAAGCTCTTAGCATCTGGGGGGGGGGGGGGTTACTTCCTACAATACTCATATCTAAACTCAACTCGTCCCTGAACTTAGCCCTACTTACGAGCCTTAACCTATCTTCTTGCTCTCGTGCAACGCCAACTCTAGTAATTCTATTACGATTAAATAATATATAAAGAGACTTAATAAGATAATAGAGCTTATAGATTTAGGTTAGAGTATAAATACTTAGGACAGAATTTTTATAGCAATTGTGTACTTATTAAAATATTAACTATACTCTAGAATTTTAGTTATTTTAATAATAAGGCCTTAAAGAAAATTATTTTTTATATTAACCTCAAGACTCTAAACACTAACTCGTATTCATGCGTTTGCTAATTGCAGGTTTCGCAAGCTATTGCCAGAATTTAACGACTTTCATTAGGGTAATCTCAACTGTAATCTTGCCTCATTCTAAATCTCTCTTGTCTAAACTATTCTTGATAGATCCGTGGGTAAGGGGTATTTGTCCACTCTCCAGTGTCGATGCAGTCCGAATTCCATCAAGATAATATAGTCAAAAGCATTAGGTTCGAAATATGGGGTTTGCTGTGCCATCCTTCCAGATACCTATACTATGCCCATGCTTGAGCACAAGTCTGGCCTCACTGCCATGTACTATTAACCGTGACTCCGATAGGTGTGGGAGCAAAGCCAGTGCTTCCATTCTGATTCTGAACAAAGACCACCATAATTGCGGTGAACCTTCTCACTATATCAGCATCAGAGTACAAGCCCGCAGAATTCAATCAGCACTTACGCAACAGTTGCAGTGAAAACTTGGGTGCTTGAAGTCCCCTGATCTGAGAAGACGAAAAGCCCCATAGAAAAGAGAGCAGTGAACAGCGCAATCAATCCGAGCAGCTCCTTTGTGGTGTGTACTGTAGCAAGCACAACTATGGCAACTGTGGGGAGAAGACATGCTATAACAGTAATCATGAAAGAAATGAGACATATCGGTCTGCCCGGGCGATATCTCCCAATACCTCCTCTTAAACCCCTTCTCTCCTCTGCCCTTCTTTCGCCCTCGACCATTGCCTCTACCCTTTTCTCTTGAAGCAAGTGAAAGATCCACTGTTTGAGCCCCCATTTTCTCTTTGTCAAGAAAGAGCGAACATATTCTAAAGAGGGGAGAAGTTGGTTTGTAACCCAAAAGGTAATTCCATCCGTTTCGTAAACCGGTTGTGGAACAATTAGGTCGTCTTTGAAGGATTCCTTAGGCGTCCAGAACGAGAGAAATCGCCGATAAAACGACGATGTCATCATCTGGGGGTCTACCGCAAGTTTGCCCCAGGTATCTGCTCCAGGGCCAGCTATTGGCAAATATTTGAACGATGGGCTATTTAGCCATGTGCGAAGATTGTAGGTATTTGAAGTGCGGGCGGCAGGAAGGGCGTTAATCTGTGAATACGGAAATAGCGCATGATCTTCAGAATGAAGATTGAGTTAGCTGATATAGGTTTCCTCAACTTTCAGTGCTTGAGACATACTGTATTTGTCCAAAACCTCTCGTATCTTATTTACCAAATCTATTTGTTGATGTGCTCTCTCGTCCTCATCACCCTCGGACAGTAGAAGACAGTCTACCCGTCTACAAAATTTGGGTGCATCCTCGAATTCGCCTTGAATGTGGTCGGCCTGTGGTAAGAGACCGGGTTCAGAAGTCGAGGGACAGATGGCGGGATCGAGGCTATGGATGGTTGGGTAGAAGTGTTGGATTGCATTTGGAAGCAAGAAGTTACAGGACAAATGACTTGATCTTCTTAGAGGTTCGTGACTTATCGGGTGTATTGCCCCTTCATACCCTATTACCTTAGTCTGATTCGGCGTGGCTCAGGCAGCTTGCGCACCCAATTTCTTAAATTCCTAGGCGAAAGATCGTGCCAAACGTGTTGGGTGTTGGCTCGGCACGCTTCTAAAGTGATTTCACATATTCCAACTCTCTCATAATAGTCACCCAGATCTTCGACGAGGATAAGCGCAGAGCGTACGACTTGCTTCGTCCACTGCGTATCGTGCTCCATCTCTTCCTCTATATCACGAGGGCTACCCAAGAAAACTGCCGTCAAAGACTTTCCTGTCATTTGGGAACCCCTGTTGTCAAATCTGGCTCGTGGATACAGCTCTATATCATCGTCCAATTTCAATCTCACATAATGTCCTTCCCTCGGTACACTAAGCTGTTCATCAGTGCGATGCTGGAGAAATGGAAAGTATTCTATAGAGCATGGTATGCATATGGCTTCAACGTAGATGAAAGTATGAGTTGATGTCGCTAAAGAGCTGAGATGTTGAAGATTGTCTTCCTTAGGAAAGGGTTTGAGATGGTCCTGTTGCGTAGTATCGGTCTCAATCCATACTTTGAAGTGCCCTAGCCCCCCATTTCTGCGCCAGTTGAGTAGACTCGGCTCAGCTAAGTCTCCTCCAGTCCATCCGGCCCACGACCAGCTGGGAAAATGCGAGTCTCGCTCTCCTGGTCGGAGATGGTACCATGATAAGGCGAAGGCAAGTCTTTCTTCTGCCTTTCTGTCAACGTCTCTGTTATCGTGGCTACTACCAATTATTGGCGGATATATTGGAACACCCATGAACTGATATACCGGATGCTGGCCTCTTTCGAATGCATGAAATACACCTTCCAGGGCCTTGAGTTTGTCCGTGTGGAAGGTAAGTTCTCGCTCCCTAAAATCGAGAATGTAACTCATGATGTCAAATGGTTCGCTCCCCGGCTGCCTGCGTCTCAGTGGGCCAGGCGGGATTTGAGGTTTGAAGGATCGCGTCGACACGTCATGCATGGCTTCAACCGGTAGTATCAAAGCTTCAGAACGATGCATTCCGTCACATTCAAATGTAACCTGATCCTCGGTAAATATTAAGCATCTTCTAGATAGGAGCCCCTCTTGAAACGTCCATCCTCTTTTGAGCCATTTCGATCTGCCGACAGTGGCCTTTGGGTTTGGCAAAGTCGACACCAGATGATGACCGAGAACCTGTAGATTCGGCTGGTCTCTTCGACATATACCGGATATGCCCGGGAGCCCTGCCGGTCCAGTATGATTGCTTGCAGCAACAATCGTGATCTTTGAGTTCGCATAAATCAGGTCCATTTGGGAAATTTGGTCCCGCTTCGCCTCCGGATCATCTTGGTCGATACAATACTTGTCCACCCACAGGTACTTCAGACCTAGTTTTGCAGTGACTAGCATGCAATCACTTATGAGCCTAGGAAATTGACATGGAAGGGACTTGTTACGTTGCGTGCGTCGAGGAGTATGTGGTTGTTGATGGGCCTCCGCCCAGACATAGGACAAGGTAGCGTAATTGCATGCCGAGGTAGGAATCACGATATTGCCAGTTGTGCAGTCTATGAGTCGGAAGAAAGGAGAATTCAGCGAAGGCGTACGTGTAGGTGTGCAAGAAATCGTGTGGTGTTCCTCGCAATATTCGATACAATCTTGAGCGAATTCAACATCGAAGTCCTCAGGAGAGATTAGACGAACTCGCAGAAGAGCTTCTTGTGACTGATCTTCTTTTCTCGAGTGCAGATAGCCTGTGAGATGCAGTGATGCTTCCATCTTCTCAACTGCGAGGCTTTCGCCAAGTTTGTAAAGACGTCGCATACTCCGATCCGTGATCTTGAATCGAACAACACCTAGAAGAGTTGTATCGTGCTGAGTGAACGTAGCTGCTTGCAATCTTGTAAATACTCGTCTGGCAGAGAAAGCTCGCAAGTAGCAGCCTGCGTCCGAGGGCTCTTGTGGTGCCATGGAAGCGAAAAGCTGGCAAAGATGACATAGAGAGTCTTCAAGCTCGGAGAGGGTGGCTTTCAGACTTAAAATATGTAATCCAATGTCTTTCTTCACTTTCAGGCTATAAATGAAATCGAGATCTAAAGCCGCGCACCTAGCACAGAGAGTGTCGCTCGTTGGTTTCCCTTTGGCGATGTCTCTCGGAATGGCCTTTGAAGTTGATGCTTTGGATCGCCTGCTTTTCTGTTTTGGGCCATGCGTTGCTTCACCGGCGGCTGGTCGGGTTGCATCCGTGATCGTTCTTGCCTCATGCTTTCGACGTTGCTTTCCCCGCTTCCTCTTTGGCATATCGTAATGGAAAAGAGACTTTTAAGGAGGATACTAGGTTCTTATTTACGAGGGTGCTATCGGTATGGGTGAACGGCAGGGGTCGCAGGATGCTCAGGGTGCTCGTGGTGCTCGGGTGAGTTGCTCCGGTTGCTCAAGGCACTCAGGCGAGTTGATTGAGCCGAGGGTGAGCCTGGGGTGATTAGCGCCTGGGCAAGAGCGGCAAGCTTACTAACCCCCATACGGTGCAGAAGAAAGAGAAAATTGATTCATGATACCCAGATACCCAGATACCACCCGGGTACCCAGCAGATAAAAAATATCCAGGAAGATTGCCACAAGCAAGAAAACTTCTTTCCGCCAAGAACCTGACCAAAATCTCCCTCTCCCTCTCCTCTTCTAGGATTCCTTACCAACCTTCCTCCTCCTACCATACCTAACTAACCATCACAGAAATCACGTGGTACTCAACTACTACTCTACTCTACTCTACTCTACTTTACTCTACTCACTCAAGCGACGTGCAACAAATCCCTCCCCTTCTGACTAAGCCCACATAATCATCCCCCCTCCCTGTAGTCAATCAACATCCCTTCAATTGTAGGACAATACCTATTCCTACTACAACGTAAAAACAAAAATAAAAAGTAGAATAGATCTCAAGGGTTTGATTGTTCGATGATTCTTGGAACACTCTACTTTATGGGTGGGCACATGGAATAAGGAAGTTGTGGAACGGTAGGTAGAGAAATGGTGTAAGCTCTTACTTAACTACTCAAATCAAAATCAAAATAATCAAAATAATCAAGTCAAAATCAAATCAAATCAACTTAATCAAAATCAAATCAAGCGACGTGCAACAAAACCTCTTCTGACTAAGAAAACGTGATTTGCCTCCCCTTGTACCTCTACCTTCCAGAACATTGACACTTCCCTCCTCCCCACCCACATCTACATCACACATCACACATTTCAAATCACACATCACATCACAAAGCACGCCCCTCAATCAACATCAAGAGACAAAAAAAACTTCAATTCTGTTACAAGCTAGTGAGATGCGAAATACCAGAGAAGAATCTGCCCGTCTGTCGAACAATGTCCATCTAGAAAGCGGTCCCTCTTTGCTTGCTGTACACGACCGTCTCCCTGCATTTTGCTTCTCCTCAATATACACATCTCCCTAGGTCCCACACTTCACCCTGTATCTATTACCCCTCCTCGTCTATTCCTTCTCCAGCTCCGCCAGGATCTTCTCGCCCTTGGCGCGGGCGGCGTCGATGTCTCCGACCACTGGGAAAAAGTTAGCATTGATTTCTCATGAATAGGAAGGGGAATACGCGCTATAGAAAGCTCCTTCCGGGAGGTCATCGCCCTCGCCGTTCATGATGGCCTTGAAGGATCGGATGGTGTCCTTGAGCTCGACCAAGACACCCTCGATACCGGTGAAGACTTGGGCGACAGCGAATGGTTGTGACAGGAAACGTTGGAGCTTGCGGGCACGCTCGACGGTCAACTTGTCAGCTTCTGATAATTCGTCCATACCCTAAAACATGTCAGCGATGGTAAAAACGCTTAAGATCTGGAAAATTCCGTACCAAGATGGCAATAATATCTTGCAAGGACTTGTATTCTTGAAGCATCTGTTGGACCTTGGTGGCGGTGTCGTAGTGGTCCTGTCCGATGATACGAGGATCCAACATACGCGACTTGGAATCCAGAGGATCGACAGCAGGGTAGATACCCAACTCAGAGATACCACGAGACAGCACAGTGGTGGCGTCCAAATGGGCGAAGGTGGTGGCCGGGGCAGGATCAGTCAAATCATCGGCGGGCACGTAGACGGCTTGCACGGAGGTAATTGAGCCCTTGGTGGTGGTTGTGATACGCTCTTGCATGAGACCCATGTCGACGGCGAGAGTTGGTTGATAACCGACGGCAGATGGGATACGACCGAGCAGAGCAGACACTTCGGAACCGGCTTGGGTGAAACGGAAAATGTTGTCGATGAAGAGCAACACTGCGAAAGTTAGCTTCGTCCATATTCCCCCGTAGAAAACTTACCATCTTGACCTTCCTCGTCACGGAAGTACTCAGCAACGGTCAGACCGGTAAGAGCAACACGAGCACGGGCTCCCGGGGGCTCGTTCATTTGACCGAAGACCAAGGCGACCTTGGACTCGCCGTCAAGCTGAATGACCTTGGTCTCCTGCATTTCATGGTACAGATCGTTACCCTCACGGGTACGCTCTCCGACACCAGTGAAGACAGAGTAACCACCGTGAGCCTTGGCAATGTTGTTGATCAACTCTTGAATGAACACGGTCTTTCCGACACCAGCTCCTCCGAAAAGACCAATCTTTCCACCACGAGCGTATGGGGCGAGCAGGTCGACGACCTTGATACCGGTGACCAACACCTCAGCGGCTGTGGATTGATCGGTAAAGGGAGGAGCGTCGGCGTGGATCGGGAGCTTCTTGGTGAACTTGATGGGGCCACGCTCGTCGATTGGGTCACCAGTGACGTTCATGATACGACCGAGAGTTCCTGGACCGACTGGCACCATGATGGGGTTGCCAGTATCGGTTGCTCGGTGACCACGGACGAGACCTTCGGTACCTATTTTCATCGTGTCAATTTCTGCCATTGGCTTCCACCAGACGCGAATCCTTACCATCCATAGCAATTGTTCGGACAACATTCTCTCCCAGATGTTGCTGTGATGCTTGTCAGTTCGTGTTCGATGGGTTGTGCTTGTTGTCCACATACCGCGACCTCCAGGATGAGCTTTTGTCCACCATTGTCTGTCTCGAGGGCGTTTAAGATCGGAGGAAGCTTATCAGTATCGAATTTGACTGTTTAAAAACATCAGCATCGCGTTCATGGCATGTTTGAAGCTTCATGTCCATTTTTCCTGCAATCCGGAGCTCGACGATGAGGTGGAGAAGAATTTGCAAATTGGAACACTCACCATCCACAACGGCACCAATGACCTGATGAATCTTGCCATGGAGGGCAGAGTCACTCGCAAAGCGCGCAGAGGCAGCTCTCAAGCCAGTAGAGACTGCTGGTCTGAAGGCGCTCCTTGAAGCCCGGACGGCCGATTTTTGAAGGGCGCTGTGTTGGGTAGCACGGTCAGCTCAATTGGTCAATTGGGCGGCGTTGCGACCGCGTGAAGCTTCAATGGGTGTACATACCTCCTGAACATCCTTCCGAATGATGAAGAAGAGCGTGCGGGATGGGAGTGGAGATACGGGAGTTGATGGGAGGGAGAAATGGAGGTCTTTGAGGTTTGCTCGGCAAGGTCGAGAGGATTCGAACTTAGCGTGCTGCCTTGACGCCTGATGAGGCATTACAAGCGACAGCCGATTCGTCCCGAGATTACTTTTCAGCGAGCATTTGTGAACCTCATTCAACGAAGACATATTTGTACAATCGACCTGGATTATTTCAATGCGCTCATGTACAATCTGATTATCATTTTTTCCGCATAAAATGCTTACGAAGCCAAGTCTAGTTCAAATCTACAGCAATTTCCGTTTCCCAGCAAAACCGAGCACCGCCATTCCTTAATCCACATGCCATTCAAAGAGTCGACTCAAGAGCAAGCACCTAATTTGTTAGCTGTGACTTGTAACCCGAGGTGATCAACTTACAACTGCAGTCCTAGTAGGAATATACACCTGTGTGAAGTTCTTCCTTCCATTCCATGCGAATGGCGTAGTGAAGAACCTGGTTCCCGCATCAATTCTCTCAAAGCCACCATAATCCTTGCTATCAGTATTGAGCACAACGCGATAAGTGCCAGCCACCTCAACGCCGACGCGGTAATCAGGGAAGCTTTGAGTTGGATGGAAGTTGAAGATCCAGAGCAGACCGGCACGCTCGAAGACGATGACTTTATCGGATTCGTTCTTCAAGCTGATGTATGCTTGCTCAGAGTGGAGCCAGCCGTATTTCTGCTCAGTGTGTTGCATTCCAGAATCGAATTCGTTCAGGAATCGGTACCGAAGCAGTTGGTCGTCTGTAAGATTGAATTGGCGACGCGCATACCAGAAGCTGTTGTCGTTTCCGGCACGAGGAAAGTCAAGCCATTCGGGATGACCAAATTCGTTGCCTTCGAAATTGAGATAGCCTTCACCGCCCAGCCCGTGTGTGATAAGCCGAATCATCTTGTGAAGGGCCATTCCTCGCTCGATGATGGGTGTAAATTCTGTCAAGGTTGACATGTTCGTGTACATTTCTGCATCACAGAGATGCATCATGATGGACTTATCTCCAACCAAGCTAGGCCTTGTTAGTATGGGAAAACAAGCTGGATAAATGACTTACGCTTGATCGTGACTCTCGCAGTAAGCAATTGTCTTCTCGCCATGGCGTCTGTTTGTCAACGTGAAGCAGATATTGGCCATGTCCCAGCTATCATCCTTCACTTCCTTCAAAATCTTGATCCACATATCAGGGATAGCCATTGCTAGTCTGTAGTCGAATCCTATGCCTCCGAGAGACAAAGAAAGACACAAAGCTGGCATACCTGATACATCCTCCGCAATCGTAATCATCTCTGGGTACAGGTCATGAAGCATTTCGTTGGCAACCATAAGGTACGCAACAGCTTCTTCGTCAACGCCAGGGCCAAAGTATTCATGATAACCTCCCGAAAAACCCCTGCAAATGTCAGTTACGCACCAATTCCTAGGAAATGCAGACTTACGTTCCAATTCCATGATGGGTATAAAGCATGCTCGTAACGCCGTCAAACCGAAATCCGTCAAAGTGGTACTCATCCATCCAGAACCGCAAATTACTAAGAAGAAATCTCATGACTTCATGACTACCGTAGTTGAACAGCCTGCTGTCCCATAACTCGTGCTTTCCCTTTGGACCACCGTGGAAATAGCAGCTATCTGTACCATCGAACTCGTTCAAGCCATCCAGCACATTCTTGGAAGCGTGGCTGTGGACTACATCCAACAAGACAACGATTCCAAGTCCGTGTGCAGTATCAATGAGCTCTTTCAACTCTTCAGGTGAACCATATCGACTGCTCGCAGCAAAGAAGCTGTTGATCTGGTAGCCGAAACTTGCGTAGTAGGCGTGCTCCATAATAGCCATCAGCTGGATGACATTGTATCCCAGGTGGTGTATTCTCGGCAGCATGTTCAATGTAAACTCCTTGTATGTAGACACTCTCAACTCGGGGGAAGAAATTCCAACGTGTGCTTCGTAAACACGTGCGGAGAGGGGCTTCTTCGGTCTTGGGTGCTTGAAAACATATCGTTCGGAGGTAGGAGGGTTCCAGAACCGAGCATCATAGACAGGGGAGACATCGAGGTCTTGAGTGACATATGTGATCCATGCTGGTATTCTTTCGATTCGCTCGCCAGAGGGTGTGATCATAGAAATCTGCCAAGTCAGCAATGGGAGCAGCAGCAATTTGAAGCTAGCATACCTTGAGTTTCGAGTTGTGTGCAATCGCAGGCTGTCCATCTTTCGCAGGAATAACAACCTCGAAGACACCAAATGGATCCTTCTTCATGGGATGCGATTCTCGACTCCAGTCATCTGCCACGCATCAGTCAAGCTATCAAAGCAGGCCGCTCAAGGGAGGAATACTGAATTCACCAATAAGGAATGCTTCCGTAGCATTAGGCGCCCATTCCCTATAAGTAATGTTGTTCTGCTTGTCCACATTGAGACCAAACCTCTCTTTTCCCTGGTCTCGTCAGAGAGTGAAACTGGGTGGCATGATGTTTACAAACTCTGCTGAATTTCTCCAATCCTCCCTCGGTCTCGTTGATGGTCTTGATCCATTCTTGCGCTTTGTTGTATCGTGCCTTGAGAGACTCTTTGAACGGGGCCAGCCATGGGTCGAGGGCAATAACGCCTTGGACAATCAGCTGTCTGTGGTACATTGGGAGCTTCAGAGCTTACCTGTGCCGTCATTTGGGATTCCATTAGCAGCTCCATGGTCCATGAGCGAATTGCTCGAGTGCTCATTTGTGCTGTCCATCGTAGCGGGGTTGTTCTAGCGTCTGCTGAGCTCGAGCTGGTGGTTGCGGTGGTTGCACAAGGAAGCTTCAGCTGTCAACAGAGAGATGGGATGAAAAGTTGTTCGTGAAGGTAAATGCCAGTTATCTGGGCAGAATTGAGCAGAAACACGCCTTATAGCTGCTATCAGAAAGAGAATATCTTCCTGGTTATTCTCTGCGCTGGAATCAGCGAGATATTTTGCGGGGTTGCTCTAGGGGTTGGGCCAATCCGTCACAATCCGATCATCGCCTGGCTGCCGTTGAGCAGAAGCCGCCAAATGACGTCCATCCCTGCAGCTGCAGCCCACCGCCAGAACACGCGAGGCCGATTGGGGAAGCGGAGCTCAACGTTATCTACAGGTGGCAACACGTGATATCAGACCGCATTTAATTCCTATCTTGGTGGACGAGTACACGAATAGGCACAGGCATGGGCATTGGCACAATTGCATATCCCCAGGTCATTGTAGAAGTCAATTCCCAAGCTTGCTCGCCTCCCCAGATTTCCATCTCTTAGCTTCGCTTAGAGCTCACTTCACCCCGCAACCGAGCTCACCTGAGTCATTCATGTGCATTCCCTTCGACAGTCAAGGACAGTTCTACGGGCAATGAAGCAGGAGCAGTTATGAGACATTTTCTCGACGCTCACCATGCCGGTCATCAACCGGACATTCAACCTCTCCTCCACTGGGCTCCCTAGACCACTGCTCAGCCATCTCAGTCGCCACTCTCTGACCACCACCTCTACACTCTCCCGAGACTCCCAATTCCACCGCTCAGACTACCAAGCTCAGGGGGCTGGCTTCTCCTCGACCTATGAGCCAGGACGGCCTACAGAAGGGCCACTCTCTCAAGCTTCTAAACATGGAGCACCACGGCTCACTCCTTCACTGCTCAAAGACCATCTGGATAAATTCGTGGTGGGTCAGGACAAAGCGAAGAAAGTCACTAGTGTAGCAATTTACAACCACTACCAACGAATTCGAGAACTCCGCCGTCAAGAAGCTGAAGATCAAACTGCCAGGGAGCAGCAAGCAAGATGGGAAATGAGGGAACGAGAACGTGGGTCACATCCTGTTGAAAGTCTGTCCTTCCCTTCCCTCATCACATGACCAGCTATTAACACATATCAGATGAATACCCCGGTCACATCGAGACCGTAGACCTGAACGCCTCCATGCGTCCTCTAGACCCAGAACCAGAACTTGGGTCCAAGCCCTTAGACGATGACCCCAAAACGATCATCGAGAAATCCAATCTCCTGCTCCTTGGCCCTTCAGGAGTGGGGAAAACATATATCCTCTCCACGCTGGCTCGGGTTCTTGAAGTACCATTCGCAACTGTGGACTGCTCAGCCCTCACGCAAGCCGGGTACATAGGAACCGACATCGAGTCCGCCATCGAACGATTACTCCTCGCCTCTTCACACTCAATTTCAAAATGTGAGAGCGGAATAATCTTCTTTGACGAAGTAGACAAACTAGCCAAACCCGCCGTCATGACACATGGCCGTGATGTCTCCGGAGAAGGCGTACAGCAAGGCCTGTTAAAAATGATAGAAGGTACCACAGTCACAGTGTCCACCAAGTCCGACCGGTCCTCCAAATCCGAAGCCAGCGGGGGTCGAGGTTCAGATCGCCTAGAGCGCAGCAGCCGCGACCAGCAAGCTGGGAAGAGCGAGCAATACACCATCGACACCAGCAACATCCTCTTCGTCTTCGCCGGTGCCTTCGTCGGGCTCGAAAAGATAATCTCATCGCGCCTCTCATCAGGATCATCCATCGGATTCGGCGCCCAACTCAAGAACACCCCCCTACTTCCGAAACCACGCACTCTTCGCTCCTCCTCTCCGCCACAAGCCCCCTCTCACCCAGCAACAGCAAGCAACCCACTCGACCACGTCACACCAACGGACCTCCAAGCCTACGGCCTAATCCCCGAGCTCCTCGGCCGCATCCCCATCCTCGTCTCGCTCTCCCCCCTCTCCCTAAAACAACTCGTCTCCATCCTCACCGAACCCCGCAACTCCCTCGTCAAGCAATTCATCGCCCTCTTCGCAACCTACAACATAACCCTCAAGTTCTCCACCGGCGCCCTGCACGCCATCGCCGAGCGCGCCCTCGCGCCTGCTTCTGGCTCTTCCTCCTCCCCTTCCTCCTCTCTCTCCGAGAAAATCCCTGCTTCAGGAGGGATAGGCGCGAGAGGGTTGCGGAGTATCATGGAAGCAGTGTTAGGAGAGGTCATGTTCTGGGGCCCTGGGAGCGCGATACGGTTTTGTCTGGTGGATGAGAAGTTTGTGAGGGAGCAGGAGGGGCAGAGGGAGGGGAGGGCGGGCGAGAAGAGTTTGATGCCGAGGTGTTGGTCTAGAGGGCAGGGACGGATGTTTGAGGAGGCGTGGGAGAAGGAGGAGGAGGCGTGGAGGGGGAGGAGGGAGAGGCGGGAGGTGGTGGAGGGTGAGGCAGAGGGGAGTTTTGAGCGGTTGAGGAGTGTGGGTGGGAGTGGGATGTAGGGATGGGCTGCAAGCATGTGGGAGGATTGGAAATTGGCGTTCGGTTGATATGATCTGAGAGTCTTGTAAATACGAGGAGGTGCATACAGTGAGCAAGCATAAATGAACTTCACATGAAACCACAGCACTGCACTTATTTCTTTCCAATTCACGATTCCATTCTAACACAAGCAAAAGCAGATCTTTGTACAATTCCCCAAATCCCTCCCATCTTCCCTCCCTTCCCCTATGTCTCCACCATATCTCCCCTTAACTTCCATTCAACGAAGACTTTTCTCCATATGCACAGATCACCCTCCATATCTCACTTCCTTTCTAGAACAAACGAAATCGAAATCTCCGGTTTGAGTCGACTGGATGAAGTACACGCAAGAGAAGAGAGGATTATGCTTTCTTCGGCGCGCTCTGCACCATTCCCTTGCCCTTGTACCCTTCGGACGAGATGCCGGAGATCGGGTCTGAGTTTTGGTTCTGCTTGTGTTAGCTTTCTTGCTCTCCCCTTTCCCACCGACCCCCTCCCCGACACCGCGCGCAGCGAGCAAAAGAAAAAGGAACCATACCTTCAAATACTCATTCGTCGCCTCCTGATACTCCTTATTCATCGTCCCAGGCGACCCCTTAGCACCCATCCGGATCCCCGCAAACAGCGCAAACGACACCGCGACGCCGATCACCGTGTAGCCAGCAACCTTCCAGCCCTCGCCTGGGGGCGGCAGCGCGCGTGGGCCGTGGGCGCCGAAGGCGATGTAGTATGCTGTTTCGCCGAGCGTCAGTCAGCGAGGCGTTCCTTCGTCCCTCAAATCCTCCTTTCCTTCGAATTTCCATTCTCTCCGTGGGAGTGATATGTGGAAGGGAACGGGAACGGGAATAGTTGGGGGGGAGGGGGAAAGGGAGGGAAAGACAAACCAGCCTTCTTCTCCTGCACCGTCAACTCGCCCCAGTTCACCTTCATGCGATCACGCAGCGCCATCCACAGATCCGCCTGCTCCTGCGGCGGCATGCCCTCCCACCGCTTTTCGATATTCGCCAGCGTTGGGTTGGAGATTGCGTGCGCGGAGCGGGTCTGCTGGGCTTGGTTGCTGCATCGTACGATTGCTCGCGGCGAGCGGAGGACGCTTTGGCGGAGCATTGTGGTGGGTTTGTTTTTTGGTGTGTGATGGGGAAGAGAGGAGTGGAGAGGAGAGGGACAAGGGAGAAGGCAATTGAGGGGCTGGGAGCTCAATTGAGGTCGTTGGTGGGTGGAGGGAACGGGAGGTGGTGCGAGATGGAGGAGTGAGGTTATGGCGATCGAAACTTTAGCGAGGCGAAGCTCTACACCCGACCCGACCTTGCCTGGCTGGGTATGGTCACGTGTAAATCAATGAATTGCCAACTTTGGGAGCTTGGAAAACTTTGGGGAGTAATGGGTTTTAGTTTCTTCAGATATGACAGGTTCAATTGAGTTGTTTATCTTGTATGGGTGTATTGTTATTGGTTTCTAGTGGTTATGGGTCCTGGAAATGGGTTACATTGTGTTCCGACCAAGCCGGGAGAGCTTTCGAAGCTCTGATATCTTATCTTTTTAGCTGCCATTTTATTGGTCTGATTGCTTCAGTTCTGCTTAGAGCTGTTTGTGTAGTTCTACAGCTTATTGATCGCTACACTGCATGTGGAGTGTACTTAGAGACGATGTCATAGTTCAAGCTGCTATTTAGGCTAGAGTGTGAAGTCTGTTGCTACCTGGTCTATGTATATGCGTTTCCTATGATCACATACGATATCGAGGAAATGGAGAGCTAAGTGTTTGCACTTGTGAGAGCTTTACAAGTGCCTGGGTTGTGGAATTGAGTACCACGTGACCTCGACTTCCTGGCAGCTCAAGTCTTGACAAACCTCGAACGAGAGAGCTCCGAAGCTAGGTTCAGGGACTGGAATATCTGACTGGCATGAGGAGGCCGATATAGGCATCTACCCTTTCGCTTTTCATTGTCTGTTGAGAGCTGGATCATCTCCTCAAACTGCACGTGATAGAATCGCCACCTCGAGGCACCATCATATCGGAATAACGACCCCCCTTGCACAGCCTAGACTCATGCATCAAGCTTCCCCAAACACCATGAGCTATTTTGCAACTCCACCTCTCACTGGATCTCGGGCGTGGGGCGTTATCAAGAAAAAGAAACAACCGAAAATTTGGCCGTCCACCGCAAAATATTTGTCAATCCAAAAACACACACCCGTCAAGGTTCAGAACCAGAGGCTGAGGGATGAGGTGATTAAAGTTGACTCAACACATCATGCAATAGGAAAAATCGGACAACACGTGTGTTTTGTGTATGGAGGTGGCACCAGCATTGGCTGACATAGCAGGGAGGCACGCAGGATGGCCAGTAATCAAGCCTGGGCCGAACAGACGAGAGAATCCAGGGGTAAAGAGTTCATCCTGTGGATATAGGGAGAGCAGGAAATAGCAGAGAATCAACACGAGGAATCACGATAACCCGGATGTTCGAGAGCTCGAGTAACCTAGTTATTGATGTCGCAGCCTATCCGGATTATCGTCGCTGGCCTGCTCTGGACCGACAATTTCCGGCGAGACGAGACGGCAGCCGGTGCAGCGGCGAGGCTTTTGTGACGCAGCCTTGTGTGGGAAAGGTTATGCGGTATTAACAATTTTTCTGGATCATCTGAAAGGCAGAAAAGCAAGTACGAGATGTCGATCTGAAAAGCTCCATCTGAGATAAGCAGGAAAACCCGTTCAATCATGAGCTGTATGAGTCTTTGCGTTGGTAATTGTGTGCAGCCTCGCTGAGTGGCTCAATGCTCCCCTAAGGGCGCCGCTGCGGTTAATCCTAGGCGACTTTTAGCCCCTCCTCTAGCGGGCAATGATGCTGCTGCGCTGCTCAACGAATAAACACCCCACCACAAACCCTTTCTCCTCCGAATCTTCCTGATCAGACAACCTCTCCACATACAAAAAGACACACCCTCCCCCTAGATACCTAAAACATTTATCATGTAAGTATCCTGCTCTGCTCCCATCTGCACCCACCCACTCTATTTCCCTATCGACCCCGCTTCAAGCTCTCGCAAGCTCGTCCTGCTGCTCGGCTCGAGAGACAGACCATTCTAACAACAACACCAGAATCATGGCACCCGTCAAGGTTGGCATCAACGGTTTCGGTCGTATCGGCCGTATCGTCTTCCGCAATGCGGTTGAGCACGACGACATCGACATTGTCGCCGTCAACGACCCCTTCATTGAGGTCCACTATGCTGTGAGTACCCCGCTATCGGCTCCAAATTTTCAAGCAATTGACACTGACGTTTCATCACCACAGGCCTATATGCTGAAGTACGACTCCACCCACGGTCAATTCAAGGGCACAATCGAGATCCAGGAGGACGGATTGGTCGTCAATGGCAAGAAAGTCAAATTCTACCAGAAGAGAGACCCCTCAGAGATCCCATGGGCCGAGACCGGTGCATACTACATTGTCGAGTCTACCGGTGTTTTCACCACCACCGAGAAGGCCAAGGCTCACTTGAAGGGCGGTGCCAAGAAGGTTGTCATCTCTGCTCCTTCTGCCGATGCTCCCATGTACGTGATGGGTGTCAACGAGAAGACCTACAAGTCCGATGTTGAGGTCATCTCCAACGCCTCATGCACAACCAACTGTCTTGCTCCTCTTGCCAAGGTCATCAACGACAACTTCGGTATCGTTGAGGGTCTCATGACCACAATCCACTCCTACACCGCCACCCAAAAGACTGTCGATGGTCCGTCTGCCAAGGATTGGCGTGGAGGACGAACTGCTGCCCAGAACATCATCCCCAGCAGCACTGGTGCCGCAAAGGCTGTCGGAAAGGTCATCCCAGAGCTCAATGGCAAGCTTACTGGAATGTCAATGCGTGTCCCAACATCCAACGTGTCCGTTGTTGACTTGACCGTCCGTCTCGAGAAGGGTGCTACTTACGATGAGATCAAGGCCGTCTTGAAGAAGTCCGCAGAGGGCGAGCTCAAGGGTAAGTCCAAGCCTTAGAAATACCAAAAATAATCACTAACAAAATCCAGGCATACTCTCGTACACTGAGGACGACGTTGTCTCCACCGATTTGAACGGCGATACCCACTCCTCCATCTTCGATGCTAAGGCCGGTATCTCCCTCAACAAGAACTTCGTCAAATTGGTCTCGTGGTACGACAATGAGTGGGGATACTCCCGCCGTGTCCTCGATCTCCTGGCATATATTGCCAAGGTTGATGGCGAGTCCAAGTAGGAGTCTATTTATACCTTCGAACTTGTGGTCATGGGCAATGACGTTTTCTGATTCCTGTTTTTCTTTTGACAGAGACATACTGAAAGGAAGGCTTTGAGGGATGGGGAGAACGAAAACGCTTTGATGACTTGGATGGGTATGGCCGGCCGCTTTTCATATGATAGCCATGGAATAGATGTCCTTTTAAAAAATGGCATATGACTAAAACCGGACCCAAAACTTTCAAAATGCCGAATATCGGACCCTTTTCTTTCTAAATGCCAAATACCGGACTCTGAAGAAAAGTGACCTACTTTTATGTAGGAAGCCCATAGAAAACCAAGTACCCACGCTTCCTACTAGCGTTCAGCGCATGCAGTTACAAATACTTCATAGAGTATAGAATTCTATGGTGTTGTTACTTTAAAGATAAGTCAGCTTCGCGTAACCGCACTGTAATTTTATCCTCTGCGAGGCCTGTGCCTCTCGCTGGCGGCCGCGCCGGTGGAAAAAGTATATTTCCATGGTGTTGTCGACTCGCTTCGGCCTACTTCGCGACTGCAATATGGCACCTACTTGTATGTGCAATAACTTCACATCAAATCGCTCGTTTTTAATTGGTTTTAATGCGTATGACGTCGTATTAATTGGGCATATTAGAATAGTAAAAAATATTTAAGTTAGGCTACTATCTACTAATATAGTTGCGTCGTAATATGATCGTGATGTTACGCCCCTAAAGCTACCTAGAAGTTGTGATAAAAATGTCGCTACAGCGGGAGTGCAGTTCAGGAAACCCTGAAGTCACTAGAATTTTAGCGATTATACGCTGAACGCTAGTAGGAAGCGTGGGTACTTGGTTTTCTATGGGCTTCCCACATAAAAGTAGGTCACTTTTCTTCAGAGTCCGATATTCGGCATTTTGAGAGTTTTGGGTCCGGTTTTGGACATTTGCCGTTAAGAATAACTTTGAATCGGAAAGTTTTCGGCATCGGCCGGTGGCACATTTCTTCCCACTAGTGAACCGGGTCATATCCTGAAGAACACCATTTACTAAAGGGGCAATAATACGGACTCTACAATTCTCGAAGCATTTCGTAATATAAACTCAAACCCAATATTAGAGTAGGAGTAAATATGGTAGTGACTCGAGAATGCAATGAGCCACTGTCACGTGGTCCCTGGGCTCTAGCGAGGCTTCCAATGAATCTCCCTCTCAAGACCCTCTTCCTTTACCATACAACACAACTTCGACGCCCGCGCCACAACAACGCCTCTTTATTCGCGCCCTAGGCTTTTGATGACGCAAATCTCTTTGAGAAGCACTTTCGGTCAGCTAGAGCGACTGGAAAGGTGAAGCGCAGGGTGTGGGCGCAGCCGGGGTGAAGTGCAGGTGGAGACCGGTTTGGGACAGCTCGGTAAGTCTACTACCTCTATCTGCGATCCTTTCGTTCTGCTGTCATGTCGCGCGCTGCAACTTTTATTTGGGGGACTTCAGGAAATGGTATAGAGACAGAGCAGAGTAGTATTCTGCTTTGCGGAGAGTATACTGAGCGTTGTTGAGAGTCGCGATATCTGGGCTTCTGGAGCATGTCACATGATGTGCCTACCTATGTTTATTTTGCTCGCTGGTGTGTCCCATGTTGTCTATAAGGCATCCTTACCTTCCTTTCTCTTGATGGGCTATCTCCTTACTATTGCCAGTATCTAGAGCTCTACCTCACCAAATTCTTGGGCGTGGAGTACCTCGTCTTGGTCATCGCTCTTCTTCTCCTCTCTCCATCCTCCTTCACTCCAGCCCTTCACTCACTTGACCCATATACCTACCACTATGACATTGATCAATGCTAATTATTCCCTCAAGGTTATTCGCGCTCATTCAGATATCGACCTTCCCAGCATTTAAACCGTTCTTCCATCGAGTATCTAAACGCGGATGCGGACACGGGCATCGCACCTTAGGAGTTGCATCTACAGGTCTATCGAGTACTGCTAGCTTTAACTCAACCCCTTTCTGCCTCAGTACTGTCACGACACCATATCTACCATACTTGTATCAGCGCTCATTATACACCATGGAGGGTTCCTCGTTAATGCTGCAAAGCAGCGAGATTATTGACACAGTCATGGAAGGCGATGACCACGAACAACTCTCAAACGGACATACTCAAAACGGTTTCATGGATCCTCGCGTCCTTATCACTCCGGAAGACGACCCTAGCGACTCGACACAACCAACCTCCCAAGACGACTCGCAGCATTCTTCTGACATGACAAAGGCTGTCATAGGCCGGAAGCATTTCCTACCTACTGGCTGCTGCTATGATGATCGAATGAAGCTACACGCAAATGCGGATTTCTCTGCCAGCGCTCATCACCCGGAAGACCCTCGACGGATAGAGGCTATTATGCAAGAGTTCAAGGACGCTGGGCTCATTTTCTCAGGCCCCCAAGCTGAGCTCAACAACCTGCTGAAGAAATCACCCAATTCCTGGATGTGGCGGATAGCAGCACGGAAAGCAACTCCTGCAGAGATATGCTTGGTTCACACGGTCTCACATTACGAGTGGGTCAAGTCATTATCCACCCTCAATTCTGCGCAATTACGCCAGCTCACAACCGACTTCGACAATGGGCGTAAATCACTGTACGTTGGCAACCTCACCTACGAGGCGGCACTTATCTCTGCTGGTGGCGCTATTGAGACGTGCAAAAACGTTGTCGCTGGCCGGGTCAAAAATGCTATCGCTGTCATCAGACCCCCAGGACATCATGCCGAGGAGAATGAATCTCTCGGCTTCTGCATATTCAACAACGTTCCTATCGCTGCCAGTGTCTGCATGCAAGACTACCCCGAGCTATGTCGTAAGATCCTTATTCTCGATTGGGACGTCCACCACGGAAATGGCATACAAAACATGTTCTACGAGGAGCCCAATGTTCTATACATATCTCTTCACGTCTACGCAAATGGAGAGTTCTATCCAGGTCAACCAGAAGACCCAGCTATCCCCGATGGTGGCATCCAAAATGTCGGCCGTGGACTAGGGCGAGGTAGGAATGTCAACATTGGCTGGTCTGAGCAAGGTGTTGGCGATGGCGAGTACATGGCAGCTTTTCAAAAGATCGTCATGCCTATTGCTCAAGAATTCAATCCAGACCTCGTGATTGTCTCAGCTGGATTTGATGCAGCTGCTGGTGATGACCTTGGAGGATGCTGGGTTACGCCTGCTTGCTATTCCCACATGACACATATGCTCATGTCATTGGCAAATGGCAAGGTAGCAGTGTGTCTTGAGGGAGGCTATAATCTTCGAGCTATCTCAAGGTCTGCCCTCGCCGTCGCAAAGACACTGATGGGCGAGCCGCCTGAGAGAATGACCATTCCACCGCTCAACAAGGACGCTTCCAATACCCTCGAGCAGGTAAAGCGACAGCAAGCGCCATATTGGAATTGCATGCGAATCGGTGTCGTTGATCCTGAGCAATTACAGCCAGGCACGGACAGGTTGGATGGTGTTATACGAACGGCACAGAAGAGTATCTTGAGCGATAGATACGGCATGATCCCAATCTATATCCAACGCAATAAGTTGAGCCGCTCGTTTGAAAACCAAGTTCTCGCTACTCCTGAGCTGCATAGCTCCAAAAAGATTCTACTTATCATCCACGACCCGTAAGTCTCTCTTCCCTCTCCCCTGTTCACATACTGATTCACACCCAACAGAGTCGAGGTATTCGCGCAGCCAGATCCATTCGACAACCAAGTCCTCTCCCACAATGCCTACATCGTAAGTAACTCTCCACTTTCCCATAACAAAACTAACCCTCTTAGAACGACACCCTCCGCTCATATATCGACTGGGCAATCACAAACGGCTTCGGTGTCGTCGACATCAACATCCCAAAAGAGCTCTCCTCCCCCTCAGAAACAGACTCCTTCGAACCAAAAGCCACCGAAGGCGCCTTGCGCGAGATGACGAAAGAGCTTCTCTGCTACCTATGGGATAATTATTTCGAGATCAACCCTTCGTCGTCAATCACGCTCATGGGCGTAGGCGACGCATATTTAGGGATCAAGGAACTGCTTATTTCACGAGGTACCTCCCCCATCTCCTCTTCATCTCGCAAGAAGCTAACCATCGCGGAACAAAGACGTCAAGCACAAAATCCCCTGCATCCTCTCCTTCGTCTCCGGCTCCCTCCGACCCGTCAAATCAGACATGGACCCCTACCTCTCCACCTGGTACAAGTCCAACAGCTTGATCTACGTCAGTCCCGACCATGCATGCTGGTCCGACGACGACAGCGCACGGAAAGTCAAGAAGCAGCGTTTTGGAAATGTGCTAATGGCGGATATCGAGGTTGGGCAGGGTCCGGATAATGTTGGGAGGATGTTGAAGCGGTTTGTCCCCTGTCCCCATTCCTTCCTCCCTTTCCTCTCCTCCCCTCACCCCTACTTTCTCCAAACTTTCTCGTAATTAAGAGAGGAAAGCTAATAACGAGACAACCAGATACGAAGAAGAGTCCGCTACGTTCATAAGCCAGAAAGTCGAGGACTGGGAGCGCGAGCGCGGGGACATGGATCCGGATGAGACGGAAGACGAGGCTGATGGTGAGGCCGAGGCTGGGGCGCAGAGTCTCGCGGACCAGGGGTTTGGTATGCAGGGCGTGGTGCAGAGTTTTAGGGTGCCTGTTGCTTAAACACTAAACCTCCTTGATCTACCTTCCCTTCGAGCTCTGCATCCTTCGGCTTAGTTTCGTTGTATGGTCCTGGGCATAGGAGATAGAGATGAGGTGGGAGTGGAGTTCAAAAGAGAGGCGTTTGTAAGCAGAGAGCGGAGGGAGAGGTAGCTGTATTTGCAATTTGCGATTTGCGGGGTGCATCTCTCGTGGATAAAGATTATGAAAGAAAGGAAGAGAGAAGCGCATTAAATACCAGGCCATGTCACGGCGTTTGCAGACGAGTAGCTAGGTGCTAGAATTATGAATTCTATACTATTTTCCCACTTCATGCGGCTTTGTCTATTGCTCTTTTTTGGGTGATGGTTGAGCTAATTGAGAGATCTGAGGATGTTGATTTACTCTGAGGCAAATGGGCGCTGCCCATTTTGGGGTGTGGAGTACGATGTGCAACGGAATACTTGAGTTCTTGGTTTATTTCATCTTAAAGCTTGAGATGAAAGTTGAAAGTATCATCGCATCCTTCGGACGGAGAAGCGATGTGCTACAAGATATTTCTAGAGTCACCTTAAGAGGTGAGATGGAAAAGTCACATGGGATGAAAGATGTGTACTAGAAGGGATTTAACAAGCGACGCGGTGTACAGCAGATTCTAGAATGAGGTATATAATAACTTAATCCAAATCTTCAACGTAATTGTATGAGAAAATCTACAACCCTGCCCTGCACAACAACAACCCCTCACAAATCATCAACACCCAACCAACTCTCCTCACTATCAATCTCCCTAACCTCACTATTAAGCCCCACTTCCAGTTCCCCTTCTCGCCCGCTGAACAGCAGACATTCAAGAAGATAGATACTCGACATAGATCTCCCATAAGCCAGCAAACCCCCCGTCTAGGAGTTTGAGGCTGTGTCTAGTAAAATTTAGCAGATAAGTTTGTCCCAGCTAGGTTTATAGGGTTTACGTCCTAGAGTTAGAGGTGCAGCGGATGAGGATGAGAATAGTGTAGGAGGGAGATAGTTCGGTCAGGCAAGCTAGGTTGACGGATGGCTTGAGTGAGGATGGGGCTTGGAGGTTGAGTTTAGAGGTTGGGATTAGGTATAATGGTTGGAGTGTGGGGTGGGAAGGTGGGTAATATGGGTGTGAGGTTGAGAGGTGAGATCGATGACGGAGGTAAGCTTGGGAGGTGGAATGGATAAAGGGGTAGAGTATGCTGGCCGGAATGCAGATGGGATCTTACTTGATTGGCAGACTTGAGAATCTAGAAATAGAGTTCAATGTACCAGAACTTCTCGAGACATTGAGACGATATGCAATAAAACTCATCCTGCGCGCTTGATCACTCAAAAGGAACAAACAGGAGGTCGAGACTGAAAATGTAGTAATATTCGAACCATTTATCTATTAAACACCGAATCCAACAGAAACCGTAGCAAGCACACCTCGAGACCCAAAAATTACTCCTCATCAACACGCACCATCTCAGCAGCAGCGACAAAGGCCTCCCACTCGCCACTCTCAACCCCATCCCTCTCAACCACCCTCTCCAAAGCCTCCAACGATTTCCTCCCCTGCAGCTCCACAACACCAAACAACAACTCCTCATCACTCAAATCCCTCTCCTCCTCCCCCTTAAACACCCCCTGCGCACTCTTCAAGCTCGGGAACTGTATCGCGCGAAGTTGACTCCGGAGTTTGCTTCCCTCGACACCGAACCCGAGTCTCGCCCTCTCGTTCGTGATACTCGACAGCGCGTAATTGAGCGTGGCTGGAACATCGCCGAAACACACCCCTTGTGCACAAAGGAAGTCAGATCGTTCGCTCTTGGTGCTTGTGTGTTCGTACAGATGCAGCAAGTCTGCAGGAGATAGCTTCATGATATCTCGCACCAAGCGACGGTACTCTGAGCCTTCGCCCCAGCCTAGCTTTGAGAGGCTGCGATGGGGAAGGGAGTGCGGGTATTGCTCTAGGACTACAGAGTAGGACGGGTAGAGATCGAGCTCCACGAGCGTCTCGATGTGTGCTAGGTATTCTGAGAGCTGGATTTGCTGTACTGTGGACAGGGTGCGCAGGAAGCGATGGCGAGGGTCGTCGAGGGAGACGGGACTCGGTGGGTCGGGTGCGTAGTTCGTGAAGGTGCGGGAGTGGAAGAGAGTGGTATAGATCCAGTGGTTGTAGACTGCTCCTCTTAGTCTCTCTTTCTCTTGGGACTTGAGCAGGCGGCGATTGTCGGAGCCGAAACGCCAGCGTAGACGTGGGTACAGCTCTGTCCAGCGGTCGGCGATCTTGCCGTAGGATACCATCTTTTTCATGTTCTCGAGAGTGAGCTTTGGGGTCGCTGGAAGCGAAGTTATCCGGTTGAGGAGCAGGGAGATTCGTAGTTCGGTGCCGATTGGGCGGCGTGAGGGTGCGGGCTCGTTGGCGAGCGTGAGCTTGAGGAGTGATGGGAGTGGACTGTAGGAATTGTGCATGCCGTGCTCGAGGAGCGGCATGCGGCGGCCTAGGTAGGCGCGGTAGTTGCGTTTTGAGGTTTGTGCGAGGTGGAGGAGGTCTTGAAGTTCTGAGTACTCGAAGATCTTTTGCAAGAGCTCTGTGGAGAGGTCGGTGATTGACATTTTGGCGTTTGGATTTGAAATGTATTTTTGGTTGGTTGGTTTTTATTCTGGTATTTTGGTTTCTATTTTGCAGCTGCATATTGGAGTTAGTAGATGCTGGGCATTGTAAAGGGTGACGGACTTACTCTTCTATATCTGAAATCTAGCTTCTCCCTCTTCTCGAAGCCTTTCGTCAATCGCAATTGACCTTCTCTCTACAAGAGAACCCACACACACGCCACCAAAGATTGGAAGATAGAAAACAAAGTGATATCGATAAGATTAATCGATGGGTAACGCAGAAGCGTCAGCCGTGGTGGCAGGTGTAGAAGACGGTGCAGCTACAACCACCAACGGCGCGGAGTGCAAGAGACCTAACTCTCGAACACCCCGCCGGTGGGGCTATATTTGATCGAACAAGAGACATCTTGCGACGTTCTGATGTTCGGGGCAAACGCTGCCAGCCGCACGGGGCTGGGGGTTGGGTGTTGGTAATTCATTTTTGGTGGTTGTAGAAGAAAGGAGAGATGATGTGAGTCGTGCAGCTTTATTTCATATGCGGGCCGAGGGTTTATCCGCGCACGTGATATCAACAAAGGCTGACATGTGAGATGACTTTTTGTCATTAATCTTTTGGTTATAATTTATGAAGAAGGTATCTTCAGCTCTGGGGTATGGAGGACTTCGGTACGATAAGGGCTTTTGCTGAATACATGACGATTTCGGCCAAGACGAGAACCTTGAAAGTGCCTTGTAGCTAATATATCCTATCTGTGGAAATCTTATGAGGAAAAGACAAAATGCTCGTCAACTCAGCTAGTCTTGCACACTGCAATTTTAGTGCACACGAAGGCATTGAACAAGGTTGCATTAGCAGGGCAGGCAGCAAAAGTAAGAACCCAACTGGGAGAACCCAACTGGGAGAAAGTGCCCCCTCTGATCAAGTTTCGAAACAGAGCCACTTCTCCTTGCCCAACTTATCTTCCAACAAAGCAGCACATATGCTCCATCAGACTCTGAGATGACGGGCCATATATCAGGAGTGTTTCCTTGTCTGTACCAGCGTGATTGCTACATCATCTCATCTCCGATTACTCGGTCCCCATTTAATGCTTTTCTGACAAAGGGAGAAGCTACTCCACCAGGCTTGATCTGCAAATGTTTTTCAACTTGAAGGCCTTTCACTTTAATCCACAGCCTTCCAACATCTAAGAGGCCTCGATCACGGCCATGAAGGTATACACTCTTTTCCGTCCAAAAATGCTACTCTTGACACCAAACGCCAATCAATGCCACACCACTCAAGCAAATAACTCAGCCGTATCCAGCTCATCTCTCTTCATCTTCCTGCCCCCACTAGTCCTCAGCCCAAGCTCCCCCTTCTTCGCCAACCTCTCAACACCCTGCTCCGCCCTTGCATTATAGCGTCCGGCTTTCTTGAGTCTAATCTCACTCCTAACCTGGTTCGGGCTCACAAACTCCTTATTTTCATAGATAATCGGGCCCCCAAAACTCCCCTCCTGGATCACAATCGGCGTCAACACAAACCTAGGCCCAATCTCCACAAGCGCAACCTCCGTCTCCTTATCCTTATCCTTGCCAGACTTCTTCTTCGGTGCTGCATCTGCGGTATCTGAAGGTATGGCTTTCGAGGGCTCCGTCTCGTTGATCTGGTAGTTGCGGATCCAGATCTTGCCGTCGGCGAGCGTGAAGCCCATTACGTGGTCGATGAAGGGCTTGGCTTTCCGTGCACCTTTGGGGACGCCGAAGATGTGTAGGAAGAGCTCTTTAATTACGCGGAGATGAGGTTCTTTGTCGAAGGAGGCGTCGAAGGAGAGGATTGGGCGCGAGCCTTTGAGGCAGTTGCCGGTGAAGTGGAGTTCTTCCATTGTGTGGACTGTTGATGCCTTTAGCTTGATGCCGGGGAGGGAGTGGGAATTGGGACATACGGTTTTGCATGTGCATTTTCACGGTAGGTCCGTTGGGCGCTTTGCTCATCCATAGATATAGATCTTTGCCTTTTCTTGCCTCGAAAAAGAAGACGTTGTTGCAGTTGTAGAGTTCTGCGAGTTCGTTCAGCTGGTAGAGCTTCGATTTAGTGTCTAGCTTTGCATCTTTGCGGCTGTGCGGCAGCAGCGAGGCAATATCATTTAGGAGATGTCGGTGTCTATCCCAAACATAAATCAGCGCCTTTCCTTGCAATTCGTCCTCGATTTTGCCAGTGGAGCTCACCTGTAAGTAATTCCTCTCGAGGACAGAATCAGCACTCTCTGCTTATTCTTTTTGACTCCGTTCGCAGGACCCTCCTTTTCATGCCCATTGGTTTTCGATAACGACTTGTAGACTGAAGCCATTGCGTTGTGCAGACTGCGAATTCGTGGTCGCAAAATTCGTGAGGGGATCTCGAACTTTTTTGAATTTCTCGATATCGGACAGCTAATCTTAGCGTCGATTCTAATCGCGCCTTCCCTTAATGGGACTAACCTCTCGTGAGATAACTTCTTATTACTTTGGAAGACTGCTTCTTTCTTCAACAATTATTATGAGTACAATTTGGCATTTCTGTTTATGAAATCGACAGAAGTCTGTGTGGCGCGTTCAATTTGCTGCTCTTCATAAGACGATCTATATTGCTCGACCAAAACTTGAAAGTCCGTTATCACCAGAGTCAACGATCAGGCATCTCCAGGATGGGTGACCAAAATCGGAGTATGAAGGTCATACCTGGCAGTGCTCTTCTCCACAATGTAGTAAGTCAAACTCTGAGACTTTCCGAGGATCCTGCTCTCCGAAAGCCGCTGTGCGCAGAAATTCAAAGCTTAGCCTGCGAACTCATATGCCCTCATCCTCTCGATTGTCGAGCCTCCTCAAGTACTCAAAAGCCCCGAGGACCTGACAATGGAACGCCGAAATCGCGCAGAGCTAAATTACACATCTCATTCTCAATTGGCCTTCAAATGCTCAGAATTTCCTCCTTTCTCTATATTTTCTCGCCAAAGCACATCTGCGGTATCTCCGCAACTAACCCAACGGCACTACCTACCCCCTTCCTTTTTATTTAAGATCCTTTAATTGAACTCGACTGTCAGATTTCTTCCAGAACGTGCTGTACGAACACAAACGTTCTCGAAATATTAATTACGCATTGATACCGCACCGATCCACGGGCGATCTTCTAGTGAAACACTGTTTGACCCCTCCAGATTCCTCGAGTCCTCTAGGCACGGGAATTGAGGAAGTGTGAGGTGAGTAGTTGACGCAATGGATAGGCTGGAGGCTTGAGATGTTGAAGGCTGAGAGCATAGCCGAGAGAAGGCAGCAGGATAATCCGGATTGGGTTTGGGGCGGAGTATGTGGAACTGGGAAAGAAGGGTGCCTGGAGGAGCACAAATCCTGCCAGAAAGGAGCGGGAGAAAGGGGCAGTAGCACAGAGACACGAAAAGGAGCATTATTAGACAAATTCCATTGACGCATCCCTAGCGATCGTAGAATGCGTGAAAACCCATCCATCAAACCAACGCACGACTCAAACGGAAAAGAAAAGAAGAAGACAGACAACACCCACACAAGGTTGGAAGTTGCCCAAGATGATCGATCCATCGATTTTGCTCCGTCAAAACGAGCTCGGTGGCATTACCGCAAAAGCCTTCCTAGAAGTCGAACCCTAATAGACTAAAGCATTGGATTTTGCTTTCGTGAACTAGCCCATGCTCCCCAACCATGAATGATCATGTTACAGACGCCTCGCCTTGTATCAACCAACCGGAATATGTTCCTGCGCAGCAGTTCGTGTCGTACCGTACCGCACCAGAGTGGCAAAGTGAAAGAGTTTCCCTAGCAGCATTTACCGCCCTTGGCCGCGCCGTCGTCGGCTAAAGTCTTGGTGAGAGAGATGTTCGTGCCGGCGCCGATGTTGGCTTGTGCTGAGTCGCCGTTATCGAGAGCTTTTTGGGAGACGATTCGGTAGATTTCTGTTTGGTAAATTAGCTACAGTTCTGGAATGCAAATTTGAGATTGGCGGCTTGAATAACATACCTGTGAGGATGTTTTGGAAGGCAAGCTCGACATTGCTGGCATCGAGTGCGGAAGTTTCGATAAAGGAAAGGTTGTTCTCGCCTGCAGCCTATCAGCCTCGAAGCACTTGAAATATATCTCGCAACGTAGAGTATCCCATACTTGCAAACTGCTTGGCCTCCTCTGTTGGGACAGCCCTCAGATGCCTCAAATCGCTCTTGTTTCCTACCAGCATGATGACGATGTTGGAGTCCGCATGGTCCCGCAGCTCCTTCAACCACCGGGTTACATTCTCGTACGTTTGGTGCTTGCTGATATCGTAGACCAGGAGAGCACCGACGGCTCCCCGATAGTAGGCTGATGTAATGGCGCGATATCGTTCTTGCCCAGCAGTATCCCAGATCTGCGCCTTGATGGTCTTTGCGTCTACCTGGATCGACCGGGTTGCGAACTCTACACCGATGGTGGACTTGGAGTCGAGGTTGAACTCATTTCGTGTGAATCGACTCAAGAGGTTGGATTTACCAACTCCGGAGTCTCCGATCAGGACGACTGAAGCAGCAGGTGTCAGTAGAGAGCGAGGCAGAGGGGAGCAGGCGACCAGCGGTGGGGTCTATTCTCACCCTTGAAAAGGAACTGTAAGGAACTCCTGGTTAGCTGTACTTCCGCAGAGGGAGTACTGTCATGGAACTTACGTCGTATTCGTCGTTTGCCATGGCTGGAGGTGTAATTCGTGAAGTGGTGTTTTAGGAGGCAGCAGGGGAAGTTGTGGGACAGATGGAGCAACTGAATTCGTTGTCGCAATGCGGCGAGCGGCCCTGGGCGTTGACGAGAGGCCGCTGGAGCTGGATTAGACTGTGCTGGGTGTAGCGTGGCCAGCCGAGACAGGGGTGGGGTGAGGCGAGAGACTTCAACTTCGTCAGTTACCTTAACTTTCGTAATCACTTCTGCTCTTCAATAGACAATCTTGCCACCGTTACGAAACGATCTCAAGAGAAGGCAGACCTTGGGTTTCACGGCTTAACGACGTCCCTGAGGCCACAGTCACAACTCAAGCCCGGAGTTGCTGTCCCCCGCTGGTTTCGAAACATTCACAGCGAGGTCTGGGCTCGTCACGTGTTAGCCAACGCAGATGCAAGTAGTGGCCAGTGAATCACCAGTGGAACGCTTTCCAACGAACATCGGATGGGTCTCTCCGGCATAGCAGTCAATTTGGCACTTCGGACGGCTCTTGGCAGGGGAGGGAGGAAGGAAGCATTCGTCCTGCACTCTCCCGAGCAGTTGAGAACCACTCTCTGCTCTTCTCTTCATCTGCACCCCAACGCCGGCCTCTCAATATGATAAGTGGCAATTCGCCGACATCCACACCATGACGGAACGGACTGCAATCAGGCAGTCGATGGTGGACGACGATGCCATCTCTCTCACCTCCACCGCGGTCTCGGAGTATGATTCAGAGGCCGAGTTCAGTGTAGATAGGATCTTAGCTGAGAAGACCCAGAGTGGTAAGAAGCGCTATCTGATCTTTTGGGAAGGCTATCCTCTCGAAAAGGCCACCTGGGAGCCCGACAAGAATATCAACGACGAGATCCTAGATGCCTGGAAGGAGAGGAAGGCGCAAGAGTCAAAGGGGCTTGAGCCGCCTTTCAATGTGGCCGAATTCGACGCGTTGCTGGCTAGATTGGCTGCGGAGAAGGCAGACCGGCGTCGACGGAGAAAGGCCAAGAGAAAGCGGATAGGACGAGCAGTTTCTCCTTCGGCATCTGAGGCGGATGATAGCGATTCAAGTATCGAAGCCATCGAGCAGAACGAGGTTGAGGATATGAAGCCTGGATCGAAGAGGAAGAGCAAGTCGCCACCCAAAAGGCCAGCTAAGGCACTCAAGCCAGCAAACGGACGCAGAGGGAGCACTTCTTCGCTTGCATCTATCGATGCTGCTCGAAAATTACCAGTGAGGAAGGCTTCGGGCATGTCTAAGAAACCTTCAGAAAGAAGCCAACCGCCCTCTCGGCAAGCTTCAGAGGTGTGTTTAGGAAATCACACATGCGCTCAATGCCCCATTCTAACAATATCACAGGCGTCCAGACACTCCCGAACGTTATCACACTCATCTTCAGATACACCTGTCTCTAGGAAACGACCTTTAGAGCAGAATTCCATCGATCGGCCAAGCTCTTCTTCGTCGGAAGGACCTTTATCTTTGAAGCGTCCCAAACCCGCCGCAGCGGCACCCAGGCCTCCTGTAACGAGATCCAAACCTTCAACCCCAGACTCCATGCTTTCCGCAATAACTTCTAAGCCTCCTCTTGCAGCACCCTCCAAAGCTCCCGCAGCAATGCCCAAACCTACTGCCACTACAGCAGCCGCACCCAATGTTTGGAGGCTGACTGCAGCTCGAAAAACTGCATCCAGCTCCGAGCCGTCTGAACCTCAATCGACAAGAGGGGCACATTCTTCCAGAGGCAGGGTCGCTACTCGTGGCGGAGGAAACGTTGCCCACAAAAACGTTTTCCAGGCCCGAGAGCCCCCCAAAAAACGTGGAACTCTCCTCAAGAATGCTATGGATCCTGAGAAGCCCCCCAAGAAATTCAGCAACATGCGCTTGCATAGGAAGGCTGAGTTACAAGCAAGAGATCTCGCAGAAGGTGCTCCGGACATCAGCGCTTTAGGTGGGTTGTTCGATCCATCGAGGCCGGACTCCATGATCCCAATCAGGCCCGAGAACCTGCGAAAGACATCTTCGAACATGGTTTCCTTTGACACAGAATCAAACCCATTGTTTGTCAATTCGCGCGAGAGTTCCCCTGCTGCAAATGACCTTCGGCGAACGGCCAACAACCAGCCACAGCCTCCCGCGCAGATACCATCTGCTTTAAGGGGGATGTCGACATGTTATTACTGGGACAAACAGCAAAGGGGTACTGATCAACCTCCGTGCCAAATGGGGACCGCTTGTAGATTCCTACATAAGTATGTTCCAGGAATGCCCATCGCCCCTCCACCAGTCAGCATTGGTACAGACGTTAAAGCTACCGCTTCCGCTGGGCCTGCACAAACTACATGCTTCTTCTGGGACCGAGGAACAAAACTTGGTAAAGAAGCCGGGTGTGGCAAGGGTGATGCGTGCCCCTATCAACACCGTCATGAGGATGGAATGCCAATTGCGCCGCCCCCAGCGGGTTGGGTCGAAATCGCTCCAAGTAAACTCGATAGCTGGAGACCAAACAATTCTGACGATGGTCCAGGCTCACGTGGCCCCCCTCGAGCACCAATCGCCGAGCGCGAGTCAGCTACTGGGACAGCGCGATCTACATGTTACTTTTGGGATCGGGCCAAGAAAGACAGTAGTCAGGCGGAGTGTTCCAGAGGCGACGCCTGCACCTATCACCATGGTTACATAGAAGGGATGCCGATAGCTCCACCACCACCAGGCTTCCATCATTCTAAGAGATCAGACAAACCAGATGATGGTCAACATGCCGCAGTCCCATCTCAGCCACCGATTATGGAGCGCAAATTGCCTCTACTAGAAGGTGCAACGTGCTATTATTGGGACAGGGCGCAGAGAGACAATAAATATGCTACGTGTTCCCGAGGAGATTCTTGCTCGTATTACCACGGCTACGAAGCAGGAATGCCCATTGCCCCGCCACCTCCTTCAATATTTACACCAGGTGACGGTGCACGGGATCCGTCAACAGAAGACTTCGCTCCTTGGCCTGATAATTCATCTCGAAACGGTCCACAAAATGCTGCACCTCAGCCACCTTGGCGAGGAAACTCTGGGGCTACTTCCCAAGCTGGGCAGGCGCAAGAAGATATTCCAGGGCAAGTGCCAGATTTGAACGCTGTACTGCAAAGCCTCCGGACTACAGCGGGTGGTTCCGGCGCTAATCAAGGACTGCCCCCGGTTTCTCCACCGAAAGAAGCTCCTATTCCTGTTAAAAAATCTGCGACTCGGCCTCCTTGGGATGTGTATAACCCTACCAATGCAGTATGCTATTTCTGGTATAACAGCAAAGGTCATTGCTCCAAAGGTACAAGATGTAAATACGCGCATGAAGACTTGCCAAGCCTGCCTCTTGCGCCTTCGGTCCAAGAACAAATGGCAACATTCAAAAAAACAACCTGCCGAGATTGGCAATGGGGCGAGTGTCGATTTGACTATTACTCATGTCGATACTTGCACGAAGTTGTTGAACCGCCAAAAAGAGAGGTCGACGAGACTCGCACGGATCAGCGTACTTCGGCTCAGAAAGCAGGGTTCTCTCCGCAGCCCTCAAATACGCAGCTCAAGGGAGCAAGCAGATCAGTCAGTGAGACTCGAACAAGCTCAAACAATTCTAGAGATGCGGTTCGTCGGCCCCTAGCAGAGGTCATGGACGTTGATCCATCAACCACCCCGACTAAGCCAATTCGCCCTCCGTGGAACCCGTCCCAACCTTACAATGCAATATGTTATTCTCTCCGTACTACTGGAGATTGTGCAGATGGTCACAACTGTAAGTACCGCCACGGCGACGATCCGAGCTTGCCATTAGCCCCTAGCCCACGAGAACAACGGGCATATCACAGCATGGTTCAGCGCGAAGAAGCTGCAAAAGTTTTTAAAAGTAAAATATCTGATACACCACCTCGTAATGAATCATCTAAAGGTAGGGCGGAGGAAGCTCTCGGTGACGTATCGAGCCTGCTTCGCAAGGATTCTCCTTCGCGAAAGTCAATTCTGCCGCCTGGTAATGCTATTCCTGAGCCGAAGCACAAGGCTGCGCTTGAACGTCACAAACCAGAGCAATCCTCCAAGGATGCTACTTTTCAACAGATTTCACCACATTCACCAGTGTCAAATCCCACTTTGACTCCACCCCGAACGAGACCTCGGCCTGCATGGAACCCGCGAGAACCTTTCAAGGCAATATGCTTCTTTTATGCTGCTAGTGGAGCTTGTCCTGATGATCGCGATTGCCAGTACATCCACAGTAACGACCGAAATTTAGCTGTTGCTCCCTCACCTTTGGAAGTTGGTGGTCGGCCTGCCTGGAACTCGAGAGACCCGCTACACGCTATATGTTACTTCTTGGCTAGCACGGGTTCATGCAAATTGGGAACTCGGTGCAAATTCATTCACAGTGGTGATCCGAGCTTGCCTATTGCTCCTTCACCCAACGTCAACGAGATGAGGGGCCTTATCGAATATGATGAGCGCGGGCGTCCGACGTGCAAATACTGGTTGAGGGATGATTGCAGAGACACTGCTCAGACCTGCAGATGGTGGCATGGACCCCCATCAGCCAAAAGACAGCATGCTTTGGCTACCAACGGAGTAGCTCGTGAGCAGCTAGGTTCTCCTACGAAGCCCACGCCCACGGGACCACGGATGAAGTCAGTTTCATTCGCTGCTGATGAGGATATGCCTTTGTTCGACGAACCAGAGCCTTTTGTGCCTTCAGGCCCATCAGCCGACAGGTCTCGCCCTATTAAAACTCAAATCTGCTGGCATTGGACTCAAGGGCAATGCTATCACGGTGCCGCTTGTTGGAACCGTCACGAATACGCTACAGGCGAGGGTCCAAATCAACTTCGAGAAGATGTTCCGATGAGTGGTACGGCCGAGAAGAACCTGAGGGGTCCAACTCGATCCAGTGAAGGTAGTCGAGATTTCGAGATGCAGGACCGAGTCGAGAAGCGACCGACGCAAATCTCCACTCGCCAACATGATGGGAGCAAGAATTTTGAGATGCAAGCAACAGTCGAGAAACAGCAAATGCATATTTCGATTCGTCGAAATGAAGGAAGCAGAGATATTGAAATGAAGGACATGGGCGAAAAATCACGACCACCTATTGCTCGCAAGCCGTCGGTGAGGTTTGCGATGAATGAAGATGAATTGCCCACGACTACTAAGGTGTCGCAACCTATGCCACATCCTGGAATCATCAAACCTTTAGAAGTTTCAGCCGTGGTGCCCAACCCATCTTCTGGAAGTGCGGACCTCGCGACGAAAATAAACCCAAAAATGAAGATAGACGATTTTCGTCGCAAGAAAGCTCTCAAAGAGCTTGGAAACAGGGCTAAGGAGGTCACTTTTGGTCTGGATGAGTCTCAGTCTCTCATGCTCGATGTTGGCGACCTGAGTCAAGCACTTAGGCTGCCCTGGGGTCTCTCATTTTCTGGAATTACAAAGATCCTTTTTGATCAGATGTGCATTGCACAAGACTTTCAGGTACAGCAAGGGCTTCTACAACGTTCTAGGCTATGGCATGGGAATATGCTTCCAGCCGATTCTGGTGATTCCGAGACAATAAAAGCTATTGACAAGGCGGCCGACGAACTTATTTGCAGATCGGCTGGGTTGCTCTCGAGCATCCAAGATTTTCTTGTTCTCGTCTTTCCAGCTAAGAGGGATGAATGGAAATTTCTCGAGGGCATGCTCGACTATTCTCAGGATGCGAGACTTCGGTACTTCATCTTCCAATCCAACATAGATATCAGACAGTCCTTCAGAATCAAGCCGACAAGCTTAGATATTGGCGCCTCTTATAGAGAGGTGCTAGTCGAGAAGATTCATGGACTGGACATCAAAAGGATACTACCAATCATTAAGAGATCGAAGCCGAAATCTCCAAATGTCTACTTGTTGTTTCCATCAACAGCTGCTCAAACTGCAGAATTTATCATATCGTGGCTTCGGTCATCCAATCGCAACTGCAAAATTTATACGAGTCAAAGCGAAGGTTCATGGCAATTTTTCACCCACAATCCCGAAATCGATCAGGCGACTGTTTTGGTTCATGAATCAGCAGCTGCGGAACTTCATCGGCTGCCGAATCTGTACTCGATGGTCGTGGAGAAGAACTACTCTTTCTGGTACATCTCCGAATCCAGCTCGCCATATCCATTGTTCCCATCAAATACCTACCACTTCGACGATGCTACTATGGGTCAGCTGAACGCCGTTCGCCTCTTCCCCCATGGTTGTGCCTTCCTACTCACGCCAAGCTTCCTGGTCGCAGAACCCCACAATGCCATTCAAATCCTGAGCTGGTTCATTTTGTCCGGAAGTAAGTCAAAGTATCTTTCGTCGACGCCGAGGACGTGGAAGCTTGTATGCTGCCATGATCTCCTCGATTATACTCTTGAGATTGCGAATTCCAAAGCAGCCGAAAAGGATGCCCTCGAACTCAAGCATCGCGATAACCCAGCCAAAGATGCAATCCTGCACGAAGCCGGCCTCAGTTTCCCCGAATGCAACAATCGATACAAACTGCATAGAATGCTAGTGGAATTCGATTCGAAACGTAGTCTTGACAGCTATTCCGAATGTGATTCCGATGAAGGCGAGTCTGAGTATCCTTTCATCCACGCCAATAAGCATATCGATCCAGATAATGAGAAGGCGCTGGTTGAGTGGTTTGCGGCATGGACCATGAGAAACCTTGATATGTATAAGAAGTTCGTTGTCGTCGGATCGTCGGAAGCCAAGTACAAGGATCGTCTGACACGACTGAGGGAAGAAGAGATAGTAAAGAGGAAGGAAAGGGTCGCAGCTACCGAGTCGCCAAAACCTCCGAGCTTCAAAACTTTCTCGATTACGAAGAAGGCAAGTGCGAGTCCGATGGAGAGCCCTCGATCACCTTTGTCGGCACAGAAACAGAAAGCTTTGGCAGTGGCAGCTAGGCTCTCTGTACCCAGTCCTAGCAAGAACGCCAACCAAACCCGGATCCGGGAGCAAAATTCGTTCGACGATCTATCGGTCAAAGCCGCATCATCTCCTTCAATTCGGAGTGGGCAGATTTCTCGTCTGTCAAGCGTGCAGTCTCCACAGGAGGCGCACGGAATAGGTCTAGGCATCAACCTCGAAGAACAAATCAGTGAGTTGATCGCAGAGAGCAGCAGGACACTACCTCGTGCTGGCGGTGCTGGCGGATCACATTCGAACGGCTCCTCGAACCAAACCCCGATCTCCACCCCCAGCAATCGTCCTCAAGACCACCGATCACCACCACAGCCCGACGCAGACGACCAATCCGTCGCCATGGACCTCGACTCCCCAATGCTCGGCTTCGATGGCGCCGGCGACGACCGCCCAACCTCCTCCAGCAGCTCCCGCTCTGGCATCCAAGCCGACGAGACGGGCCGCCGTTTCGTCCCGCGCTCCATCCGTCCAGACGCCTCCGTCAGGAAAGAGATCCCTGTCCGCCCAGGCTACATCCCGCCTGAAGACGGCGACTTCTACCAGATCCCGAGTCGGAGGGACAGCGCGGTCGGTACACCGAGTGGGCAGAGTGCTGCGCGCACATCGTCTGTTGCTGATGGCGAGTCGGAGAACGAGAGGAAGAAGATCAAGAGCAAGTGGCAGCCCGCGGGGTCAGTCGAGGATGGCGAGATAGAGGAGGTGGTTCGCGAGCTGAAGGAGGTGAAGTTCGAGGCGACGACGAGCTGGTATAGAAAAGAGGTTAAGGAGGGCAGGGGCTGGGAGCATATCCGCGTCGAGGGCTTCGAGGCTGCGGCCAAGACGCTGGGAATTACGAAGTAAGCTGCCGCCAGCTTGCGAGTACACATACGTTTCTTGTTGCGAGCAGTGGGCTTGCGAACTTGGAGGCTTTGCTTTCATTGAAAAGGGAAGTTTCGAGTTTATATTATGGTGGCTATGGTGCGTTTTTCTGCATTGCTGGTTTGCGAAGTACATATGGGGGCGGTGGTTTGCGAGCGAGCATGCGTGCATATATTTGATTTCGTGAAGCAAGGGGAGAGAATAAGCTTGCGGGCTCGACATTGCATAAACATGAGCATGAGCATGAGCATGAGCATTCATTCGAATAAGTTTGTTTTTAGAGTAATGGATTACTTGCATATAGACCATGCTTGACTTTCGTGCTTCAATTGTGAACGTATCGTGCATAGTCTAATCGGCTTGCTCAACTTGACAATCCCGTCTTCCTTCTCGGTGGACTTGTCCATGAGAGCATTAATCACCAATCCATTTCTCAACCTCAACACCCACACTCCGCCCGATATTCCTGATGACCTCCCATCCAACAGCAACGCGATACCGTGCCCCACCATCCAAGACATCGGCGTTACCGACTCGGAGCAAGAGACGCAGACTGCAGAGGGTTGCGATCGCTGTCTGCATATCTGCTGAGCCTGTATCTAATCAGTATTCGCTCTCAGATACAAACAAGATGATCCCATAGAAAAAAAGAAATGCAAACTCACCATTAACACTCCCCCTCCCCCTCGCCCCTCGACTCTCCTCTTTTATAGCATGGAAGATAGCCAACATCCGCTCGAGAACAAAAGCTTGCGGCCCAAGCAGTTTCCGCGATATCTTCCGGGATTTGGAGGCTGAAGCTTTCGTTGTCCTTGTGAGAGCGGTGCCGCCGCCTTTCTTGCGACGTTTTTGCAAGGAGGTTTTCATGAAGAGGACGGTGTCCAGGCGTGGGGGGTTGTAGGAGGCTAGATAGGAGGCGATGAGCAGAAGGCGGGAGGTGTGGGGGAGGAGGTTGGCGAGGGTGTGTTGTTTTGTTTTCGTTGTTCCTGCTTGGGAGAGAGAGGTGGGTGGGGGTGTGGAGATGATGCTTGAGACGAGGACGCTGTCGTCTTGGAATAGGGAGCGGTTTGCGAGGAGGAGGCGCGAGAAGGGGGTTGGTGATAGCTCGCCGGAGAGGATGGGTCGGATGAAGCGGGGCCAGAGTTGGGAGGCGACGTGCCGGAAGGAGAGCAGGTCTCGTCCGGAATGCTTGGAGAGGGAATCGTAGACGGCGGATAGGAAGCGTGTGTATGTTTCTCGGGTGTCTTTTTCTCCTGTTGGGAGGAGGGGAGAAGGGAGTTGGAGGGCGAGGATGAGGAGGAGCTCTGACTTGGTATAGGAGGGGAAGAGGATGTGTGGAACGCCAGGGAAGTGCAGGAATTGAGGTCGTGGAGAGGTGACGAGGAAGAGGGTTGTTAGGGAGGGGATCTGGGAGTGTTAGCAAGGGCAGATATTAGGAATAGGAGGGACGCACGATTTCTCCTAACCGGGCCAGAGCTTGGAGAAGTGTTGGTGGCGCATCTCGTTGGTGATCGATTCCATCAAATACGAGCACAAATCTATGCTGTCCTTCTCCGGATGTTGTCCAGCTTGAGAGAAGTCTGCTGAGCTCAACGACCAGTTGTGAGAGGTTTTCACACCGCCCAATGGCGCCTTTCCATTCCACAGCCTTTGCTACTACGCCGACTGTCTGCTCAAGGAGGTGTCTGCCAGTTATGCATTCTGCGCTCTTGATGATGGCGAATCGAAGGCTCTCGTGGATTGAGTCCTCGTTTGCGGTGCCATTGGCAGCTTCAGGCTCGGTAGAAAGGCTCTCGAGAAGGGCTTTCGTTATAGAAGTCTTTCCGGTTGCTTCGAGGCCATGTAGGATGATGTTTCGACACGGTGCGGCTCGTACCTGGCGAGATACTTGTGTTAGTGTCCGACAACGTGGAGGGCTGAAGGAGGAATGTTTACAGAGAGTAATGTAGCCAATGACCGAATCTGCTGCTCCCTACATGGGAACCGAGCATACAACGATGAAATCCTCAACTCATTTGGCAATGCGAAGAGAGCAGCCATCATGATATTGAGAACTGAAGGTACTGATGTCGTTACACTTGTCAGGTCGCGTAGAATTTCAGGGGAGACGCGATCCTACCCATGGTTAGCGCCGGGAGAAGTGCGGCTCAGCCACAGGCGACGCCTCACTCTTGCAGAATGCACTAAATCTACATGGGTCCATGTGGGAGGATTACATGACTCTCTTCTTTGTCAGTAGTTCGATATTTGTTTAAGCTTTCGTGTATATCTTCACTCTGGGATTTTCTAAAATAGCTATTGCAGTTTTACTTCTCCACCCCCCTCCTGCTTTCATCTGTCGCTTCACATCAGTGACGATCGGCCAAGTGAGGTAATTTGGGCTAAGGCAACCGTTGGGACGCCTCATCTTTACGTCTGATATCGACCGAATCCGTGTCCTCGATCACAACCTTCTTCGATGAATCTTATTGGCTTTCAAATGGCTAGCTATTATTGACATCCTTTGGCTGAAGTCGTGGAAGAAGTCCCTCACACAAACTGAAGGGTACACCAGTAATCCCAATTCAGGAGCCCCACTATGACTACCAATTTCATTCCCAAGAGACCTCACAAGAAGTCTCGAGGGGGCTGCCACACCTGTAAAACGCGGAAAGTAAAGGTTTGTATCCTCCCTAAACGTATGCAAGCTTGACTTACATCTTCTCTAGTGCGATGAAGCCCAACCAATATGTTCATTCTGTGACAAGAGAAACCTCAAATGCGTCTATCCCACACGCCAAGAACGCCCAAAACTCTCCACTCCAGAACCAGGCACATCGGCCGGCCCGTCGAGGGATACTTCGCCTCTGGGAGATGATGAAGCGATGGAATTCGCTTTGACAGCTGAACTGATCGTCCCTCCTTGGACGCCCCCACCAGCTCTCATCACCTCATCCGGTAGCCTATCATTGAGTGATATGCGATTACTGCACCATTGGTCAACTTTGACCGCCCCGAACCTTGCTATTGGCCAAGCAGCAAACCAAACATTGCAATTGGTTGTACCCCAACTTGCTTTCGAGAACGACTTTCTCCTAAATGGAATCCTCGGAGTTGCCTCCCTTGATCTGGAACGCCTCAATTCAAACTCAGAGGACTACCAGAAGCAAACAGTTTTATACCGAGCGAAGGCTGTGGCTGATTTCCGTCGAGCTCTGACGCAAGTCATACCAGGAACTCGAAGCTACGAGGCTGCATTGGTCATGTCAATTCTCCTCGTTGTACTCTACTCTCCCGAGATTCCAACAAATGAGGACGAATTGGTAATCATCAAGTGGCTTATCTTTTATGGAGGATTAAGGGTTGTCATCAATATGACTGATTTCCCGACGGTCGTCATGCCAGGCTCTGTTGGGCCATTCTTCATGCGAGAGCTCACCGAGCTCAAAATCGGACCCGTTGTGCCAAAGATCCTCGTGAGCATGCTCCAAGAAGTCGATATAATGGACCCGGATTTCTTGATGCTGGAGCAATACTGCAAAGTCCTTGATGCTCTTGGCATCCTCTATGCCAGCTTGAAACAAGATGGGCTTGGTCCGGCGCTCTACATTCGAGTGGTTTCCTGGTGCTCCTACATTGATAAGGAGTTTACGGATTGTGCGACCCAGAGGCCAAGGGCAATTATCATCATGGCATATTACTTAGTGTTTATCAAGCTCACCAAGCTGTGGTGGCTCAACTTCGCGGATCGTGACATTACGAGGATTGTGAAGAGCTTGGGTCCGAGGTGGTTGCCATACCTTGAAGTTCCATTGCAGGCATCCATGATGACAGACAAGGATGAAATCGCAGCTATGTTGCTTCGTTGAGGCCTCAGTCGTCAACGCCACTACAAATCCTAGCGGCCTGGGACTCGAATTGTGGAAAGGATGATGGCTTCAGCCTCTCCTAGTCTGCTGAGCATCGAGGGAACTAAGAGCCGATGGTCTTGGTGAAGGCTGATCTCTGCAAGAATGAGAGGCGTTCTGGCTGTTTCCCTGAGATAAGCAAAAGTGCGGCGACAAGCATTCAACACAGAGAAGGCTTGTTAAGGTTGTCTGGTCCAAGTGGGCATCTCCCCCTTACTCCGCACAGCCTTGCACTAAAGTGGACTTGGTGATCATCTTCTGCTCGACATGGCTGTCAAAGGAGCATTCCAATTGCAGATATCGTCATGTAAATAACCTTATCTTCAGGAAATTTCAGCGCACAAGGAGGGGGACAGCATGGTTGTAAAATTATCCTTGGGTACTTAAGGAAATCGATTCGCCTCCCTCTACGTCCGAACTTCCCATCCTTCTTACAACAACCTCCAAGTCATCACCTCAACGTGACACCACACACCACTTCAAAGAACAATTGAACAATTCAACACGATCCAAAGTCAAGATGAGCATCATGTTGTTCTTGCTTTCTTTGATCTCCTTCCTCACCCTTGTCTCTGGTTCTCCTGGTTTGCATGCCCGCCAGACGACCTTTGCTCCCATTCCGATCGCCACACCGACTGCTTGTCCCGCTTCTGGCTCGGTCACTGCTACTTGGATCCCTGCTGCCACCAATGTTGCCGCTATTCCCAAAGGCCTCCTCACGGAATGTCAACTAAATTGTCTTGGTAAGGATCTATTTCCTTGCCGCTTCCGGGGAATAGATTGGAGCTAATTCATGTTTCTTATGATAGCCGATACAGCATCCACAGACTCGAACTGTGACCAAGCTACGGAGTATTGGACCTACTGCTTCCATCAACCAAATGCCACCGATATTGGAGAATGTCTCTGCAACCCTCCAATCTAGTATGTCTCCTTTCTCCTCTTACCCTTCCCTCACCTATTATCCCCCCCTACCCCCTTTTCCCAAATTCTTCAAAACAAGCTAACACCTCTCCCCAGCTATGATGTCATATTCCAAGACTGCGCTGGCTGCCTAGCTACCGCCCAATACCTCGCCAACCTCGCCCATCGCCCCAAGCACCCCGCCTCTGATTTCTTCAACACAACCAGCGGTCTCGTCGCCCAACTCACAAACGCCTACGAGAACTCCTGCAACAATGAATTTATGTCCTTATTGCTCTCACCACCGTATATCCAGCCCGAAGTCCCCTAGTTCGAACCATACCTAGGTCCAGTTAATGAATAAAAGTTTTCTTACTTACATCTTGGAACTCCCACATCGTGTACCTCCTAGTTCGTGGTAAGCATTCTTCACTAAATAAATATGATCTAGGAAACACGAATAGTCTTTCTTAGAACTCCTTCACACAATGTCTCCTGCTGTTAAAAAAAAAAACAGGTTCTCAAGCAGTCAAGCACTCAAGCACTCAATTTATAATACCGACATTATTTATTTCATTTTCAATTTCAATTCTTTTCTTCTCAAGATAAATACATCCTTTCCCCCCTCCCCCTCTCATCCCCATTCCAACCAACAAATCACCACCCAAAGACACCAAAACAAAACGCCAAGAGTCCTGCTCTTCCCTTCTCTCCCCCTCTCCCTCCCGCTTTCCCTTCTAAATCCCAAAAACAGAAAAAACTCCAACACCCAAACCACCTAATGTATCTTATATGAGAAAACACAAAGAAACTTAAAACCTGCTCATCATTCAAGCATAGTACCCCCACCTTCTAACTCTCACTTTTCCACCTCTCTTCCCGTTCTTAGGCGCAGGTGCAGGTGCAGGTGCAGTGCCGTTATTTGCAGCATTCGGGGGCTCTGGTGGTGCTGGTGCAGGAGGAGCTGGAGGAGGGACAGCGGAGGCTGAAGTCTTTGCTGGGGGTGGTGGAGGTGGAGGGTTCGTTCCCGCCTCAGCTGTTGAATTTGCGGCAGCTGGTGGAGGCGGTGGTGGTGGTGGGTTCGAGTCCTTTGGCGAGGGAGGAGTTGTTGAATTCCCTGCTTGCGGTGGAGGTGGAGGTGGTTTGCTGCCTGCCTCAGCAGTTGAATTCAAACTCGTAGCAGAAGGAGGATTCGCGCTAGAGCTCGAGTTCGTCGAGACTGTCGTATTAGAGACTACAGTCGCAGTCCCATTCGCAACGCTCGGGATCGCAGTCGCGCCTGCCCCGGCACTTAAAGTCACGGTTGAGAGGATTGTCTGTGGTGGTTGCGTGACGGTGCTGGTTACGTTTTGTCCGGAGATGAGGGAGGTGATGGTTGTGGTGCTTCCGGGCTCGGTGAGGACTATGACGATTACTTGGACGGAGGAGGATGATGATGAGGATGATGAGGAGCTAGAGGATGAGGAGGAAGAGGAGGAACCATCTTCGCCGTTGGAGTTTGAGGAGCCGGAACTGGAGCCTGAAGAGCCTGAGGAGGAGGATGAGCCGCCGTTTGTGTTGGATGATGAAGAGCCGCTGGAAGATGATGAAGAGGACGAGGACGATGACCCTGAGTTTGAACCTGATGAGGTGCTCCCGCCTGGTACTGCGGTGGCGGCTGGTGAGCTTTCTGACTGGCCTGCTGGGGGAGTGGACACGCTTGATTTGGCTGGAGGGGCTGGCGGCGGAGGAGCGCTGCTTGGTGGTGAAGGTTTTGCTGGTGGTGGTGGGTTCGAAATCGTGCTCAATGTCGGTGCGGGAGCGAGTCCACCTGCGTTGGGAGGCCCGGCTGTGACGGTTGCAGTGCATTGGCTTACTGTCTCTTTAACAGTGACGGTTTGAATGCTGGTGGCTTCTTGGCTTATTGTCTTTGTAACAGTGACGGTCTGAATGCCGGCGGCTCCTTGGCTTACTGTGTCTGTAACAGTGACGGTCTGAATGCTAGTGACTACTTGGGCTGCCAGTGACGTGCTCACTTTTGGAGGAGCGGGCTTTCCTGAGTCTTTTGGGGGTGGATGACTGTAGGTTGTGTTCTTTGATCCTGAAGGTTTGGCAGCACCTTTCGGATGAGTTCCTGATGGCTTTCCTGATATATGTGGGGGAGGAGGAGCTGTGCCATTCGTACCAAGTGGATGAGGCGGCGAGATACCAGCCGAGGGGGCTGGAGGGGCTCCAGAAGGAGGTGCTGGTCCACCGCTTGCAATGGGTGAAGGCGCTGCTGCATTGAGAGGTGCAGAGTCGGAATCGATGCCTTGTAAGGCTTGTTCAATATCAGTCGTCACTCTGAACTGTACGTCAGCGAAAGATGAAGTAAAGTAAGAAGTATATACTCACGTGGTCTCCACAGAGTCTATTGGACCAGCAACAGCTGCTGCTGAAGTAAAAAGAGCGGCAAGCGCCCATGAGAAGAGAAAATCAGACCGCATGCTGAAGAAGAAATGTAATTTACAAGACAATCAAAGGAGTGTTGATATCGAATCAAGAAAGGGACTGTAGAGAACGCACAGTCATGCCGAGTCAGAGATGGAGTGACGGTACCTACCTTATATGAAGGCCAGCCGCCCAAACAGACGCTGAGAAAAAGTCACAACTTCTTAGTTTAAGCTAGAATCGAGGCTGAGCAGGAGCGGGTAGCCGGAGAAGTGGGTATTCTCCCCAGGTGATCCCCAGCGCCCAGATGCCATCTCAGGGTTCAGGAAAATCGAAACGGGGACCTTGGCCCGATTCAGCAATGGATGCGGATGAAACAATGATCCGAACAGATAAAGTAAGAGATAAGGATGTTTAGATCTTCGGATGAAGGTTTAGGCTTAAATCTGGTCATGGTCTGTCTGGTAGCTTGATATCATCTCCCGATATGATTGCTTGATTAGATGGAGCTAGAAGAAGAAAACGATTCTGCATGAATGCAATGAGGCATTTGTTTTCCGACTGGTTGGATTTGTAAAAACAAAACAAAGGAGGCTGTGAAATGTGAGTCTGATGTTGGAAGGTAGACCCAGCGAACCTTGGGGACTGCCGCCGAGGCCGAAGTGCAATGACGGTTCTACTACTGTATTTCAGCAAAGAAACAAATCACAATGTCAACAGTATCACTTCATCAGTAGGCCCGGGAAACCTCCAGCCGGTTTGAATCTCCAAGCCAGAGTGGGTTTCTTCCCGTCCTCTTGATACTCGAACTTTAGAGTTACTTGGCTGAAGCTTGACTAACTTGCCAGAGTTGAAGAGACGAAGTATTTTAAGGATCACCCTGATAGAATGGACGGACTATCCAAGCTCTTGATGTTGTACCAAGCTTGATCCCTCTTGCAAGCTACAATGACGTCTGGGAGCTGGAGCACAGAAGTCTTGTAACGGCGCTAGAAGCGCAGGCGAGCCCAAGCGAGGAGGATCATGGCACAGCGCTTGACGATCTTCTGGCACGAAAGGTATCAGATGAAAATCGGCTCCGGAAGGACGACCACAAATAGAGGGATTTTCAGATGTGCGGCCAGGGACTCGGGGGACTGGGGAGGGCTGTTTCGAATCGGTGGTGGAACAGCTCACGGCACAATCACATCACTGCGCCTCGATCACCGAAACATGGCCATGACTTGAGATTGTTAGGCTGGGCAGGCTCAGCTTGAATAGGGGCAGATACTCCGTACTCGACGGGACGGAGGACGAATGTGGGAGAGGCTCAATGTGGGAGTGTGTCGTATAGAGGGGTCGAGGGGCACGTAAGATGGCCGCCGTGGGAGGACCTAGGTCTATCTGAACCTCTGCTTCTATCTATCACGTGATGAGCCCCTTTACTCCAAGATTAGGTAAGCATATCCGCCTGCCCACCAGGCCCAGGCTTCTCCTGTTTTGAAGAAGATTGCAGGGAAGCACACTTCCTGTTGGATCAGAAGATCAAACCAAGTTCCGAAACAAATCACGAGCGCAAGCCTCCTGACCCCCCAAAACGGCCATCACATGATCTTCCCGGGCCCAAAAGTTGCGACCCGTCCCAGGATTCAGCTGCAGCTCTTCACACAGGTGCCCTCCATCGGCCTTCATAGGCCTCCTCCCCGGCCCGCGGGCAGCCTATCGGAAGTATCATCACACTCGTTGTGGGCGGCTAGGACGATCTCCAACGTTGGGCTCGACGTTGTGATGCTGAGTCTGGAGCTCCGAGTGGAAGGATATGCGTGACATCTTGCTATCGTGCAGAGCGGTGGCGGCCCATATGCCGGCGGGTTGAGGTTTGAAGGAAGATTTCTCATGCACCGACGGAGGACGCACTGATGCTTCTGCAGCCTGCTTCCTGCCTTGTGGGTGATAGTTGGAATCACGAAATGGGAACTCGGTGACATGATGACATGGTGAGTGATGGGTGCTCCCGCCGTGCAGCACTTTGGTTGGAAGGGCAGAGCGTTGCATTGGCTTGCTGTTGCTGCTGATACTGGGTTCATTCCGGGGAACGGGGGAACGGGGAGCAGCGACGAGGAAAGGCATCCGCTTGGTTGCAGCACCAGCACTCCAGTCTTGCACAATGCACAGGCGGCCAGAGGGGCAGCAGAGGCAACAGACGAGAGAGGCGCTGCATCCTTCGCTTTTTCGCTTTGCGCGCTCATCTCGTTCGTGTCTGCCTGGCCTTGCCTGGCTTGACATAAACGTGAAGCTCGATATGCACTTTGGCATGCACGCTGATAGAACTATCAATGCCGCTATCTGCTGCTCTTACCGCTATAGGCTCCCCTGGTCATACTATTCGAACCAACCTACCAGGCGCATCCTTTCCCCGTAAAGTTTGATCGGCCGTGAGGCGAGGCGGGGCGAACCGGTGCCAGTGCCCAGTCGCCAGTGCCAGTGTGCCCTAGCCTCTAGCTCTAGGGCGAGAAAAGCAAAAATGATAGGTCTCCTTTTCACTGCATGAGATTGCTCAAATTGTACGAAAAGAGCATGCGAATCCGATTCCGACAGCACCAGATCAACGGAAACTTTGGAGGCAGCGATCTAGAGATGAGATGAGATGGCGAGATGAAATGATGAGATGAAATCCCCGGTGAGCCATGCCTCATGCCTATAAAACACTCGGGCCACGTCACTTCGATTTATCACTCACTCATATGATGATAGCTTTCTCCATGGAGGTTTTGTCCTAGGTTATTTATATATCATAGAATACCCACTTCCACTTCTAGGCCCACTCCGACTACCGAACGAGCCGTCGCAGTCAACCCTTATGCCGCCGCCTCGTGGATCGACACTGAAACTATTTAATATTGACAAAATTGGCAAAGCAAGCAAAGCAATAGCCTGAGACAGCGACTCGAGACTTCCGCGTGCGCAGCTCCCCATTTCGTGCCTGCCTCGCGCCTCAATCTGCAGCTTTGTTGATATCTCGAACCCACGTCGCCTTAAGAAGCAACCCATATCATATCGAGATCTACATATGCATATTTTAGCGGCTGGAGTCTAGGAATCCAATAAAAGCCGCGCCCGTACTGGAGAAACAATTTCTCTGAGAAGCTCACCGCGCTGCAGGTTAGATTAATAGACGGGAGTTTATGGATGGGTTGAGCTGGCGAGTTGAGATTTTGCCATCTCGTCAAGGCATAAGAGCGCAACTATGCGCAGTTAGCTGCAGGTGTTCGACGCGGATTCTGCAGTCCCGTCGTTCAGCGGAGGCCCCCTTCCTCTCTTACTTCCTTCACCCCTTTTTTGCATTGTGCCTCTTGAAGGAAGTAATCATGTACGAAAGTACTTCTGAACTGTATCTCCCCCACCAACCGTGGCCTTGCCACAAAAGAGACCCTCGGATAGTGGTCTCAGGCGGGCCCGCGCAGCCTGTCATGTTTGTGGTCAAGCTGCAGAACACCCAGCCCGGATGACGACCCAACCAACACTGCGGGCTGGTCTGACAGTCACCCACTGGATGCCGTCGCACGACCAATTGACGGCGAGGGCATGCAATCATCACTCTGATGGGATGAAAGTGCATTCGTGTGCACTCCAACAGTTCGGGTCTGGCGTGAGCAGGAGGAGCGTGATGTGAGATGGGCGCGCAAATCACAGGCGTGACCGTGGGAGGAGAAAGAAGATGTACTTTTTGAGTCTCGTATTTGTGTGGGACGCCCATCTCGTCGGGAATTCTCTGTGGTTTCTCCACACGAACTAAGAAATATGCGCAGCGTCGCTCCCCCCTGAACGGACAATAGTGGCAGGGCAAGCAAGTCCTTGATCAGTTCCAATGATTCCATATAAATACTGCACATGCACCTGTAATTGTAGTATATGATAAGAAGGACACCAGTCTCTCAACAAACCCATTCCCCCACGCACGCACACGATCACACCTCAGCTCGCCCTGCGGTAAGCTCACACCGTTGAGGCTATTCTAGGATCGACGTTCGAAGCCCAGCCTTCGCCAGCCTCGATATTCTGGAACCCCCGTCGGGGCCGTGAGCCTTGGGCTTTCCCTAGCCTATGAGCGCGCCGCGCCTCATGATTGCTTTCCCTCACTCGCTGCCCCAAGCTTAGTTTTGTCGGTACTCGCATCATTGTCGCAGCCTGTGGACGGTGAGATCCGCGATATACTCCGCATAGCGGGAGTGGGTCGGCGACCAGGACACAGCGTAGTAAACAAAGGGGGGGCCTGAGTAAGGGGGTTCTTGAGGGCTTCCTAAAGGCTTGCTAAGACTCTTAGAGCCATCGCCACACCCGCCATCCGTTAGCAGCGTCATAAATAGCACTCAGCACTCAGCAGCAGCACGCTTGACACCGCAGCTGTGCTTGATGTCTGGTACAGCTTAATGCTGAATGCTGCATCTGGGCCTGCACGCTTCACTACACTCTGGGACGGTGACTACATCCTTCATTTAGCGAAAGTCTCCGCTACTAGCCAGCGCCTTGCCAAACTCGGCTAGCCGCAAACTTTGCAGAGGCCGGCCACTCTTTCACCACGAACTTCGAAAAGTCACATCTCCTGCCCAGGAACTCTTCTCCTCTCTCGCCCTCACCACCCACCCCCCCTCGCTGTGACGACGAGACGACAACATCGATTATCCCCCCTCTTCGCGCACCATCACGAGTCTGCTGCCTCCGTCCACGAGCGCATCCCTGATCACGACCTGCACGCTTCGTCGCCTCGAAGCACCGCGAGAAAAGGTCGTCAAGTACCGACTACTCCCCGTCGAGCATCCTCCACACTCGTTCGCTCTTCCCCAGCTGCACACAGCTGCAAACACACGCCAGCACCCTCTGCGCAGGACCGGCCGACCGCCTACGCAGTCCGCTCCAGCTGCGCGAGTTTCGTGAAGTTCGGAGCAGCTCTTTCGAGCTTTCACAGCGTGCCACTGCCGGCTCCTTGCATACGCTGCTGGCACCACGAGAGCTCGCTGCCTCATTAGGTCCTCCCGATCCGCCAGGACGCGAGTATGGCTCAGCAGTACCAAGACATGTATCAAGCATACGACAACAACCGGTCGCCGGGATCCGCGCGTATATATCCCAGCACGCTGAACCGCCAGCCATCGCGACATTTTGAAAACAACTACGGCATGGGTCAGGCGCAAGGCCTCTACACGGCAGAGGACCACGCAGCGCGATATGAGGGCCCCTCTCGATTTGAGAACCGCATGCCTTCGACGACCCTGCACTCCAATTACCAGTACGATACCCAGAGCTGGAATTATGGAGGGGCTAATGGTGCCATGGGCGGGACGGGACGTGTTAAGCCTCCCACTCGCAGGGCGGGACTGCCTACTGTAAGCAGTTATTCAAATCCTTGGCACTACGGGACTAATAAACACATCTAGGTCTGGATGGATCCTCAAATGCAGCAACAATCTCAGAACATGGACAGCTATCAAATGAACGGCCAATTCAATCCTCAGATGATGCAGGAACCTCAACGTGGCTCGCCCCCTGCTCCGGGCCGGCTCGAACGGGAAGAGCTTATCCCTACAGCTATCGTTATCAAGAACATACCCTTCGCCGTCAAGAAAGAGCAGCTTGTGCAGCTCATGTCTGACATGCAGCTGCCCCTCCCTTATGCATTCAATTATCATTTCGATAACGGCGTCTTTAGAGGCCTTGCCTTTGCAAACTTCACCAACCCTGAGGAGACGAGACATGTCATCAATGCGATGAACCACATGGAGCTCCAAGGTCGAAAGCTGAGAGTTGAATATAAGAAGATGCTCCCTGCGGAGGAGAGAGAGCGGATCGAAAGAGACAAGAGAGAGAAGCGCGGTCAACTTCAAGAACAACATCAGCCTATTCCCCCGGGTCAGATTACGAATCCACTCCATCCTCAATCGTCTATGGCTTCTATCGGCTCGAATCATCATCCTACATCGCCGTCGCCTGTCTCCATGCGTGGCAAGCTTGGTGAGCATCACCCGATAACATACCCTCTTCGCAACTAACATGGACAGAAATTGATTTGAATGATCCGACAACCCTCGGATATTATAATGAACTGATGCTGTTTAAGAATACCGAAGGAAAGGAGACTCTAATCTTCCCGAGCACAGTTTCGCCAGCTGACCGCCGTGTCATCCACACTCTGGCCCACCACATGGGCTTGGAGCATCGATCTGAAGGCCAAGGAGACACACGATGTGTTCAAATTCTCAAACGTGGAGCTACCATAAGCCCACCAGTCCCCCAAGGCCAGTCACTTTACAACCCGCAATTGGACGGACGCCGTATCCTGAACCGGGCGGCAACTATTGATTTCAGCGAAACTCGTGAGGCTGGGTACTCCCATCACACTCTTCGTAACCAAACCTCGGGTGGCCATTTGGACATTCCTAATTCGCCTGGAATGCACCCTGTTGGACCTAATCTTCGAGCCGCAAAATCATTCGCAGACCTGCGTTCGTATACACCCTCACCAGTGCCCTCTACTGCCAGTTTTCCTGCTGGTCTTACCCAAAACATTTCGAGGTATACTGACTACGGCCATTCCTCTGCAGCTTCTGGCACACCTAATCTCACGCCCACTTCAGCCAGTGGAATCAATGCCCGCGAGGATTTCCTCATCAGTGGCATGAACAGCATGTCAATGTACGAACGGCCCCAAAACAATCGGAGCGGACGCATCGGCCAGGAAAGAGAGACCCACACCCCCAGTGCCGGCCCCATTGGAAGCCAACGTCCGAATGGAAACAGCAATAATTACGAGGAGAATCCCCGAAATGGAAACTCCACCGTTATTGAGAGACAGCCCAGAGGACCTGGCAATGACTGGGGATCCGGTTCACAAGGTTTTGGTAGGCAACGACAGAACGGTCATGCCAATAGAGGCAGTGGTGAGCATGATCTCCCGCGTTACGAAGCGAGCTGGGATGATAACAGAGCTTAAGATTCCTCTGATCGAAACGGCGCCAGCTCTCGATTCAACTAAAGTCTCGTCCGCCGAGAGACTCTTTACGACGTTACGACGGCCAACGAAACACTTTAGACATATCGTGCCAGCCTAATCGCATTGCACATTTACCTACGACATAAAAGCGAATCATCTTCAGTGTTTAGTTTAGATGCGAATCGACGACCCTTAACCCGTCGAATTCATTTCTTGGACGGGGTTCGGCATTTCCTCGTATGATCGCGAGCATTTGTCTTGTTCCATTCCATGGAGTTTTGCGTCTTGCTTATTTTAATTACATCCATATTCCTTTGCCTTACACACCTGGCTTGGATACTCGTTGGATACCACACTCCTTAACACATACGGCTTGGGCGTCAGTACATATACACAAACAACGGCGTAATCGGGAAAGAAATGACGACGAACGACGACGAATTTTCTTCCTTTACACCAGCCCCTCTAGCGCTTCAGTATTTTTGCGAATCCCCCAAAAAACATTTGGCACGCTTTCTTGACGAACACACACGACGAGCATACTACCCCAAAAACAAAACCGTCGATTATGGTACGGGACGAACACAGACGAAAGACGAACGATAATCGATATCCAATACAGCGACTGGGCAACCATCATGACTTACGCTACGCTTACGCCCGTATGACCTCCCCCCTTTGACTCGCATCACATCCTTACACCACCACGTCCTCGCCTCGAACCTTGAACCTTATTCCGCCTAATTCAGGGGCTGTCATTTCTATGCCCCGATCTATCTCTATTACATGATATGCGGTTCGAGGCGAGCGTGGTTTACGACAACGAAAACGAGAGAAAGAAAGAGAATGATTTGATAGCGATGGCGCAACCCACGATCTTTTGAGCCGCCCTTCCCACCCTCTTGGAAACCGCACGCATGGAAAGGAAACGGAGAGCGGGAGCGGGAGCGGGAGCGGGATCTTGGGATCCGAACTTTTGCAGATCCGATTTGGATTGGATTGGATTGGATGGCTGCCAGGCTTTGTATTCTACACACGCTCAACATTTGCTGCTTACTCTCGCGCGCCACGTTTGTCTGTCTCTTGATCTTTGAAACCTTGAGCTATTTTTTGCATGGAGTGGGTGCGGGATGTGTTGCATTATATTACTGTGCTTTTAATAATGGATTGGATTGATATTGCGAAACCTTGGCATGTGGCGCTGGATGCTCGCGGGCTCGCGGGAGGACGAGGTAGCAGTAGTAGGGAAGTGGGGAGTGAAGGGTGAGAAGTGGGTGAATGGGTGGCATATTTGAGGAATCAAATGAATATATTGATTGATAATCTTGCTTGTGGCTTTGTGCTTGTGATATAGGTGTGAGTTGTGTGTTGTGTTGTGAGGCAGGTTGTGGACGTGAGACCTAGTTGCGTTGAGGATTTCTATTTTGCAAGTGAAAATAACTTAGTATCCTACATCCTAAGTGATGCTCCTCGAAGTTCGAGTAGCTATATCTAGAATTGAAATTAACTCCCTTACTTCAAAGGCTAAGTAGTGCTAGTAATATCTTATTCTAGGCGCTATAAGGAATACCCCTATTTTCCTCGCTTAGCACTTAGAGTAGAAAGTCACTACTTACATCTCTCCTCTCTTTGACCTACCCCTGTATCTCCTTATAACCTCATTATTCAAACAAGTCAGCTCACTATATACTAATCCACCTATCACAATAACCCACCCATCACAAACCCACAAGCCTGACACCTCCTCCCCTCCCCTTTCGAAGTCCCTCTTTCCCTCCTTCACACCTCGAAATCCCAATCCCAAAACAACTCACGTCGCCCGTTTGCCGGGGATGCAAACATGTTTGCATCCCCGGCAAACATCTAGGTGTAAAAAATATAAATTCTCTTCTGCAGCTCTTCTTTCTTGGTTGACAGCAAGCGTCCTTCTGCGTGAGTACTGCACCCACCCCCTTTCACCCACCCTGACATGGTATAAGAGATGAGAATTGGAGATGCTAATTGATAGAAGGAAGCAATACATGCCAAGAATCGTAAGTTATCCTTTCCTATCATATCCTACTTCAATTCATCGAGTCTCGTCGCAACCATTATAGACATTAACAGGGCATATTAACTAATAGACGAAAGAAGACAACCGTAACCACAACCATGCCTCTGAAGAAGAAGTAAGCTCCTACCCTTATCTCTCGTCTACTCTCTTTGAATTAAGGAGATTGACTAATAATCTCAGCAGCGAGAAGAAGAAGCCCCGCCGCGCCAAGTAAGTAACGTAGGGACCCTCCTTTGATCCGATGGAATTGATGGTTTGATGGGAACTAATGGGTTTAATAGGGCGAGGGAGTATGTTTATTTTTTTCGTCTCTTTTGGTTTCTGTTTCTCGTCCACGTTCAATTTGCGGTTAATTCACAAATTCGTTTCCGCTAATCTTTCAGGTTCTCATTCTCACATTTCGTCGAGTTAATTCATACATTTGTTTCCGCTGATCTTCCTCTTCCTCTTTCTTGTTTTTCATCAAATCAATTTCATGGATTTGTTTCCGCTAATCTTTTCTTTTCTCTATCTCTATCTCTATTTCGTCCACATTCAATTTCTCTTCCTCATTCCACTCAATCAACCAAACTCGTTTCCGCTGATCTTTCTCTTTCTCTTTCCCTTTCCTATGTTTTTTCGAATCAATTCACACATACATTTCCGCTGATCTTTCTCTTTGTCGTTCCCTTTCTCGTCCGCGTTTAAATTTTTTACTCGATCATAAAATTCATTTATTTCGACTAACAATGGTATAAACAATAGAGAAAAAGACATCCACAACACGCGCTCAGCCATCTCAAAGCGCAAGTGGGCGGAGAAGAAGCAGAAGATGGGGGAGAATTGGGGGAAGATGTCGGCGGAGGAGAAGAGGGAGTGGGCGAGGGGGGTTGAGGAGAAGGTTAGGAAGGAGAGGTGAGTTTGATTTGGACGGAGTGGAGAGTACAGAGTGGTGGGGCTGACTTTTGGATGTGTAGGGGAAAGGGAATTGGGGTCTTAGGACGGAGGGTTGGGGGTGGTGGTGCGGTTGCTGGGGATGGGGATGGGTTTGCTGGTGGGTCTGGGGGTGCGGGCTCGGGTTTGGGCTTTGGTGGGGAGGGGGAGGAGGAGGCTGAGGAGGAAGAGGAAGAAGAAGACGAGGACGAGGACGAGGTTTGGTGGAAGGGAGAGGATGATGAGGATGAGGATGGTGGAGCTGGTGCTGGTGCTGCTGGAGGCAGCAATGCCAACATTGACCCGCGCCTCCTCACCTGCGCCTACCCAGATGTCACAGGCCAGGTCTAAAGACCTTAGTGCTGCCGGAATTTTCTTTTTTGTTTGAAGTAGATACCCGAACGCGCAATGCAATCTCTTCTCTGCCTACATTATTTTGGTATCATTGGAGTGCACTGAAAGACCCGCTGAAATCTCTTTTCTGCCTGAATTTCTTGAGTATCGTCTAAGTGAAGTGAAAGATTCGCTGAAATCTCTTCCTTGTATTCTTTAGTATCGTCTAAATGAAGAGAACGATGCGCAGAAACCTCTTCTCTATTATATTCTTGATAATCGTCTAAGTAAAGCAAAAGATATGCTAAAATCTCTTCTCTACTTGCATTCTTTATAGTCGTCTAAGTGAACTGAAAGATGCGCTGAAACTAAACTACTTATAAACATTTGGCCTTGAGAAAGATCCCCTGAAATCAAATAGTTTATAAATATTCAGCTTCTAGAAAGAAAATAACAAGGTATCCTTATAAACGTCTGGTCTCTATGAAGCAAGTTCTGGATAAAACAAAGTTAATTATACTATCTAAAGGGGTAAAGAACTTAGGCTGAAAGTAAGCAGTCTAAATTTTTGTGAGACAAGAATAGAATCTCCTTATCTCTTTCCTAACTTGAAATGATAATAAACCAAAAATCGGGCTTCCACAGCTGAAAGACCTACCTTACAAGTTGCGAACCTTACTCTACTACCTAAGCATCTTCTATAATCAACTCCTAGCAGCCATAAGTCCGGCAATTAAGTCTCTACCTCTCCTGGACTCACTTACCCGTGTAGGGTAAACAATAGCAAGGTGGATCAAGGATCATCGTCTGATACTGAATTGATTGGAAGTAATTTCGAACTGAGCTTCGCAATCCCTCTTTTCCACCTCAATCATCAACTTCATCAATTCCTACTATCCCAATTCAGAACTATCGAAAGATAGGCGACCCTCACGTAGAATCCTATCTGCCCTGCACGCTCTGTTGCAAGAAGTCCCAATCCTCGAAGCCATGATTTGCCGTCGGGCAAAGCCCTCAGATTTCCCAGAAAGGAAAGCACGACTCGCCCTCCCACCGCCTCGTCCTCGCTCTTCGATCTTTGATCTCCTTTCATTTCTCCTTCTTCCCCAACAGAAAGCATTGTCAGCATCAGCATCAGCATCAATACATCACAATTGCATCGCTATCATCCCGCGGCATCTATCAATTCCCTTCCCACCACCCCAGCCACGCCCAAAACACTTCATACACCTCTCTCTTACTCCACCGTCCTCAACAAGCACCGAAAATCTCCCCCAGAAAGAAAATGATGCAACCCGTGGGATCCGCCTTGCGAAAATCCCAACGCGAGCGCCACCCATCGAAAAAAGCACAAGGTTTCTCCCCCCAACGCACGCGCATATCCTCCTTAAAGAAAGTCGCACGTAGACACCAAGATAGCAGCTCGGATGCGGAATGGATTGGCCCTATCTCCCAATCATCACGGGCTAGATACAAGTTTGCCTCCGCGCCAAAGTCCGTGGCGGAACCAGACGAGGGGAAGGGGACGAGAAAGAGGATGGAGGATAACGATAATCTTGCAGCGTATGAAGAGTACAGTGCCTGGATCATGGGGATGGAATACAGGGACCAAGAGAGGGCGAGGGCTGTCAAGGCACTATATTCCGCGTGTGTCAAGTTCCAGTGGCCGGTGGTGTGTAGGTTTGAAGGTGTAGGGTTGGATGAGAGGTGGGTGGAGGATATGGATTTGAAGTGTAAGGGGAAGGGAGGGGCGTTTTGGAGGGAGAGGGAAGCAGTGAGGAGGGAGGGGGAGGTGGTGGAGAAGAAAGTGGAGAGTAGTGAGGATAGTGAGGAGGACCCGGATTCGGATCAGAACCAGGGTCTTGGGGCGGGAGAGAAGGAGAAAAGTGGAAAAGTGCAGGCCGAGATTAAGGGGATACAGGCGAAGGAAGAGGGGAATAGAAAGGGTGAGATCGGGAAGGGGAAGAGATATTTGTTTGTTGAGTATGATTGTTTGAGCTGGAAGGTAAGTCATGAGCTAATAGATCGCAGGCAGGGAAAAGCGGGAAGAGTGGCTATTGGGACGGCGAGCAGCACGAAGATATATATCATGCCTACCAGCTACAAGTTCCGCAAGCAAAACTTCGAGGATGGGAAGGAATGGCTGAACAGAATGAGAAATGGAGAGAAGTTTGTGCCGATGGATAGAGATAAGCTTACGGAACTGTTCGGCTCGAGGTTATCGCCTCCCGGAACACTTGAGCAAAAGAACGATATCGAGAATGACAAGCTGCGTACGGAAAAACTCATTGTTGCTGGGAAGAAAAGGAAACAAGATGAATTTCTCGAGAAGAAGGAGATTGGAGAATTTGTTACTGCTGATGGGGTAAGGAAGAAAGTCAGAGGGATATTATTGAAGACTGGAAGCGCGTTGGAGAGAGAAAGGCTGTGGGACAGTAAACCCAGACGAGTTACGTTTTCTGAAGAGGTGAGGATTCATTGCGATGAACAGGATTGAAGGTATATGCTGTAGAGGACGAGTTTGAAGGAGATTGGAGCTTGTGGAGGAGTGCTGTTTGCCACTTCATTTTTGGGCTTAGGAGTGCTCTGCTGTTGACTTGACAGCGAAGAGTAAAGAGAGGCATAGCTGGCATGGCTTTCAGCTTGGATTCTGTATACAAAGCTTTGAGTATGAATAGTCGCGTACTGGTCCTTGAATGATTGAGATATCAGAGATTACCACGACAAATGCGTGAGTCTTGACTAATTCATAACTTCGAGCTATTACCAAGGGAAGCAAGCTCTGATTGGACCGTCATTAGGTGAAAGTGCTCCCTCCCCTGGCTAAGCTTCTTTTGCAGCTAGCCAGAGATGGATGCATACACTTTAGCACGCTTGGGAGATATGTGATGTTTATCTGAAGCCAGCCCCCGAAAGCCATGCTCTCTTTCTACCTCGCATCTTGCCAGAGTAAAGTCCTTAACAAAACCAAAGGATCATCAACGCAGCGAAGAGATTCAAACCGAGGTACAAGGAAAGAAGGGTTTTGCAACAATTTTTATTCATCTGGTTTAGCAAAGTATCCATGCTCTCATCTTAGAGTAGTAGAAACGCCTCACAGCGCCAAGTCCAGGCACGCATGCAGTTGTCACAAATTCCATCTCTCATATGAATGAACCTCGCCACCTCATCAATCGTATCTTCGTTCCAACGTCTCAAACCCACCAACTCCGCTGCTCCGCTCTGCATGCAATTCGAACAAATTTGAACGCCAGGGTAGGGATATCAGTTTTTTCGCCGTCTCTTGCTTGGACTGCGGAGCGGGCTCAGAGGCACCGGTTCCACGATTCCTGGCTCTGGCGTCGCGGCTTCGCTGCCATCCATGGCCTCGACAACTCTGCCTGTGTCTTGAACGCCGTCCATACCCATATCGAAATGGCTGTCTCCCATACCAACTGTCCCATCATTGAAGTGATCGTAGTTGTAGTCTCCATGCGCGATCGGACTGCTTCCATTGTAAAACGCACCAGTGTCCAAGAATTGGTCGAGATCGAGGTTCGCAGCGTTAGGATCAGAGGAGTCGGTGCCGTTGAAGTATGAGTTGCCGTCGAGACCGGGGATGCTGCCAGAGGGACTGAGTGGCGCGAGTTGGGTCTTGACGTCGTGGATGCGAGCTTCTTGCTCCGCCTGAAGACGGACAAGCTCATCGATTTCAGCTTGAGTGTAGCCCATCTCTTCTAAGGTCGGAGGTTCGGGGGGCGTGGGGCTGACAAGCGCGTTGTTGCTTCCAGCGGCGGACGTGGTGTTTGCGATGAGGTTGAGCATAGTATTGCGTTGCTCAGAAGTCAGTGGCGAGTTTCCGTTGGCGTTTTCGTAGTGTGAAAGCATCTCCGGGAATTCCATGCCACTGTTGTTGGGACGTGTTCGAGCATTCGTATTGTTGATTATGTTCATCATCAGACCGGGCTGCTGTTGTCGAATGGGTTCAGCCTTGATTTGCGTGGAGTCGGCAGGTGATGTTTCGAAGAGTTCTTCGATAGCTCCGGGTTGAGGTGTCTGAGGATAGCCTGATTGCTGTGGTGTAGAAGCAGCAGATGGTATAACTGTGCTTGCTCTTCCTCCGGCGCTAGGTGGAGCCATCAGCAAGCGTTGTTGTCTCCTATGAGGACTAAGGTTTCCAGGATTCTGCTGTTGATTCGAGATATCTCCAATATCACCAATATCAACAACATTTCCTTGTTGCGGCACGTTGTGGGGAATACCGTTAGCAAACATCTCCGCAATATTTTGTGGGCCTTGGCCATCGAGACTCCGATTGTAGACTGTGGCCAGGAATGTAAGAATGGCGTTGATCGAGTTTTCGTGCCTGTCATGCAATGTCTGAAAAGCAACTGACTGTTGGTAGAGTTGATTGTGATTTTTTTGTAATCGTTGAATGGCACTTGTGATCTGACCTTGCTGCTTCTGGATTTCTGCAAGCTGGTTGTGAAGGCCGGCCACATCTCGTTTCTGCAGAGGTCCAGATTCGGGTGCCGCTGAAAGTGCTCGGGAGTTTTGAATATTGTTGCCGTACACCTCCTCAACATCTCTCCCGTCGTCATCACTGTCTCCCTCTCCCCCATCTTCATTCTTCTGTCGCGCCTTCTTGCCTTTCGAGCCCCCACCCTTAGGTTTATTGATGAGCCAGAGCAAATTCGGATGGCCGCGCTTGAAATACGGGTTGTAGTACTCGCTCGGACTCTTGTTCTTCCTCTCGCTCGCCTTCATAGAGTTGTCTGACAGCCCAACCCGCTTATGAAAACCATACATATTCAATTGTCGGACGAAAGACGCATAATTGTTGTGCTTGAACAGCTCAGGGATCAAGGTCTTAGCAAACTCGTCTTCGTCCAACACTACAAACGAATCGCCTCGATCCGACCATCGAATGAGATCCGTATTTCTCGACTCTTCAAGGAAGCTAGTACAAGTCAGGTCAGCAAACAGAACCAAGGATGAAACGAGAAGCCGCTTACCTGCTTAGCTTCTGCACAAACGGTGGGATTTGTTTCCGCTTCGCTTGTGCCTCCCTCTTCGCAGCACTCGCCTTCTCTTCCAGCGCCTCGATGCTATCCGTCTCTTCCATCGCCCCAGGATTCTGGGGATCAAGTATCGAGTCGTCCCCAAACTGACCCCACGGGTCGCCTGTATTGTCGTAGCCGGGTCGCTGTCCCGTGGGAACGAGCTGTCGATTGATCGGTCTGCGAGCCAACTGTGTTGAAGTGGCTGGTACAGGCTGATCATAAGGTGCTTGCGTCAGCCCGTTGTTGCCACTGTAGCTATTCATGTTGAAAGTCGCGGGATCGGGGTAGGCAGTATTATCGGGACCTTGACTCCATCGAAGAAACTCTGCATTCGACACCTGGCTAGGTGCAGCATAGGCTTGCGGCATGGCGGTTGCTTGTGTTACTGGCGAAGCTCCAGGTGCTGCTCGTTTTCGGGGGTTGGTAGGAGGCATATGATTGTACATGCGACCGTGGTATTGCGGTCAAGGAGAGGTTTGATTGTGTCGGCGACAGGCGTCGGTCGGTAGACGTTGAGGCTATCCGTACTAGGTCGAGGCTGACTGCAGCCTTCCTAGCCGCTCCAGGCTCCCTGCTTCGCAGCACTCGGCAGGACTTCCCAAAGACTTCCCTACTTCTCTATGTGGCCCCCTTCGTTTGCTTGCTGATCGATCGCCGAGATTCTGGTTTGCGCCGGAGATGAGCAGATGGTGCTGTGACCGGACGAGATTGGAAGCGCAGCTTAAATGCGGAGCGTTGGAGAAGGCTCTCAAAGAGGAGGTTGCGCTCAGTGCTGGCAGGCTTGAGGATCTTCTGGCAGAGGCTCTATTGTCCCAGACAAAGGTGTGAGACTTGCTTCGCGAAAGATTGGTTGTCGATGGGTCAATGCGGAGGGTTCGGGATGCTGCAGTTGGCTCGTTGATTGTGAGTGAGGCGGTTTCGCGGATTTACGGGCCCTTTCACGGTTCCAGAGTATGAATCAGGCTCTAACAAGGTGCCCTCAAGTGATTGATGCCACGTTCATTGTATGGAGATGCGCAGCGAGTGTAGCCTTTGTGGTGATGGAGTAGGAGGTTGAAGGTGGAATGACAAACAAGCAAGGTCAAGGTTGTCGATTTCCCATGTCGAGATTTCGGTCATCGCTAAGGAGAGCCAATCAGCGTCGCCCGTTCGTATGGCCTGCCCCAGACGAGGCTGAAAGCTTGTGAAACCTAAAATCCGCTCTGCAGCCTTACGCCATGACGTGAAATCATCAGGCTGCTTTGCGAGAATGATTCTCGCGATGTTGTGAACACTTAATATCAGAAGTAAAGGCTGAGACGTTTACAATAATGAACAGCACAGTATGTGTGATTTGTTGGTGGAAGAAAGTATTCAATTGGAGTCTCATTTCTATGAGACAAGGGTTGAGGAGGCTGAATATTTTCATTCAGCTGCCAATCAGAGGATCTCAGAAGTCATTCATGGGGGATGAAACCACGAGTCTTTCAGTCCGATTTCGAAGAGGCCTCCACAATTCATGACAGTCACAAGCCAGATAGGAGTCTTCTAAAGACTAACTGCAACGATTCTTGTTGAATCAGGGAGCCTTTCCAACCTCGCTGACCGATGAGTCGTGAGCCTTTCGCCGGATGACTCGCATCGGATCCTAGAATACCTCACTTGGCACCTCTCCCTGCCAGCGCCGAAGAGCGCGCCAGCTTTTCGTTTCTTGCCTGGTCCCAGGCTCTGCCACTCCCACCGGCTTTTGCCTCTCTTTGTGCTTTCTTTTCTTCCTTCAGCGTCCTAGCTTTCTCCCTGGGATCGATGACCACCAACTCGTCCTCAGCCTTTTTCCTGTAACTCAAATCCTTGCCCAGCTTATCCTCCTTAAATGATAACGCATGAGACATCCAACCAATATCGTCGTCATCCTCTTCCTTCTCACCCTCGCCTTGAGCATCCCATTTTTGACATGACTGACAGTTTGCAATGAAGTGTAGATCGCATAGGGCGGCTTCTTCGTCGTCTTGTCCTTTATCTTTCTTCTCTTCATCTGGAATAGGCTCGGTCTTCAGGACTTCCTTCTCAGGTGGTGCCTGATCCAATTTTGACTTGAATGCATTCAAGATATCCAAAGTTCGTGGATCAGGCGGTGCACTCTCTCCGGGATGTCGTTTCCGTCCACGGACAGAGGTTTTTGGAATCATGGTTTCCAGCACAGATTTCTTTTTTTCCTTTACAGGTACTATTTGCACATTCCGTTTCATGGACGCTTTCAGTTCCGCTATTTGTGCATTTGTTCGATCCAAGAGTGACGAAACCTTTTTGACTGGTTCTGGTTCTGGAGACGAAGATATATCTCGGGTATCGACCTTCGCAGCCCGGTTTGGGAGAGATTTTGGTGGCTCTGGTGACGGTTCCGGAGATGATTCGATCGACATTGGCTTCGTGGCCTTTTTCTTGACTTCCTTGGAAGCTTGCTTTGGTTTTGGTTCCGGCGCCGCATCCTCGGTGTCCATCACAATCCTCGTATCAAACTTCGCCTTCTTGACCACCGGCTGCAACTCCTCTCCGTCCCCCTCGTCAGCCCCAAAACTCAACAACTGCTTCCCGGCCTTCCTTTTCTTCTTCTTCTCGACAGGCTTCTGCTGCTGCACCACGGGCGCCGTCCTGGATCGTTTTACCATATCCTTGAACGGATTGACCAGAACCTCCACACTGGTAACCCTCGTAGGATATACCGGTCTGTCATTCTCCCCCACCTCCGCCTCTCCCATCTTCGCGACATTATAGATCGTTTCTCCTTCTACCCTTCCAAAAAGAGTATTCTTTCCCTGCAGCTCCGGCGTGTCTCCAAGAGTAATAAAGAACTGACTCCCATTCGTATCCGGCCCTTCATTTGCCATCCCCAGCAATCCTCTTCTGTTGTACTTTATCCGACTGTGAAACTCATCCTTGAATCCCACACCTCGCAGTCCAGCATTCGCGCCCTTCCTGTCTTCCATCGGCCATATTCCCCCCTCCTCCCTCGCCTCTGCAAACTGTCCACCATCATAGATACTCTCTCCTCCTGAGCCCGTGCCCGTCGGATCGCCACCTTGAAGAATGAAACCTGGAACAAGACGGTGGAAGATCGTGTTGTCGTAGTAGCCATCCAGACAGAGCTGCAGGAAATTCCGACATGTGAGCGGGATCTGCTGTGCCCAGAGCTCGAGCGAGATGTCGCCTGAGGTCGTGTGCAGAATGCAGGAGGCCGTCGGCTGCGGCTCGAGGTTATAGATTGCGGACATGGTGGGCGAGACCTGCAAGTTAATGAGGCCTTGCGGTCGTTTGATGGGATGTCGTTCAGAGGTGGGGCGTTTTAACGGTGGCTGAAAGATTTGCTGGGGCTTTGATTCGCGAGCTGGGTATCACGTGATTAAGGACTTGCTGGAGGGAGTAAGTGATGCCTGTGCAAAATTCGGGGTTGGTAGGTGAGCAATTGTAAATTATATGCGAAATATCTGGGGCTTAGAGAAATGATACATAGTTTTGAAGCATTAACTTTTCCATGGAAAAGTTCCCGATGTAATTAGTTCACCACTACCGTACACACCCATGAAGTTCAAGAAGACAATCCAAGTGCAGCATATGTCAATTTAAGAAAATCTGGAATTAATAGGGGAAAGTGTGTTGTTCTTGCGCTTATTTAGTACGACTAGTCGTAGTTGTCTCTGCCCGGCTTCCCTCTCTCCTTCCTCACCACTGACCGAATTCGACCCGGGACATATTCTAGACGAACACCTTCGACCAGCTCAAAATTATCTCCAAATTACAATATCGTTGCGCAAATATTTTGACTGATCACCGATACAAGTTGAGCAGTGCAAAATTATACTTAGTGCCGCACATTGCTTTGTCTGGCAACTCCACTAGCCTGCCGCAAAGGCTCAAGACTGCCCTCAAATCACGGTACCGACCGGCACATTAACCAACAATTCATAATTCGACAACATTTTCAACAGTCTGAAATCCAGTATAACTATCGCCATATTCATGGCAGATCCTCGAGGTAAAATCCTGATGAATCTGGGCAGGAACAGTGATGTACTAATTCACGTGAATTCGCAGATACCCACCTAGGAGCCTTTTCATCCAGTACCAGACCTCACTACACCCAGCCTCTGCCACCAGTTACCATTCCTTCTGAACTCGGCGACAGCCTGCGCAACAGCAGACTAGGCCATTTCATGCTCCCTGGACATCCAAGAGATATGGCGACACCTGACTTCCGCCAAAACTCCCCCTCGACGGGAGCTCATAGCCCGGAGCCAAGTATGCGTGCTGATCATACGGGCAGCGAGAGGTCGAACGAGAGGCAATTTGTAGGAGATCATAATGATCAAGCGAGCAGCGAGGACATGTACACTTCTCCCTCCACAACTCCGCACACTCGCGAAGCATGCCCCTTTGACGTTAGAACAAGAGAGGAAATCGCAGTACCAAAAGCAGATGGTGCTCAAGCAGAAATCCGACAGGAAGAACCCTTGATCGGCGAATTGTCACCGAACACCTTGGGGAGTGCCGAAGGGCAAGAACTACCCAAATCAGCTGAAAGGGCTGGCACACAGGAGCATATCAGTGTACCGCCTCCCCTTGATAATATCGCAGCAGCGGAATCCGTTGAAGCAACACCAAAGGCTAACAAGCCGAAACCGTTATCCCCGCCCAATTCAGAGCCGTCACCGACCAAGAACCTGGAAAGTAGTCTCGCCCAAGAAAATTACTCTAAAGATGCGCATACTCTTATGACACCCTCCCGAAGCGGTACGAGAAGCAACAATAGCTCTGGGGAGAATACATCCCATGTCAGTCAACAAGTTGACTTGGCTCCTGAACAAGCAATGCCCGAAGAAAACTCCGCTGTCGCGGAACAGCCTATTTTGGCAGCCCCATCGATTGCCTACAAGCATCCTGAATACCCATTGGAGATGATTGAGGCTGCCAATATCCTTCTTCAATTGAACAGAGAAGAAAAAGCTGAACTCGCCGGGAAGAAAGATACTGCTTCCGCGCCTTCCGATTCTGGGGGAGTTTTGTTGCGGTCGGGAAGGCGCAACGAGCCTGTTGGTCACACTAGAGACAGACAACGCTCTGGGAACATGTACACGGGCTTCTCACCTGCAGAGTTCGACGCCTATATTGATCAACAATCCAGTGACGGGGATACAGAAGACGACCCGGACTTGATCAATGTCCTCCAATCCGCCGAGTTTCCCAATAATAATTAATAACAATCCGAGGGAACAGAAGGATAAGGGGCTGGTCGGAGGAGGGAGAGGCTCTTCGCGAACGCCCCGCGAGCAGCCATTTGGAGCATAGAATATAACAACATGAATAACAAGAAGGAAAAGACGCAGAACCAATCAAACACTGGGGATCCTCAAAGAACAGACAACTCCGCTGATCCAACGAAATACAGCCTAGACGGCAGATTATATGCTCACGGGCGTGCACCAAACCCCTACTTCCCGCCTCAAAATGCACCCGCCGATGGTGCTAGTCGCAGAGTTACCCCGATGCTCGATGTCGACACGTCTGTCAATGATCGTCCTTCCCCCAAGCCCGCAACACAGATCCCAGTCAAGCCTTCTGGACGAAATCAAAGTGGACCTGCGCCGCGCGACAGCATGCGTATCGACCTACCACCGAATCCATATATTAACAACAATACCGAATACCAAGACGTTTCGCATTCTCAAAATGGGAACAACCAAAACCCAGCCGCCAACTATGGAGGGAAATGGATCGTGGTGGGAGGACTTCCACGAAACATACAAATGTATTATCCAGGACAAACCATATATCCATACGCCCCGAACCAGAACATACATGATCCAGAGGTTATCCATGGAGGGAATGGGTTCATGCCGGCGGGCCTCTCACAGGATCCGCGAATGAACTATGCTGGGCATCACATGCCGCCACGTGCCCAGAATCAGAACATACAGAGTGCAGTGGCTCCCCCAAGAAGGAACCGAACCGCGCTCGCGGAGAAAGATAAAATACTGGCGGCCCCTCCACCGAACCCACCAACAAGCCATCCTGAACATTATATGCCAGAAGCCTCGCTTCAGAACATACATAATCCAGTTGCTGTTCCTGGTGGCAGTCAAAGTACTCCTGTGCAGCAAGGCAATATGGTCTCCGGCCCTCCACATATGAACGATCTTCCTCAACCCCAATTCTATCAGTATCCTCAGACTTGGGATACTGCATCCATACACAGGTGGATGGGTGGAACAGGGCCTCCCGGCATCTTATCCGGACAAGAAATTCCCTATGCTGCCCGGCTCCAGCAGAACCACATCTACGAATTATCATCAGCGCAAACGCAGCAATACAATTATCTTCCCAGCGGACCATCTCATGGCGCTATACCATTTCCACAAAGTCACGGCCCTCCCCAATACGAAGAAAATGTTATGCAACAGCCTATACCTCCTCAACCAAGCGTGAACAATCTGCAACCTCGATACCCTGACCAACCTACGTCTATTGGAGTATTTCCTTTGCGTCCCGCGTCCACGGCTGGACATATATCGAGTGAAGGCACTTTCCCAATAACAACTCACCCCGGTCCGAGTCAAGTGTTCTCCCGGGTGCAAAGCAGTGGCACTGCTACAAAATATAGCACCCCGTTGAGAAATGACGCTCAAGGGGCCATTAACCCTCACTCTAATGATATTCCAATTCCAGGAGAAAACCTCCTTGGACCAGAAACAAACAGTGTAGTGAGACAAAATCAGAACTCCTCTCAACGGGGCAGCAACGATGCCACTCCACAAGGGGCCACTTCACTGCCTGGCGGCATCACAACCTTTGGACCAGAAGACCCTCAGGAGAGCATTGAAAAAGATGACAGCTCCTCCCCGCGAGAAATTAACACCGTTACTCAGGGCAGCGGCACCACACCTAGCTTACGCAACTTGCAGCAAACTACTGATAACAACGAACTGCAAATTCCACGGATGAGAGACTTTTCCACGTCGCCTAGAATCGACGAACCCGAGGTCCGTGAGCACGGGGAAACAATTGCCGGGAGACAATTACTGGAACATCGCGGGTTGCAAGGCCGAAAACGTCATCGACCCGAACAAGAGCCTTTTATGCAGCAGCCTACTCCTACTTCCCCGACCAGAGACAATGCCCACAGTGGGTACATTCGTTCGCGAAGTAGAAGCTTACTACGTACTCGCAGCAATCATCCTAATAACTCGGAGGCGAATGACTTTGAACGCGATGGTAATCCTCAGAAGGCCCGCGAGCATAAGAGATCAAGAAATGAATATTCCAGAGACTCTGCAGTCGATGACTCCAGAGACAGGCGTGATCCCTGGGCTCGTCTGGTTGATTTGGCTGATGCGGCGGAGCTAAGAGGGTCTGAAGATGGTCCTTCCACAGCCTTTTGGGGAAATAGAAGAAGAGTAGAGTTGACCCCAATTGGAACAGCAGCACCCACCATTCCGTTAGATACGCACGCGTCTATGTATGGTCCTTTTGGTGATGGTTCGATGAATAACTCGATGGGAGGTTATGCTCTTCCTGCAGCAGGGGCATCGACCGCCCCAGCCGATGCGCCGAGACCCAAAAATTATTACGTTTCTGGCAAGTCGATTAAGTTGAGACTGGACGGTAAACCCAGAGGATCGCCAAGAGACAAACCAAGAGACAAACCAAGAGGTACAGGCAGACGGAGAGGTAGGCCGCCTAAGTCGAGATCCGAGGGTACACCCAGAGGAACACCAAGAGACAAATCTAGAGGCACAGGCAGACCGAGAGGCAGGACCAAGTCAAAGCCCGAGGGCAGCGTACGGAAGCCAGTAATCGAATCATCCCGTTCTGAGGATAGTCAATATCCGTTCAGTGGCGACGTGAGAATCGCTCCTGGCGCGAATATATACGCGAGCAACCTCGCGAGCTCCACCAGAACACAGAGCCCTCCAGGTCACCGCTTCAACCGTAACATACGCCGAACGCCAGAGCCTTCTGGTTTTCGCCGCAACGAAAACCTTCCACCAGGAGAAGATCGACGGGATCCTACCACGCCAGAAGCAGCTGACCTCCAGAACATGTGGCATTCGCCATCTCCACAAGAGGCGGGTGAGCGAAGATTCCTCCGTACAGAGCAAGACCGTCAAGATCTGGAAACAGCTCGTGCAAAGCGGAAGAAGAGAGACGACGAAGAAATGTACCAAGGGTTGATAAATTCCCAACGTCCTCAACGCGGTTTCAATGGTCAGAGGGAAAGCGACCGACAAGAGACTATCCGGAAACGTCACGATAATGAGGTTGCCAAAAATGAACGACGAGCTAGAAGGGAGAGGGAGAGAGCTCTGGCACACCGTCCACGGGTTGGAGATAAGCCAGTCAGTATTGAGCAGCTGAGGACAGTATCGGATACGGTATGCAAACATCATACAGCACTTCGGTTGTTTGGATCATTGTGCTGACCAGAGCATATGCAGGTTCTAGCACGGCACGCCATGGAGAAACTTGCCTATCAGGATGGAGCCGAGTTGGCGACGGAGGAGGCGCGCGAGCACATAATGTCAACCCCCTGGGACAAGGACACGACTATCAGGAAAATCTATGCGGCTAAAACTCGTGATGAAGCTCGTAGACGTTCGCGACGAAGCAACTTAGCTATCCGGCCGACAAACTCGTCACCACCTGCCAGCACGAGCCAGCGCCCACACGATAGCAATGCTCTCAACTCCTCTCCGAATACCCCCGAGAACCCCCAGTCTCCCTCTGGGCCAGCAATATCGGAGACCCAACCTCCCAACCACGGAAGAGGGCCGAGTCAAGCAGAATATTTGGCAGAGTCTCTGAAGGAGAATACTGGCCAGTCTGAATCTTCGGGCCGTATCCGGCGACCAGACGGTCAATCAAGAGGTTTCGGCAATGATCTTACTCAGTTCGATAAAGACGAGCGGAAGAGGGCGGAAGATGTCGCTGCCAATCGGCAACCATGACACGTGCAAAATGTGGAACGGTCCTATCATGGAGGACCACCGCCCAGGATGCCTTCGACAGCTGATGAGATACGCGAGGGCGGTCAGCGACAGCGGTTCCGTATCTCGGGCTCGGTGGGCTGGTGACTTATTCTCTGTCTTCGATTGTTGCAGAGGATGAGCTCTCTTCACAACAAGAGAGGAGTGGTTGTATAATTCATATCTTGGCTTTTGCAAGTTTGCGCTCGAGTGATGGGCATCAGGATTGGGCTTGTCGTCTTTTTCTTTCAAATTTGGTACCTTGCTTCTGATATGATGGCGTTGGTTGATTGTATGTGGGAGTATGGCGAGCACGGGGTTTCTTCGAGGCGTTCAAAAATTGTTGTTTTCGTGGGCTATGAGGCTTCATAGCTCTAATTATGGGCAGGATAGCACGCAGTGGGCAACGTTCGTTATTCATGGCGTTCCATTGGGTCACGTTTCACAGGCAGTAAGGGGCAAGATGAGGTTGTTGTTATCTTGGTGTTCAGGATTTGCTGCTGCAAGCGTCTTTTGCAAATGTGGCCGCCACGATGAGTGGGAAACAAGCAGTTGCCTCCACATAGACCTGTACTTTCGTTAATCAAACGGTCTTTCTTTGAGAGCCACAGCACTCAGCTGCGTCGTGACGGTGAGAGATGGAATGAGCAAACCTTGACACTATCAGCCCCAACCTTGATCTTTCCCCAGCTGACCGCCTCGTCCGGCCGCGCTCCAGCATCACTTCCATCAAACTCCTGCGCCGTGTTGATGTACACAGCACTCTCAGCACCATTGCGCATCAAACATGCATTCGCAATATGATGCTTCACGACCCCGCCCCCCAGGATGATCATCCCAGCCCTCTTGGCGCGCACAGCAATCGTGTTGATCTTCCGAATATCCTCAACAATGTCGATCTTCAACTGCAGCGGCGAAGCCTTGAACGTGTGGAAATACAGCATATCCCCTAAACTCCCATCCGTGAGTGCCGGGCAGAAAACCGGGATGTTGTTCTTGTAGCACCAATAATATACACTCCTCTCATCATTGATCTCCTTCCCCAGCCTATGGATCACCTTACTCGGCGTCCAGTTTATCGGCTCCTCGGTCCCCTTCGACGCTTCTTGCTCTTCTAGCATCTTGTCTAAGATAGGTACTACCCAGTCTTCGAAGAGGCAGTAGTTGTTGTTTGGGACGATCAGGTTTCCGATGCGGTTTAGACCTTTGGAACGTAGTTCAGCACCCGGGGTCGAGAAGGAGCCCATGTAGGTGTCGCCGAGGCATTTTATTAGGTCTTCTTCGATCCCGCCGGCTGTGGTGACGATGGCGCTGATGTGGGAGTGTTGTGCTAGGTAGCGGAGGGTGCCCCGCAGACCGGAGGAAATCAGGTTGCTGGTGTAGCCGAGGAAGATTGTGGTTTTGAGGGTAGGGTCTTCGGGGTCTTTCCAGGTGCACTGCGGATTTGTTAGTGAAGTTCTTGCTGGAGGCAGGGGAAGGTTTCCGAGAAAGTGGGATGCTTACCATATCGTTGATAATCCTGACAGCTTCTCCTATCGAACTTGCTTGGAATCCCATGTTGTTCATGCCGCTGATCAGATCATTGACAGTGATGTCTCGTCCGGCGAACTTGTTGAAGTCAAGCTCCTCGACTTTCTGGGAGCCTTCAGGCATCTCGTTCGAGGGGACGAGGACGGCATCTGTAACTGAGGCAGGCGGTGCCCCTTGATCTGAGTTTGCAACCATGCTGGATATGAGTTGAGGGAGGTTAGTCTGGGAAAATGGGGGTTGGACGAGAGAAGATCTTGTTGCCTTAAAGCTCCAACCTTTGAAGCTTTGAGCTTTGCAGCTTTGGAAAACTAATTTCTCTTAAATAGACGGATGGAAAAGCATCAGTCAGGAGAGCAATTGGTGAGATCTTCGTGCCAAGTGTCTTCACTAAATAAGAGAGACGGCACAAGTTTTCTCGAACCACGGTTGCTAGAAGTCTTCAGGCGGGACCGCCCGGGTACCAACAAATGATCTCTCCAACGTAGAGGGCTGAATGATGTTTCATGAGGTATCCAGTCCTTGCCAAGATGTTCTGATTCGATACCACGTGTGCAAAAGGGCAAAGTTGTGCAACTTGAGCTTCCATGAAGTCAGATGAAAATGTCTAAGGGAGATAGCCGAGGCCAGCCGCCATGCACGGCGCTTGTGGCGCTAGAAGCTTATTTTCCTAGCGCCTCGCCGGCTCCTTGATCTCATCATGTCCAATCCACACACAACTTCAACGCGATTCCTTCACCAACCCCACAAGCCTCCTGTCGCTCCTGGCAGTGCAATCCTTTTTAAGACCTCGGCTTATTCATGACTGTGACGCTCTAACGACCTTTTTATGCGCCTTGGACCGTGCCAGCCTGAATGATCATTCGCGTTTGCGCAACGAGCTGTTGATTCGGTCCAAAGGGCCTTCACCACCGCACGCAGCGGATTTGCCGGGACTGTGTCATAAGCCGTTCTCCTGTTGCTCTGGGGCCATTGCCTTGAAGATGAATGTCCGTGCAGCCCTACCTCTGCTTACATCCGTGCTAACGGCTGCCTACAGGTCTAGATATCAGCCCTCCTACGGTGACTCGGGTGAGTCCCGTCGCTCCCCACGAGACCAATCGCCGCCCGGACGATACAACGATAGAGATGAATTTAGGGGTGGCTCAGGACGTGGTTCGGAGAGACGACGTTCGCCACCAGATGCGAGGGCGAACCACAATGCATTTACGTCAAATCGAGAAACATTTAGAGAGCCAGTCGGTCGCGAATCCTCACGAGATTTTCCTCCACGTGAACCACCACGAGGCCCGAAAAGCTTGATCGATGCTCCGACGGGCCCTCGAGCCTCCAGCTATGGTTCTGATTATCGAGGAGACTTTGGTGGTTACAGAGGCGAGTATAGAGGCGACCGGAGCCGTGGGAGAGGCCGAGGTTGGCGGGATGACAGTCGAGACAGGGGTCGCGAAGTTGAGAGAGAATACAGAGACAGAAGAGATGATAGGGGCCCGCCCCCGCCCTTTCGCGATGATAGAGGAGGCCGAGATCGATGGGGACGAGAAGTCTACAGGGGGCGGAGACCATCGTCACCTCCGGGACGAGGACGTTCACCCAACTATTCCACACGCGATGTTCGAGATCCACCGCCAAGCATCGACTTAGATCGCACACGTCGAGGCTCACGGGACGGACCCTTGTCTGGTGGCTCGCCATCATCTGAAAATCAGTCATTCACACGAGGCTATGGCAGAGCTCGGGGTGGTGCTCGAGGTGGACGTGGGAGAGGTTACTACGATGAATATCACAGAGCGCCTGGTCGAAGTCGGTCTCCTGATCCAAGCTGGGGTCGTCGGACTCAGCCATCTGCGACACCACCTCCACAAGTTCCTGCTTTTGGTTCTGCATCTTCCAATGCCGCAGTGGGTGTCTCTGCAGCAAGTCCTGGTCCAGCCGCTGTTACAACGACGTCGGGTCTCATTCCTGGTGTAGTTGTACCCACTGCTCCCCGCCTCGAGAGACTTGAGAGATTTGAGAGACGGCCTGGCCAGCCACGAGCTCACCTACCATCTTCAATTCAGCTAATAAATGTCGGACGTCACTCTGTTAATGCCTCTGCGCAGATGTCAACAAACGTATCACCGTCGAAAGCCATATCCCCACAATCAATACCCGCAAATTCCTCCGAAGCCCGCTCAGATATCGAAGCTGTCAAACATGACAAGCAAGATCCGCGATCAAAGACACCAGAACCTTCCACATCTACAAATGTCCGTGATCAACCTCCACAACACTCTAAACGTAAGCGGAAATCTGTCACCGGCAAACGAGAGAGCAAGTCGCGCAAGTTACCAGCCTTCGATGGTATTCCCGACGAACTCTCCGATTCCGACTCTGCAGATGACTTCGAGGATGGCTATTTTGAGCAAGAAGTCTCAAAGTTGCAGGAAAAGGTTGACCAAATCAAAGAGGATAATCCAATCAAGCCGCGGGAAGAACCTGAAGCAGTTTTCGTCAAGCCAATCGTCGAGTCTAAGGTTGATGAACCACTAGAAGAGTTGATCGACTCCGAACCCTGCATTGCTCCCGAGGTAGAACAACAGCCGGCTCCTAGACCATCTCCTACACCGGCTTCCTTAGCTCCAAGCAGCGAAATCAAAGGCAGCAGTCGTTCCCCTACACCTTTGCTCCAGAATGGACCGGAGCCTTTGGCTAATGGGACCACCAAAGAAAGCGCTCTCGTTTCCCAGGATGCTGCAGCTGTCGAGCGCAACGAGACGAGCATAAGCAACTTGAACGGTGCTCCTTCGCTAGCTTCACCCATTGCTCCCGAGCCTGTGTCTATGCAGTCAAAGACATCGAAACCTCCCAGTGTTGGAAGGCCACGAAATCTGATGATGTCGGATGAATTCGCTGCAGTGAGCGACGAAGAAGAGAGCAAGCCCGTGATCAATACCAAGTCTCGAAAGCCGATGATGACAGATGAATTGGCACCAGCAAACATAAGTAAACCTCGGAAACCGCTGATGTCCGATGAATTCGCGGCCGTGAGTGACGATGAACTCTCTAACTCTACTGCAATCGCCAAGCCACGGAAGCCCCTGATGTCTGATGAGTTTGTCACACCCAGTGATGATGAGCCAGGTCAATTTCCCGCGGCCGGCCGACCACGGAAGCCACTGATGTCGGATGAGTTCGCTGGGGCGAGTGATCATGATCTAAGCGAAGTAGAGAACCTCGAAGCACTTGAAGCAGTTAGGAAACAGATGAGAACTCCGTCGCTGTCTAGCCTACCGAGATTCGACTGCAAGAAATGGGATGAAGATGAAGATTTTCTTCAGACGCTACAGGCTGATCCTGTGGTGGATGCCCGAGTGAAGAAGCACATCGAGCAAACCAAAGAACGTCGGGCGATCGAACAAGAGCAAGCCCGCCAGGAATGGAAGAGCCGCTATCTCGATTATCGGCGATGGACTGACTTCTCTGATGATCCCGTTGCAAAGAACAGCCGAGAAAAATTTGAGAAGTCGCGAGTTAGAGCTGCGGCCGAAGCTGCAGCTCCTCGTCCATCGGCTATGCCTTCTGCTGGAGCGAAGCCAGAACCTCAGCGCCGAACGGCCAGCAGATGGGCTACTGAGCATGATTTCGAGAGGGTTCTCCGCGAGTCTGAGCAAGAAGCCAAGGAGACCAAGGAGCGAGAAGAGCGAGTCGCCAGAGCTAGAACTGCCAGTGCAAAGGAAGCAAAAATTCCTGATATGGCTTGGGACGACGAAGAATGGAAGGAGAAGGAGTACATCGATAAGACTCACCTTGTCCCATTCGAAAGATCATTTGCCGCTCTGGAGTATGGAGAGCCTATCGACAACTTTACAGAGGAAGAAGCCCGCATCTTTGAGGAGACATATCTTGAATTCCCGAAGCAGTTTAGCAAGATCGCCGAAGCTCTCCCAGGGCGTGATTACAAGGCTTGCATTCAGCACTATTATCTTGTCAAACACCCCTCGAATCTGAAGGAGAAGCTCAAGAAGCAACCCAAGAAGAAGAAAGGACGTAAAGCCGGTGGACCCAAGCCGAAGTCCAATGCATTGATGGCTGATCTTGGAGTTGGCCGCGATGAGGCAGAGGACGGTCAAGATGGCGAGAATGGGGAGAGAAGACGACCACGCAGAGCAGCAGCTCCCGTCTGGCCATTTGAGACTCCTGCAAGTGAGAGTGAGGTTGCCAGTCCCGCACCAACTCCTGGAAGAAAGACTGCTGCTGCACCAAAGGTAGACGCCAACGGCGATGCTGCCCCCCCAAAGCGGAAGACGAAGGTGCCTCGCGAGAAGGGCGCCAAGCAATCCAAGAATACCCAGCTCCTTGCTGCAGCTCCTGCAGCTCCTGTAAGCCGTCGTCCTGAGTCACCAGCACCCCCCTCTACTTCATCGGATTGGAAGAATCGTCGGGAGCCCGGAGCCGCATCTCGCTTTCCGCAATACGACGGGGCTGGGGACAGGCAACCTACTTTCGCCCCTCCATATGTTCCCGCAGAAAGGCCCAATCCCTCTCTAACGGTCAATTTCGATGTGATGCCACAACAATTCCCCTCTCAAGAACGCCTCGGGTCTGCTCCACCTACCAATTTCGAATCCCAACAAGACCGACGCAACATCCAACAGACATCGAGCTATTGGAGCGTGCCTGAGCAAACAGATTTCCCTGCGCTGTTGCGACACTTTGGCACCGATTGGCATGGAATTGCAAAGTGGATGACTTCAAAGACGCACATAATGGTATACACCACCGTTTTTCAACAATGGCTTGTTGTACCGTCTGACAGCAACAAGAGTCGTCGTGTCGCTAACATCCAGACACAGGTCAAAAATTACTACCAGCGTCAAGTAGATTCGGGTAAGATGAAGGAGTGGGAGGACATTGCTAGAGATGCAGATGATAAGAAATCGCGCGGTGAAGAAACAGGTCCGCTTCCACAGCCTACAATCCTCCCAAAGAGACGGTATGATATGCCTCCTGGCAATGTTCAGAGATCCGGATCTGCGATGGAAGGTGTCGAAGATATGGCCTCCGCTGGGCAGACTTCGTTGACGCATACCTCACCTCCACAACCTACGCTGAGCACACGCTTCCCTGCCTTGGCTCAAGCTGGCACTGTTACGCAACAGATACAACCAGCTACTGCAGCGTCAGTGCTGAATAAGCATCTTCCGCCTCAACCGATTCAGCAAGCTCCGCAAACAGTACCACCGCCGCAATCGAGAGCTCCGCGCGGTCCGGCCATGGGCTACTTCACCACCGATACTCCACCACGCCCTAGCATCCAAGCCGACACCGTGTCTCAGCGATCGCTGATGGTTGCCCAAGAAGCTCAGCTGGAACGACAATCGGCTTTGCGTCTTGAACGAGAGCAGAGGGAGCAGCAGCAACAACAACAACAGCAAGCCATGCAACGCGAGCGTCATTTCCAGATGAAGCAGGAGCCCGAGGTTGCTAGTGTCCACCAGTACGAGCCGTATGCAAACCCCTCTATGCACAACAACAACAACAACAACAACAACAACAACCCCTCGCATTCGAGACCTGATCCCCCGAAGCCAATTCCTGCTGCTGCCGCCGAGATGCGCCGCACAGCACCGCCTCAGCAATTCCCGCCTCGACCTCAGCAGCCTGGACGCAGCTTCTTGGGAGATAATGTTGGTGGACCTCGCGACATGAAGTCTAGCCCTTCTCCCGCCTTGCCACGTGCTCCAATGAGTGCACCTCCTACAGGCCCAGAAGCTTACTCAGCACCCCCCCCTCCACAGCCAGCCCCTGTTGCAGCAATCAGACAAGAAACAGTGCGAAAGACATCAAGTATTATGTCATTGCTAAATGACGATGAGCCCAGCGACCCACGTCCCACGCCCTCAAAGCGTGCGAGTGATATTTCCGTTTCTTCTCTACATGCTTCGCAGCCAACCCATACTCCGCCTCCACAACATCCGCTGCAAACATCTCGATATGCCGCTCATTCTTCACAGCCACCGTCACAGGCATCATCACAAATACCGCAACAAATGGGTGCTCAGCCAGGTCCACAGCCGCAACACTCCTACGCTCAGCCGGCTCATTCTCTGCATCAACATACGTCGTCTCTAGGCCACCCTCGAAGTTACACCCCGACTGGGTTAGACAATCGCGGGTACGTTCCACCTGCAATGCAGCAACAACAACAGCAGCAGCAGATGTATTCGCAAGCACCGCGCCAACCAATGAGTTCCCAGCCTCAACCTGTTCGACGCGAGCCGGCACATAGCGATGTTCATGGTATCTCTGGCGGGTATGCGCGCACAGCTGCCCCTCCGCAGCCGAGGCTGAAGGATTCGCCTTATTCCGCAACGCCGCCCCCGCCTCAGCAGCCAACTATCCGCCAGGCTGCGGGATCGCCCCATGAGCTCGCACAATCTTCCGAACGGGACTACTACCAGCGGCCACAACAATTTCTCATGCAACAACAACAACAGAGTGCTGCTGGTTCACCGCAACTTGGGCCTACGTATCAATCTCAGCAACAACCTTCAAACCACCGGCATCTCGCGTTTGGGCAGAGCCAAGGCCACATTGCATCTCCGCCAACACAGTATGCTACCCAACGACCTTTACATCGATCTCGAGGCAACAGCTTTGATGGAAGATATCAGATGGCTACGACCTCTGCGCCTACTCCAGTCCAGCAAAGCTATGCTCCAGCCCCTCACCATTCGGGGCCTCCGGTGTCGATGCAATACCAGCAACAACAGCACCCCGTTCAGGATCGATACCCACCACCCCAAGATGCAGAGGCGCGTATGCAGGAGGAGGTTTACTACCAGCGACAACGCCAGCGAGAGCTTGAACAACATAGTATCGAGCAACGACGACTTGAAGACCAGCGACGTTTGGAAGAGCACCGGCGAATGGAAGACCCTCGACGCTTCTAAATCCTGCCCCCATAGTTACTATATACATTGGCGGCGTTTTCAAACATTGGTGCATATGGACATGAGCGAAGGAACGGATTTTTTTTTTGCTTTTTGATTTTGTAGAGTAAATAACAGACATGGAGGATCTCGATGGCGTTGGTGGCGGAGCAGCAGCTTTCTCTACCCTTGTAAAACGGCTGGTGCATATGCTACAATCAACGACACATGAGGAACATCATGATACTCTGTATGAGATGTAAAATAAAATTCAAAAATTCTGTCAAGTCCCTGCATGCGAGTGACTATGCAAGTTGATAACAATCAAAATATATTTGCCTTAGGGCCTCGTCTGGCAAAAGCGTGCACCTTTTGATTGATACACTACGGAAAAATCATCGCACTTGCATTTGCGTTTATAAAATGCGTAAAATTAATATAATTCTATCTAGATATATTCTAATGCGTATTTATCTTTGCCTTTTATATTTTCAAGAAAGTGTACTATAGTCTTTTTAGTGCTTTTCCCCTTTGAAAAAAAGTTATTGTAATATTTTACTATAATTATTTAAAAATATTTTCGCGGGTGCTAGTACGGTGTGTTTTTAGGGGGTAAGTGGTCAAAATGTCAAAATGGCAAAGTACCTTCCGTATATCAGCCCCGAGGCCTAAAAGGCCCTGAAATTACCCTGGAAATACTTAAAGTCAAGTACTTAAACTTATAAATAATTCTTTCCGCTACTTATAAGGATATAATAAGAGAATACTTAGAAGAAAATAATAAGTAGAAGGAGTAGGAAAAGCTAGGGAGGAGGGAGGGGAAGGGGGAGGGGGGAGGGGGATCCTCGCTTAAAATGACCCATAAAATATGCGGCTCGTGGCCCGTGTACTAAGCCCTCCTACCCCCTCTTACCTTCTTAACTTCTTTCTACCTTTATTATAATAATATTACTATCTAGGTAGTAAAGGAACCTAAATATATCTTTAGGCGTTTTTAACTCTCTCTAAGAGTTATATTTAAATAGAAAAATCAGTAGCTATTCCTAGAATTTTAATTTGATTTCGATAATACCTAGCTATAGCCTCGGGGCCGATGTACTTTGCCATTTTGACATTTTGACCACTTACCCCCTAAAAACACACCGTATGCTAGGGACACTTTACTTTCCACCAACTATTAGCTGAAAAGGACGAGGCTGAGATGCGGAAGCAACGCTGAGCACCTCGGTGGCTTCGTCACCTGATTAATCACTGGGTTACGCAGCTTGGCGCTGCGCCCGAAGACAGTAGTCTCGAACAAAAAAAAATGCTCATTCTTATCTGCCACTAGAATATCCCCAACCACACCGCGCCGCTGTTATATCAGGCCACTTTGAATGATACCGAACCGATACTCGGTGTGGAAGCCGTGTTCCCGCTCTCAATGCAGTTTCGGCACAAAATGGATGCCATTGGTCCCGGTATGTGTTGCTCAACATGAGCCTGGTTGTGCAGACGAACCACAAGGCTGTTCGTGGCCTTTAGTCAGGCCTAGGCATGAGGTTGATTCTTACGAGCCCGGGCTCATGGGTCTGTGCGCACATGGCATTTTCCACGCCCTTTCAGGCTACACGAGCACAGCTTCAGGGTCCGGAACAACAAAAGTCTTTATAATCACTTAACGATTATAAGACAACAAAAAATAGCCACGACCCGCGAGCCAGGTTTTGAGAACTAAAGTATGTAAAGTATAGTTCTATTAATTAGTTTTTCAAATTTTAAAAGTTCTTTTGAAATTTTCATTATCACTAAAATGCCCTGTGCGCACAGACTCATGAGCCCTGGCTCGTTAGAACATGGCCAGTACTCTCGCTTGGCCTTTGCGCTAGTGAGCACTTAAGGAACCCAGAACTTCCACGCAGCTTCAGGCTTGACTTCGTAATAATCAGGGTTCTTCGTCAACTCACTATCCCCTCAAGTAAAGTCTCCTCATACCTGGCTAGCTCTCATCCCGGCAGTAGTATCACTTCTGCCCCTGAGACCTTACTCTTCTCAACGTACCAAATTTTGGTCACGTGCCGATCTGCTCATTGCTCCCCGTCCCATGATCTAGTCAAATATCGCACATGCAGGCAATATTTTCAACTTTAAAAACGCACAATAGTATAAGTACACGCATCTTCACGACACTTCTATCAGATAGTTGAGCCTTGTTTACTTCTCGCAATCAGCGTTCGTCCAAACCCGAAACGAAATCTCCTCATCACCTTCAACGACACAATGAGTTTGGAGAACAATGACAGACTCTGCCGTACGTGTGCAAAGGTCAGCTTTCGTACTCTGATAGAAGGCAGCGAGAATCAAACCCATCGAGAATTGGAATTTGATGAATTCTGGGACTTGCCTAAAGTGCTAGAGGAGCGGAATTGCCCGTTTTGTCGACTCCTTGGCTGGTGCTTTCGAATGGACGGGGGCTTCGACCTGGAAGATGTTGGGAAGTTTGACCGCATATGCGGCGTATACGTTGGCCGCGAGCTCCAAGTCTCCCTGGCTCGAAAATACGGAATCAAGAAATCTAGCTACAGTATCCAACTTTGTGGAAGCGAGAATAGCCAGGTCCAGAAGCAACTGGAGCAAAGAAACCCAAGAACTTTCGACGTAGGAGAACTCAGATCCTGGCTCAACAGATGCAGTGAAAGACATCAGCAATGCAAAGCGAAAGCCAGTTTTTTGGGAAAGCCTTTACCGAAAGGGTTTCGCCTGATTGATGTAAGAAGAGGTTGTATTGTTACAGCTGAATCGGATCCTACGTACTGCGCTTGAGCTACGTGTGGGGCAATGCGAACCAGTTGACTCTAAATAAGAGTAATCTCGCGGAATTGGAAAAAGAACACGCACTTTTTGGCAATGAATTACTCTTACCGAAAACGATAACGGACGCCATTAAGCTCTGTCAGGATATCAGCCAGAACTATCTCTGGGTAGACTGCTTATGCATTCTTCAAGACGGAGAAGAGGACAAACACGATCAGATTAGTTCGATGGACGCTGTGTATAATCTGTCTTTCTTGACTATCGTCGCTGCAGCTGGAGATAATGCGAACGCCGGCCTATCCCCATACAAGTGCCTTCGACTCAACCCCAACGTGCCATTCCATGTCGAGACCATTTCAGGCAATAACTTTGTTACTTCTCTGAGTCCTAAAATCGCTGCAGAAGTCATCACGAAATCAAAATGGGCCACTCGTGGGTGGACTCTTCAAGAATACGTACTTTCGAAGAGAGCAGTCGTATTCACAGGACAATACGTTTTTTTTCGCTGCGAAGAAGGACTGTGGGCTGAAGACTTCGGGTTGAATCTTTCAAGCTTCTCTGATAGCTGGCCAGGCTGGGACCTTCCGTTGTATCGATTTTCCCAAGCATCAAAAAGTGTTTTACGCCACTATGGAAACTATCCTCTGCTCGTTGCTCAGTACGTTCGTCGAGATCTTACGAAAGAGGGAGACGTTTTGAATGCATTCCTTGGAATTTTAAGTCGACTTGAGGATGTTATTGGCACACATTTTTGGGGGTTGCCATCAAAACAGTTTGGATCAGCGCTGCTGTGGTCCACTGATATGTCGTTCCCAATCAAGAGAATATCCTCCTTCCCAAGCTGGTCCTGGGCAGGGTGGATCCATACCAGTACTGTTCCACGCCAGCCAGTCAACTACGAACGACCAATTCAAGATGACATGTACATGCATCAAGAATACGACTCGTGGCACATTCGCTCTTTGTTAACATGCTACAAGATTGAAGATGATGGCAAAATCCAATGTTTTGAGAAAGCCGATATCGACCCGTTTATTTCAATACGCAACAGGGCTATACAAAACGGCAAAATACCCTCTTCGTCTGTTCTATCAATCAACAGAACGATTAACAAACATTTAACTCCGCCCTATAACCATGAAGATATTCTAAACTTATACGTTTCTGCAAAAGAGCGTTCTGGACCACTCGCTTCTCATTATGTGTTCTCTTGGACTAGCTGCGGCACCTTGTACGTAGATCGACGGCCCAAAGACGATAGGGGAGACGATCTAAGGATCAAGAAATTTGCGGTTCGTACAGAGCCAAATAGTAGTTTCCCCGTGGGATTTGTTCGCTTGGATTACGAATGGCGAGAAAAGCAGCCCGACATGTTGGAGTTCGCTGTTACGACTGTTGGTTTAGTTTTCGACTTCCTTCATCGCCATATCAACCTTGGGCTTGTCCTCATAACAAGCAGTTGCGACTCTATGCCGAAAGCTTATACAAGGGTAACAGTTCTTGAAGCGAGAATCGATCAGGAATCATGGGTTAATTCCGCGAGACCAGAACAACGCCTCGTGGCTCTTATCTAATGCTTGTATTTTTAAGCACTAATGCAAAAAATGATTCTCAAAGCCCGGCTTGGTCAGAATAGTAAGCGGAGTTGAGAGCCCAGGGTGAGTAGCCCCTGAAAAATACTGGCAAACTACTAACTACTTTCAAAGCATGAGAGAGAGCAAACTGGCGGTTCATACACCCAAACTCACCTTTAAGCTTCTCTCTTGCCAGTTGCCAGTTCAACCCTTGCCTCCTGGCCCGAACAATGGCTGCTTTCACCCTTTTGAGCACAGCCTGGATGTCTTGACCAACTCCTAAGACAGCCTGCATCTATAATCTATGTCCTATGTTAGTCTCTTGCTATGACCGGCCGCAGTTTCCCTGCCGAGTTTGCCAGAGGATCGAATGAATATACTTCAAGCTAGGCACTAGAGTACATCATCAACACAACCATGATCCAAGCAGTACGACACAGTATCACCCGACAATGGTTTGGTCATTGCAGTCGTCATGGATGAGGAACTATTTGGCGAGTTGTCGTACCCCCTCTGTCATAAGCATTAAGACGACTTTGTCGTAGTCTTTGAGCGTCTAATTTGGATCTGTTGAATTGATCAGAAGAGAGGAAAGGCGAGGAGGAACGTTGGATTGACTGATTTGGAGTGATGAGGCAAAGGTGCTCAGAAAAGGGAGCTCTCCAAATTCGACTGATGTGGGCATGACCTAATGAATTCCATTGAGAGATTTCAACTGATGACTTTGGAATAGGTAATCTAACCCAACCAGTTTCTACAGTTATAAATCTGATATTTACTTGGTTATGGGCCAACAGAGCCGCAGGTTTCGAATAAGCGTATATAGACTCGTTTATTTGTTGTTTATAATATGATCAACATACTACCCACTGCTTCCCCTTTTACGATCCTATTCGCCGTCTAATCTTAAAGAATCGATGTGTCAAGCGCGTTGCAGGGCCACCTTTACTCTAGTAACAGGCGCACCTGGCAGTTCAGAAACTCCACGGCATCATCAATTCCCGCCGGCGAATTAAACCAATGTCCTCCCATGGGGTACTCCTTCCATGTAACTCGCGCGCCAAATCCTCGCAACGTGTCTCGTAGATTCCGGCCGTTTTCTACCAGAACAAGTGGATCATCGACGCAGTGTTCAAGTAACATCGGTGTGTTGCGTACGACCTCATCGGTATCCGGGACGTTGTCCAGGGCAAGCACTCTCCTAGTCTCAGTGAGAGATCTGCCCGGGAAAGGCATCCTGCATGAAAACCCAAGGAAGGCGCCAAGTCTGCGTGGCACCTCTTGTTGACCCTCCACAGCGGGCGGCAGACTCAAAGCCAGTAACGTATGCACGCTGGTTGCACCGCCTTGGCTGATCCCAGCGAGTACAAGACGATCCCACTGTCCGCCTAAGATGGTAGCCTCGCTTGAAAGTAAACTCCGTATACTGGCAACACTCTCCCTCAGACCTATCGCCTGTAGCTCCTCGCGCTCCGAGAAGCTCTGAACGTTCCAGATGTCAAACCATTGCGATATCTTGTCGCCATAAAACGCGGTGCACTCCCGTATCTCGGCCTGGGGAAATACCCAGCGGAAGGAAGGGAAGATCTCTTGAAGAGTACGGTTGTGTGAATCTGTGGAGTGGGCTAGAGACGAAGCGAATTGTTTAGCGGTGTCTCCACGGCCATGTAAGAAGATGACCGTGTGCGTGTGGGGTGCGGAGGGCGGTATTGTGATGAAGGGAAGATCCATAGTCAGAATTGAGAAAGAGATGGTTTGTTTTGGCGAAATTGTGAGTTTCGAGATCTTCTCCCGCCACACAACTTTCTTTCAGGCACCAGCAGGTGTTTCTCGAGGTGGCATTACATAAGATCTCGTGACTTTAAAATCACGTTTCCACTACAATCTCAGACGATAATTTTGCCCACCATGGTCCACTTCCGTCTTTAGACCTGAACAGTCACTGCTCTAACGTGAGCCGAGCCCTGAGTCCTGAGCACGCTAGTGAGCCCGCTAGATCACGCTCAGGGGATTCCTTCTGGCTCCCTCGAGAGTCGGTTATAGCTTCTATAGTTTCTATATTATCTATATATAGAATTTTGCAAATCCTGCTACTTGTAGCATAGCCACCTCTCTGGGCCTATCAAGATATCGTGACAGTGGCCGTTCTCGGTCCCCTGCCGTATTTATTAAGGGTCCTTGTCGGAGCCGATTTAGGTCCCCTTTTTAACCGAAGGGGCCTCGCTTAATGCCCCTCGAGACCTCCTCAACTCCCCTTAAATAACCTAGCTCGCATATAAGTATACGACTTCAATTTTTTTAAGAGCTTATCTAACTTGAATGCTATAAGAATTCGCGCGCGACAAAATAATTTTATATAGTTTAAAAAGGTCTTCTTAGGAGCGAAGTAGTAGTAAGCAAGGGGAATACAACGCTCTAGCACCTTGTTTGATAAGGTGCCGTGCAGGATTAGGCCACATCGGCACGCATCTGCAGCTGAAGAATAGCAGGCATGCTTCGTGGACGCAGACTTATCTCGGCGATTGTTGATCGAAGAGAAGCTAGTTGGCTACTGTGCCTGCTGACTGCCACGAGATCCATGTAGCAGCGATGTTGCATCAAGTAGGATTTATCAAAAGGTTTGAGCTATAGAATCCGGGTCAATTGCTGCTCTTTTGCGACCCATATTGTGTGCAAATTTTGGTTTAATATGTAGTGTTTACGTTAAATTGGGTGCTTGTTTGGGTGCGTAGGCACTCTTGTAGTTAGGTCACGTGAAAAATGCAGCCAAAGCACCAGGATGGGGAATACCGCAAATGAGTTTCTTGAGCATTGTCCGTTTGTGGGCCGGCTTTAATGCCTTCATAAACTCCGTCATGAGGAAAGCATTCTCAGCCGAGACTATTACAAAGCAGCTACGTCGCGACGAGACGGTCACTTTGTCCATGTGTGACTGGAATGTACGTACACGCGTGTGGTGCCTAAACAGACCCCTAACCGGCTTCTCCATAGCAGGTAAGCAATGGGCTTGGTCCTAGGACATGCATCAAATGAGTGGTAAAGCGTGCGCTATGACTGACATTTTGTGACAGTGTTGAAGCAGAAGTGGCTTGGTTTGGAATCAAATCATCCCAGTTGCGCTGAAGCTTTCTGTTTATCAGGCCATTGTGTTGAACACCAAGCTAAAACAATTACTCAGCAAAGAGAGAGCTGCGGTAGTGTCTCGCGGTGGACAAAAAAAGCCGGACGAATTAGCGGCCGCTTCCTCACCAAAGTTCTGGACAATATCGCAATCTCCTCTTGAAAGCCGCACCACGACAGTAAACCGTAATAGAATCTCGTATAGCAGAGAGGGTACATATGACTGCTTCTGCTATATATAGAAAGCAAGTTTTCTTGCCTACACTATTTTTTGGCGTGCTAAAATTCTCTATTTAAAACAGTGAGTTTTGGTGTGTTCGCTAATTAGTCCGGCTTTTTTTGTCCACTGCGAGAGTGTGATGGTCGGCGATATCGATTCCTTGCTTAAAACAATTATTCAGCAAAGAGAGAGATGCGGTAGTATGACGGTCGGCGATATCGATTCCTTGGTTAAAACAATTATTCAGCAAAGAGAAAGCTGCGGTAGAGTGACGGTCGGCGATATCGATTCCTTGGTTAAATACATCACTTTCGCCATGGCAAGTGGAGGGCCAACAACGCTCTCGACTCAAGCCTAGACTGCACGAGCTCATACATCATGCCTGTCCACGCTATCCTCGGCGCAACTGGTGGTACAGGCTCGGCAATTCTGAGATGCCTTCTCTCCTCGCAGATACCCGACCTTCGTATCAACATACTGGTACGCTCGAAGAGCAAGCTCCTCCAAGCTTTCCCACAACTTGAGTTAACCTCATCGGCCACTATCACTATCTTCGAAGCCCCCGTCTCGAACGAAGATACCCTCAAAGCCTGTACTAAGGGCGCCTCAACCATATATGTCTGCGTCTCCACCAACCACGCTAGTCGTAAGGTCGACATTGCTCTTACGACGGCAGCATGTCTCGTCGCAGCTCTCGGTCAACTCCGCAAAGACCAGGGATCCGAGTACAAGACACCGGTCGTTCTGTTCAATCGATCCTTGGCTCTGAATTCAGATGTCCAGATGCCCATCCCAGGTTTTGTGAAGAGGTTCGCGGTCTTCGCACTCTGGGCCATCTACGAGGATCTTCTGAAAGCCGGTGCGCTGTACGCTAGAGCCGAGCAGGATGGACTGCTCACGTGCATCACCGCGGACGCTCCTGTATTGATGGATCCTGAGGGGACGGAGGCCACTGGATATAAGCTCGTGCAGCGCGGCAAGACGACGGCATGGATGAACTATGCGGACTTTGGCATAGCCATGGTAGAACTTGGACAGCGCCGCGAAGAGTTCGGAGGCAAGATCGTCGGCGTTGGTGCGACCGGCGCAGTGCGGATCATCGTCTTCGCCAACCTCTGGATCATCTTCCTGGGCTTGAAAAGCCGACTGATTCCATTTTAAGATCGGGCAAATAGTAGGTGACTCGAGCTTCTAAACCGTACCTTCACAAGCTGGCAAACGTTCTTGATCCCGAAGCTAACGAATTGCGTCCCCAGTATCGCCGTTTGTTTACTTTCTTTGTGAGGATGGAATTGTGGTTAAGGGATCGGAGAGAGGGGCATCCTATATACAGAGAAGTTCTGTGGTAAAGCTATGCTCGCTGTCATGGAGGAGAATATAGGTATCTTATGAGTTGTTAGCAGCAACGTGTAAAATAGAAGAAGTATCAACTTACTCTAACTTCCGCGGCTGCTTATAGAATCGCCATATAGGCCGTTGTAATCTCCTTACTTAGTGGCTCTTACCTCGGTGCTTAGTACTAGATTAAGTGAGTTGTTAAACTCTATATTGGCAGCGGGATAGGAATAGGGCTCAGCATAGTATATTCTCATAATCTCATCCTGAATCGATCCTTTCTTAGGCTTAGGTCATCATAAGCATAAGAACAAGGCTATCTGTTCATAACATCTCATATTTGGCTCATATTCTATTTCATAAGACTCATAAGACTCATAACTCATGATATTTCTCATCTTGCCGCAGATGAGCTTTTGTTGCACCTCGCAGGCTAATGATAAGGGCCAGTGCACCACGACGTGCAACCAACCTCAGTCCCAACGCCGCTTCAACTGCATTCGCCCACCAGTGTATTTAAATGTCTGGTTTCCTCCCCACAATACAAACATGATCAAGCGTGTGATAGACACCCGCATCAATCTCCCTCTCCGCCTCCCTTCTCACCCGTTCAATCCTCTCTCTACTCCACCCTTCCCCCTTCCCCTGACTCACCAACCCCTCTAAAACACCCACAAAACAAGCCATTGCATTCCTCGTCCCCTTCTCCCTAAACCCCAGTCCCGCATCCTGCACCCTATCCGTCGAAAACACATCTTCATGCACATCCACCAATCCAAGACCCCTCCATACCTCCTCCCTCCCCACATTACCCCGCGCTTGCATCCCCATGCCAATCACCAGATCCTCCTTCTCCCTAAAGCTTTCCAGCCCGTCATAGATCTCCTGACACGCCTTCCGACTCGCGCCCGGAGTGCCACAATAAAGCGAGAAATTACACGAATCAATCCACTGCAGCCACCCACCAGGTTTCAGTAACGCAAGCAGGTTTTGGATCGTAGCGATCCATTCCGAGCGTGTGGTGGCCATGCTGATGAAGCGGACGGCGACGAGGTCGTAGGCTCCGATTTCTGAGGAGCTAAATGGAGAGAGCATGTCTTGTGTGCAGAAGGAGATGTTTGGGGGCAGGGTTGAGGGGTCAGGGAAGGTGGAGGGGGAGATATCGAAGCCCGTTAATTTGGCGCTGGGGAAGGTTCGGGCGACGTCGATGAGCCACGCACCGGTGCCGCTCCCGATGTCTGCTATTCTCAGGGGGCCACGTTGGCGGGAGAGGTTAATGCTAATGGTGGGGTGGATTAGGAAGCCGAGAGTCTGGGTTGTGATGTGGTGTTGTTCGTCTAGTCTGGTTGAGGAGTTTGGTGTCAGGTTCTCATATTGGGGGCGGAGACGTAAAAATACCTTTCAGGTATTTCCTCGATGCGGTGGAAGGCTTCTGGATTGGGATCTCGTGAGTCTATCATGATGTCAAGTTTCTCTCTGAAAGGACGTCTGAATGTTCACGTCCACAGCAGGTGACACAATCGACGTCTTCCCGTCTCTGCATGCTTTTTTTGTTTTTTTATGTTCCGTTATAAGTAGTCTATGTAGCTGCCTAAGGCGCCATGCAGACGTGCTATATAGGGTCTAGACTACAGATGTGGTCACGAGCCTTCGGCCCCGCTCCAGAACTGACAAAGTAAAAAGGAAATCAAAATAACTCAAAACCAACTCCATGTGATCTCCATCCTGCCTGCCCTTCGGTTACAATGAGTCTCTGCATGCTGCCCTAGCTGAATCTCGCGTGACGAACGCCGCCTTTTCTCGGGACGCCTTGGGCTTCAGCTTTTTCAAAAGCGGCAGCGCTTGGCAATGACACCGTTTTGGTTTCATTGAACCATTTGCACAAAGAGGCGCGAGAAAAAGAAACCTCTTCCGATGCCACGATATCCATATAAACCACTTGGCCCGCAATATATTCGTGTCTTAGAACTCCATCCCGGCTCAATAGACGCACCCCTCGTCTGCAACATCGTTACTCAGCCAATAGACGGCAATCCTTACGATGCGCTCTCCTATGTATGGGGCGATCCAACTCCCGTCGCATTAGTGAAGTGCATCGACGAGGCGGACGAAGGCGAGCTCGGTATTGGGCATGGCCTTGCCCAAGCACTGATCGCATTCCGGCTTCCCAAGCACACGCGCTGCATCTGGATTGATGCCCTCTGCATCAACCAGAACGATGTTGCGGAACGCCAATCCCAGGTGCGCCTAATGGGTGCCGTCTATGGGAATGCGAAATACGTGCTGTGCTGGTTAGGACCATTCAATGACCAGGATGCGGAATCAAGAGCTCGTCTGGCCGTCCGCTTCCTGAGGGCTTTCAATGACAGCCCCGACGGGCACCTACAGGCGGCGCGCGATCATTTGCACTCTGGAGAGGACGTTGAGGAGACGGATGGGCAGCTGCTCAAATCCTGGCTTGCAATCAAGGAGCTTTTCGACCTTGAATACTTCCACCGCGCCTGGATCATTCAAGAGGTTGGTTTGGCGCAGCACGCGCGATTTTTCTGGGGAAGACAGGATGTGTGGCTGGACTGGAGCGAAGTGGCGGCCTTCAGTTCCTTCATGGACGCTAATGGCGCATCGGTCATCAACACTCTGCAGTTAAAGTCCTGGGTTGCGAACCATATCAACCTTGTATGGGCTACGGATTATGATGGGAAACCGGTGCACACCTTCGTCGAGGTTCTTCATTGGGCAAGGGTACATCGGTCAACAGATCCGCGCGATTATATATACGCCCTATTGTCGCATCCCAGTGCTAAGGTGGATGGGAAGCTGCTCGTCCAACCAAACTATACCATCACAACTGCGCAGGCATATATTCAATTGGCGATGAATGTGATAGACAGGACGAAGAGCCTACAGATTTTGGCCTTTGTCGATCATCATGAGGAAGCTGGCCTGCTGACCCTTCCCACCTGGGTACCGGATTGGCATGCTCTAAACCTAGTTGCTCCCCTCCGCTGTCCGACAAATGCCGCGTCACCAACGGATGAATCTTTTTCCTTCATGGGATCCGGGAATGGAGTGGTATTGAAGTGCCATGGTATTTTCGTCGACACGTTACGCGCCATGTCGAACATGGTCGAGCCTAGCGAACTCACCGTTACGACCTTAGAGAAGGAGATGAAGAAGAGAATCCCCTTTCTAATCGATCATATCTGGACAAAAACCGTGGTAGAACCTGGGATACCACTTGCATCTGTAGGAGAATTCCTCGCATCACTCAGTCTCGTTCTCACAGGCGGCTATCGAGAAAACTTAGACTCGACGTCCGGAGAAAGCCGAGAACAACAGCGGTCTGATTTTGCAGCATGGATTTTAGAGTACGAACGGATCAGATTACCTGGCCATTCGGACGGGCTTTATTCCAGCTTACCGCCAGAAGATAAAGACCTCGTTGATGATATGGCTGCGAAAGGCTCTGCACATCAGTTCATCCAGGACATGACATGGACCTCAATGTGTCGCAAAGTGTTCCGAACAGAGGCAGGGCATATCGGCCTGGGCCCTCGAATCATGAAAGAAGACGATGTTTGCGTTGTCGTACGGGGTGCAGTATATCCCCTTATCTTGCGGAGATGTGACGCCAGTTTCCAACTCATTGGGCCGGCGTTACTTTATGGCTTCATGAGCGGTGAAGCAGAACAATTACGTTTGAATAGAACCACCCATGAAGAATTCGAAATCATCTAGAACCTAGCTTCGTCAGAAAGAGACATGCGATTGTTTCCAAGCTTCGAAGACAAATGGCTGCAAATCATTAAAGCTTACATTAAGGCCATAAAATCTTTCAGCCGGTCGTCCATTCAACGCCCCTCAAGAACCCCGCTACCCTACGCCACGGACGTCGATACGGATTTGATTGTCGACACAAGGTACTTTCATATGGTGTTAGCAAGCATCACGGGAGGCAAGGTCAGTAAGTGGGAAGTCCAGGGTGAGTAAATAGCGAGTTCAATTAGCTTCTGTCCTTCCTCCAACCCCAAGAACATCCCTCCAATAAAACAGCCAAAGAAAGCATCACCACCCTCATAACACGCTCCTTCTAATAATCCACAGAGAAAGCATAACTACTCGCTTAACATGCACCATATGCGCAATCCGCTTGCATATCCCCATAACGTAAGAAATCCACCACAACAACGCAAGAAGACCAGATATTGAGACTACTGGATGGGATCGATGGCAGCTATGTTTCATTATCATGGATGTCACAGAAGGCTCAACGGATTGCTGGGCGCTGGGCACAATGGCGAGATCACACGTTTGATGCGTTATTGTTTTTGGAAGAGGGTCAACAGAGCTTGATACGAGAATACCCCCCCTAATTGGAAATTCCGAGTATGGGCGTAGGTGCAACTCTCGAGTTGCGAGCATCCTTGTGTGCTAGCCAGCCTTTGCTGGGAAGATTGTCTATTTGGAAATTGCTCCGCAGATTGCTAGTACTGCCATGATTGTGGTATTGCTTTGTAATTGTGGTGTCTTGATTGCTATTCAGGAGGAGCATGACATTCATGCGTGGCCTGCATTTAGATCAGCGAGATTGGCACCTGCGTTGCTGCGAATTGATGTCATGAACATTGCTTCAATTCGGTGCGTATTCAATAGAATGCAGTTTCATCTCGCGGTGCTTTCACAAGTTGTGATCTTGAGTTTATTACCTGCTTTATACTTCGGCCAAATCGTTGAACATTGAATTGTTTCTCGTTTCTCTAGTCTATACTCGAACTTGGATGATTCAAGGCATTCTGGTCAAGACTATTGGACATTATGGCTTGTGTTATGTCTTTAGCTGATGACATGAAATAAGGAAGCCAAATACAATGATTTTGTTGTGATGGATAGACTGAACCATCCCAGCACCTGGGGCGGCAAAGAGAGCCGTAGTGGGGACTGATAGCTCAAGTACTTCAAAGTCTAAATTTTGGCTTGAATTGGATAGTCAAAAATGTGTTGCTTCACTATTGAGCTCTGTCAACAAGTGTGAATGAATCCTTGAAGGCTCTGCAAGAGTGAACTTGCATAGTCTGGGGCAGTCAATAGTGGAGCCTGAAATTTGTGCAAGTAAATCTTGACAGCTGTGAAAATTCACTCTAAATTACTTGTGTTCCTCTACGTCATTTTCTTCATGGGAAGCGAATACAAAAAGGATCGCTTCGCCTTGTCGCCTATTCCTTTCCTTCTTCCTCCCAACACAACACACCATCAGACCAACCACCTCTTCCTTTCTCCAAACCAAGCTTCCATTGTCCTTGAATCTTGAATGAATCGCAGTCACTGCAAAGTGCAAGGTAAGACTACTAGTGGCTCCATTCTGTCTGTTTGTCATTGTCGCTGGTGCGGGAGGGACTGGACCGCAGCCACATCACAGCTACTTTTCCCTCAATTCCTTCGATAGTTCTCCCCACCACCTTCCTTCCCTATAACTGCTAACAGAATATCAAAAGCAGACCAAATAACGCCAAGATGAAGGCCAAATTCGTCTTCCTGCTGGTTGCTGCCCTTGTAGCCCTGCATTTCACTTCTGCCTCCCCAACCAACCTCCGTTTGCGACGAAGCAACTCACTCACGAATTGCCTTGGTAAGTTGGAGTCAGTTCCAAGCCACCACATCAGCTAATTACTTTCGATGCAGAAGGTGCCGATTGCAAGGAGGCCATCGTTGTACCAAGCTCTTCGGAACTTTCTCAAATTGACACTTGTGAGACGCTCGAAGCAAGCAAGACCTCGACCGATACCTCGAGCCATACCTCTACCAACGCCGCCCAGATCACAGCTCCTACAGCTCCTGTTGTTCAAGGTTGTAATTACGATAATTGCTTGCGTCAAGCTATTCAATCCGAGGTCGTCGTCGTCCCATTCTGCAATTCCTACACAACTGCTGCTCAAACATCAACAGCTGGTTACCCCGCATACATTTCTATGTGCAACAATCAGCCGTCAAGCATTTCTTCAGCATGCACTTGCCTTAACTCGGCTCAGACTCCAACTCAGTCGTCCACTGCTGCCCAGTCCCAGACTTCGTCAATCCAATCGCAGATCACAACTGCATATCCGACCACGATCCAGTCTCAAACTGCCAGCGAAACTCATACTTCGACGAATGCGGGAGTTGCGACGACCGAATCTTCTTCCCACCACGGCGGCCATCTCACAACAGTAGTTATCTGGACTACTCGCCTTACCACTATAACCGGAGGTGGTGCTCATTCTTCATCGCCCACTGAGACTACGGACACAAGCTGTACGACGACTTCTTCTGAGACATCGTCTCCGATCTCCATCGCTCCTTCTTCCACGAATACTCAATCAACGTTGTCGACCTCAGTCAAGAAGTCTCCCCATTCGACTTCCTACTACTCTACCACGACTCGTACCACTCTAGTCACAGTCTTCCATCTTCAAGTTCGTCGTCAAAGCATTCTTCCACGTCTGTCCATTCATCTTCCTCGGTCTCTAGCGTTCGTTCTTCCACGACTCCTGTAGTATCCTCCTCAACTCCAGTCGTGAAGTCTTCCACGATCGCCGCTTCCGTGACTTCTTCAACCACATCATCGGCAACACCTGTTTCCACCACATGGGTCACCTTTCCTCCTTCCGAAGGCATCAAGGTTTGTGCTGGTAAGTTTAATCTGATCATCTTTTGACTATTTGCTTACGTATTTTAGCTTCTCAGGACTGTGTAAATGGAGCTAGCATCTATAGTCAATGCGTGAGGGATGAAGTCAATGGTAACCAGACCCTGGCATGGAACTGTTTATGCAAGACCAACGCCGAGTAAGTGATTCAATATATCCAATACCTACAGAACATTGAAGTCAATGTCCCCGGAGCCCTTGGGAACAATGACTCTCATTGTCCCTTGATCCTTTGGATACATTTTCCTGCCCAATATCCACTATCTTTTGAGTACATCAACTTGTCAATGTTCCTTTCCTTTTCAGCACATTTACTTCCCCAATGTTCCGTCTCTTCTGAGCACATCTCCTTTTCCAATGTTCCCTGACCTTTGAACACATTTACTTCCCCAACTCTGTCCTCCTCAGTTTCCCATAACTTAACGTCCTCAAGAAACTGACAAGAGAACAGATGGCAGTCCACCGTGCTTAATTGCGCAGCATGTGTTGCAAAGAATCTGCCCTCAGTGGTAAATGGTGTGCCAGCTAGTGACTTGGTTCTAGTTCTGAATCAGACCATGAATCTATTTTGCAGCGAGACCGCCCCTGTTGTTCTGGCAAGTAGCGTTTCAGGACTCGCTCATACTGGCCTTTATTTGACCGATCTCTGGGAATCTCCTATTGACTTTTTTAACCTTACGCTACTCGCTGCACCCGCGCCACCGTTCGCTACTGCATCTTCGTCGTCCTCGTCCATTGTTCACACTGGTACCAGTACAATCCTTTCAAGCGTGACTGTGGTTCCGGTTCGTGCCTCGACGACTTCCACAACTTCGACTTCTGCAACGTCGGCTTCTGCAACCTCTACTCCTTCCACCTGGATCACACTCCCTGCTTCAGATGCAATGAAGCAATGCCAAGGCATGAAATCTCCCTCTCCTAGTACATCTATCTCTGCTAACACTATCTCAGCCGATACTTGCCAGCCTGCAGCTCAGGTGTTCAATGGCTGTACTCTCATTCAGCTCAATTTGACCAACCAAGATCCCATCTTCGACTGCTTCTGTACAATTCAGAAGGCTCTGTAAGTTCTACGTCAATTGATCAAAACCCCTGTGAACATTCTACTGATGCTACAGTAGATGGCAATCCACACTGAGTGCCTGTGCTACCTGCGTCGCTGCCGCTCTTCCGGTCAACAACCCAGCAACCGGACCTTACCAAGCCAGCCATCTTGTCGCAGACACCGAGCTTACCCGTTCAATCTACTGCAACCAGACAGACGCCTCAGTTGCTTCCACTGCGCTTGCAGGACTCGGTGCGGTTGGCAATGTTCTAACGACTAAGTTCGAGCTGCCGATAGACTTTTTCGGCATGACGTTGTTAACTGCACCTATTGCACCCATCACCAAGCGCGATGATGGCATGCTTCCATCGGCTCTGTTGGAGGATTTCCAAACCTAGGGGATGACAAAATTGCTTCTGGCAATCTTTACGGTTCTCGAAGCATCTGCCTGCAACTGAGGGTTTACACTTGGGACGAATTATCAAGGATTAATATGGAGGAAGTTTTCATCAGTGGAGGAAGTATGGAAGGAACTTGACATTCACGGCGGGAAGTTGGCGGAATTCTTTTCAATTGCTGCTATCGGATCGTCGAGATTGCTGAGGATTTCTTCACTTTTTCAATACGAATGGCGTATTTGTGTTGGGAGGAGCGAGCAAAAGAAAATTGCGGGTCTAGCAATGACCTCTAATAAAATAAAACATACATAAACTTCTTGCATAATGATGTGACTTGGAGACTTTGGGGAACGTGTCCACTGTAAGAGCTTCAAGCCCCTAACCGGTTTAGCGAGCCCCTGATTCCTTGTTGCTTTGCTTACTACCAAGTATTCCTCCCCTTCCCACCTTTGCCTACACTCAAACTCAAAATTATTTGCCAATAAACTCTCCAGGAAGCTATCCAAGGCACGTCTACTGCCCAAGATCATCATGTCATGTAATTTGGCACTAGATCACGTGACACAGCCCCCCTTTCACGCCAAGACTTCGGAGAGAAGAGAAGAAAGGAAACCACATTTCTTCGCATGGACAGTCTAGAGCGCTGCCGCTCTAGCCATTTTCAGAAAGAGGTCTCCCAAGGTCGACATGAATCCATCTTTCAGAAATACTGCGTCTGTAACTATTCTCAGCAAAGGTTTCCCGACATTCAGCTTTCAGCTTTCAGCCACAAACCCCACATTGTAGACATGATACAACCTGACGAATCGTAACGCCTCGTTGAAGTGGAATAATACTGTGGCGCATCTAGTATTCCTGTTACGCTTTTCATAGTGCTTGTTTCAGCTCCACTTCGACCCCGATCTCGTGAAATATAGATATCGAGTTACATAAATAAAACCCTCTTCCTCCTAACAGAGCTTTGTATGCCATGCAACTGAAGATGCAGGATAACTCTTTACCGTACGAGCTGGTGGTCATAGGCGCGGGCCCGCATGGCCTTATCGCTGCCCACACCTGGCTTGAACTATATCCGGAGTCACGCGTCGCGATTCTGGAAGCGGAGGAGGAAGTTGGGTAAGTCCTCGACCTTCCTTCTCCACAAACAGGAATACTAGCTGATAAAGCTTAGCGGAACTTGGGCCAAGGGAAGGATTTACCCAGGCATGATGACCCAGAGCCCGGTGGGCAAAATCGAATTCAGCTGTTACCCGATGCCGCCGCCGGAAACTACATTTCTCCAATTGATGTCCGGAAGCCACGTTTCAGCATACCTTGAGGCTTTCTCGCAGCATAAATCATGGGCTGGGAAGTCTTTGCGAGATCGAGTGAAGTTCAAGTTCGATGTTGACAGTGTTTCTTGGGCTGAGATCGATGGAGCTAGATTGTACACGATACGCAGTTCTTCTGGGGAAAGTGTTACGTGCCGGAAACTCATGGTGGCTACTGGATTGACCAACATACCTTATCTGCCAGCTTTCAAAATCGAAGAGGGGAAGGAATTTCTGCCGCCTATCATCCATTGCAAATACTTGGCCAAGAATGCAGACTTCTTACTTTCACCCGCAGTCCAGAAAGTCGTCGTACTTGGGGGAGCGAAGTCAGCCTTCGACACGGTCCAGATGCTAATCAACGGCGGCAAAGAAGTAACCTGGATCATTCGCGCTGACGGCGCCGGACCAGCGTGCATGGGCGACCCCAAGCCGCCCCCAATCTTCGGCCTGAAGAACAGCAGCGAGCTGGTCAGCACACGCTTCGTGTCCAAGCTCTCGCCTTCAATCTTTGAGCCCGTTGATGCCTGGGCGCGGTTGTGGCACCAGAGTAAGATTGGGATTGCGATTAGCGCGTTCTTTTGGAGGTTGATTACGCTTAAGTGGTGGACGGCTGCTGGATATGACAGGGATGAGAGGTTGCTGCCTCTGAAGCCGGATCGTCCGGTTTATTATGTGCAGACTCTTGGGATTGCGAACGCGGCGGATACGTGGGAGACGGTTGCTAAGGCGAAGGTTGTGAGGAAGGGGATTGAGAGGTTGAGTGGTAGGGATGTTGTGCTTAGTGGTGGAGAGGAGGTGGCTTGTGATGCTTTGATTGCTTGCACGGGGTGGGATGCGAAGGTTGGCTTCTTTTCGACGGAACAATCTGCAGGTTTGGGTCTACCAGTTGACTTGAAGGAGGAATCGGTTTCTGATAGGAAGCATTGGGAGGCGCTGATTGAAGAGGCTGATAAGGAGGTCTTACTACGTTTTCCGAGGTTGGAAGAACAACCTGCATTTCCAACGGGAAAAGGCCGCACTAGCTCTGCAAAGTTGTACCGATGTATGGTCCCGACGAATCCTGAGTTCAACGACGGCAGTATCTTGTTCCTTGGGCACTTCATTACTAGAGACACCATGACTTTGGCTGAGATTCAGGCTTTGTGGGCGGTGGCACATATGAATGGCAAACTGTCAAAGAAGACTGAGGAGGAAATGGAGGAAGATGTGGCGCTGGTGATTGCTTGGCGGCGCAGGAGATATCTTGGTGATGGACATACATTTTTGTTTGACGGGCACGAGGTGAGGCCCTTTCCAATTCGAAACGAATGTTTTAAACTCGTATTAACAGGCAGCAGTACTACAGTCAACTTTTGCGAGATCTTGGCATAAATGATGTGAGGAAGAGCAGCGGATGGAGAGAAATATTTTCGCCGTACGATGTTCATGACTATCGAGGTCTAATAGATGAGTATAAAGCTCTATAAGATTGGCGCTCATAGATGGCTGCACAGAAATCAAGGTGGATAGTTTGCAAATCGGTCAACTTTGAGAACCAAGAATTCCATTATACTTGATTCTATAACCCTTTCCAAACTCATATGACGCATCCTTGAGACATCGATTGATGTACCCCTGTGTTGACATGATTTTCTCCCCACATCACTATCATAACTTGCTCGAAGACCTGAGTATTTAGAGTACTCTGGTGTTATTGAAGATGAGTCAAGCAATATCATAGCATGCATGAATGTGAGGCAGGCCGTTTGTGCTACGTGATCCCCGTTTGCAGGCTGGCTTTGCGCCTTTTTGAGGTGCAAAGCCTGCAAACGGGGACCACGTGAGGCTCCGGGGCCACGGGACTTGTCAGAGAGGAGGGTGGTGTGGGGTACGGATTGTGAAGTTCACAGGGATTGTCCTTGGGTTTTGTTAGTGGAGGTGCTTGTTTGGGGACGAGACGACGGGACGCTGGGCTTACTGGGAGATTTCCATAACGTAACGATCGTGGGGGATGTTCTTGAAGGGGCTTAAAGGCGGCGTGCTGAAATGTCGAACCATGGAACGAGAGAAAGTGACACTGGGATGTCTGGTCAGTGCAAAAAAGGGAGGTACAGAGACTCAGAGAAGCTTTTATACCCCTATTATGGTAGAAATGTAAGAGGCAGACAGTACCACAATTCGCACTCGTTTCCATGCTTAGTGATGTCTGTTCTGACGGTGACGTCTGAGGTTATCGAGCCTAGTGAACGTTTTACCACAGGTAGCATACGGACATGTAATCAAGTCCGTGCTTCGGTGTGTCTTCAAATGTCTTCGTAGATCCTTGTTGTTTGGGAATCCGTGTTGCTCGTAGGGACATCCCGTATGCGTACACTTGATTTTCCGAGTGTGGTTGTCTTGATGCTTACTTGTTTAAGGTTAGCAGAGATGTATGTTCATGCTGAATTAACTCACTTCAAATCACACTTCCGAATGAACGATCGATCACAGTTGGGGCAGGAGAGTTGACTATGAGGCTGCGACTGGTCGATTGTCCTCGTAGGCTGTGGTACGGGTGAGTCTTGGCGAGTTTCGGCGTCTCTTTCGAAAAGAGACTTCACTTCCTCTTCGTATAGTAAATCAGGTTGAGGCGAGTAGACAGCTGCCTCAATTGGGTTTGAATCTGACTGTATACGAAGAGTGTATGGTCCAGCTACGGGACTTTCACTTCGTTCGGGATCTTGTTCGGACAACACTGGATCGGAAGCACCAGGTCGAAAAGGGTCTGGAGATTGGGTCTGAACTTCTGAGGAGTAGGTAAAGTCGGGAAGATGAGAGTTTGAGTATTGAGATCTTAGACGTAATGTGAGTCAAAGTTCGTTGCAAGAGACTTGGCTTACACTGGTGATGGGCGAAAGCTATATCCTACACGATGGTCCCCACCTCGGGTCGATATAGCAGTCTAGCGGAGACCTTACCGGTCTCCGCAACCAGATCAAATAGATGCTGTAGCTAGCTCAAAATCGAGCAAGCTCACAATATTCTTGGTCGAGCCTTTCGAGAGTGGTGAGGGATGTTTGATTGTTGGGGCTTGAGGATTAATCCTCAGCCCCGTCGTTGCTTCTTCAGGTCGGTGCTATAGCAAGAAGATCCAGGTAGCAATAAGTATTGAAAAAAATTGATAAAGATGATGTGGTGCAAGAGCAGAAGAGGTGGAAAGGGATGTTCTTATGGTATGTGAGTAAGGCGAGGGATTGGGCGTCAAGCGGGAGGCCGCCAGTCACGTGATGCTTCAGCTAATGCAGGAGTGCAGAGCGATCCAATGAGACGGGGAACTGCACTTCTGCGAATCATATGTATCCAAAATAACCACGCCTTCGACATATCCCACGTGTAATTTGCAAAACTACGTAACAGCAAACATATCTTTTACATGACTCGAAGATTACAGTCGCTAACGAAATCGGCTTCCTCCTTAAACTCATTAGGAAAGTTTCAGCCTCGCTCACTAAACAGGGATGTCCAAATGCCTTACTAGAAAAAGCTAAATATGTATATAAAAGGTCTTTTAGCGAGCAGTAAGCAGCTTCTACAATGCCCTGCTTGAGCCACTGCAGTAACTCGGGCGAGCGAGATCACGTGCCGCGGCATGGTCATATATGTCGTAACGAAGCGTGTGATAGCAGCTAAGTTAAAAGAGTAAAAGTGAAGGTTCTAGAATATTCTAGGCTGTTTATAACTAGCAAATAAAGCTCACATTCCCCAAGCCCCTCTTTATCAAAGTTATTAAAATAAAATAAAATATAAAGAAACTGCCTTTCAAGCCTAGAGAAGTCTTCTACCCCAACTATTGTGGCAAACAACTAACGCCATAATCCGGAATTCAGTTGTTGTATACAGTAAGAAAGGGCGTGCTGCGAGGTAAGCCGGTGCGGGTGCGTCTTGGCTAGCGTCGTGGCTTGAATCTTGACTACCTGCTCGAGCAGCTTAATAGCCTCGGCGGTTTGGCCATTAGCCTGATACGCTATAGCGAGGTTATGCTGCGAGGTGAGCTGGTGTGGGTGCGTCTCGGCTAGCGTCGTGGCTTGAATCTTGACTACCTGCTCGAGCAGCTTAATAGCCTCGGTAGCCTGGCCATTGGCATTATACGCCCTAGCAAGGGTATGTTGTGACTCGAGAAGGCCTGGATGAGTCTCAGCCAGCGTCGTGGCTTGAATATTGACGATTTGCTCTAGTAGCGCGATGTCTTCTTGGTTCTTTCCCATATCTAATAAGCTCCTAGCCTGGAGGGCATATAACGGGAGGAACTCTTTGGATGGTTCTTCGGGGCTCTTGCCAAGTTCAATAAATATGTCTTTTAGAAGATGGCTAAGCTCTGAGTCCTGTCGCATATCCTGTAACGCCCAGCCACATTTGAGAAGAATGGGAATAACGAGAGCTTCGGATCCAAAATGGACCGCTTTTGCAATCTCGATATCTAGGTACGACTGTATGTGCGGTATAAGTCGTCTCCCTTGAGTATGCCATATTGTAGCGTCTGCTCGAGAAAGTGCCAGAACACACCCACAACTTATCCACGCGTCTTGTTGCTGCTCCAGTGTTTGACGGTCTCTGGCCCAGGCGTGAGCCAATGGATGCATCGATAATCCCACTAAATCATTTCCGTTGTGCCGTGTAATTAAGGAGAGTAAAGCTAGTTCCGAGCTGGCCTCGTTAAGACGAAAAGGATTCCACTCCTTACTCTTTACTACCAGAAAGCTAGGCAATTGATTAATGTGACTTCGAGATATAGTGTCTATCTCATTCTTCTCTCCATGACTAGTGCCGAGAATTTCTCTGCTACCATCCCATGCGCTCTGAAAGATCTGAAGAGGCAGAACAGCGGAATCCAACATTGATAGGACTGCAAGCAAACATAGAGCATCTCTTGCAGCTTCGCTTTCCGACTGCCGAAGCACCTCTGCAGATGCCTCGAAGGTCGCATAAACGTTGTGATACCTTGATCTCGCCTGCTTTAGCTGGAACTTCAAGAGCTGCTTTCGTTGTCGTTGATAAACTTTAGGGTATTCGTCTAGCTGGCAGTGACCTCTCGCAATATATGCTCCAGCTTGGATTAGTGCAAGGGTGTGCGATCCGAGAAGTCGGACAACAATCCCGGCTTGATCGGAGTAGGATGGCCACGATTTTGGTGGGATTTCGGCTGCCTTGAGTAGAAGTTCTTTCGAGTCCTTGTCTTCAAGGCCGTCAAGTGCTTCAAACGCGTCTAGGCTATATTGCTTGCAATCCACAACACGTGATGTCATAAGAACGGCGCAGTGAGTTCCGGATGGGAAGTAGACTTGATAGTCGAAGTTTGAATCATCGGCGTTGTCAAGAATAAGGAGCCAGGTTTGCTTAGTGTTTGCGAGAACTTGAAGAGCATCGGCAACGCTCTTGGCGGAGTGATTAAGTTGCGTTGCGATGTTGATGAATTCGCTCTTAGCGGTAGAGGCTTTGTCAACGTCGACCCAGAACACGCCCCAGAACCTGTTATAATTAGCTGTCTCTTACAGATGTATTACTAGCATAGAACGCACTCCGCTCGCATTTGATTTGCGATCTGTAAACAGATCTCGCTCTTTCCCTGTCCCCCCAGCCCTGTAATAACGAACCTCTTTTGCTTTTCGAGAGAACTAGTCCGATCATAGCGGAGGGCCTTCTGTATCCGGAGGAGGAGCTCAACACGTCCAGTAAATAGATCATTTTTAGGACGAGGAACAATCCAGTGGACGTTGCCATGTATATTAACACCTGTACCAAGATCATATATATTAGCAAACCATAGTCATATCTCTCATAAAACCGAGGCCTCGTCTGGACATCACGGAATTTACCTCTTAATCGTCTGCTAATCTCCTCCTGGAGCCGAACAAATGCATTCTCTCTCCCCTCGCCATAAATAAGCGGCATGTGCAGGCCGAAGATTCCCAATAGAGAGTACGCCTCGTCTTCTTTACGCTTGGCGGTACGATTTACTGCCCATTGCATCCGCTCTTGAACAGAAAGTTGGGTAAGAGGCTTTCCTCGAAACACTTCTAGGGGGATGCGCGTGATCTCGTGAATTGATAGTTCCAACGATCTCTTATCACCTAATCGTTCACCCTCCCGAGAGAAGAATTCGACAGAGTGTGGCGCAATAAGCTCTTGGAGGGTCCATGCTCTAGTAAACCATCGACTGTCCCGGAATGCTAATTTCCACAAGGATGGAGAAAACGAGTCATCTGTATCACTTCGTGTCGAAACATCGGAGAGGTAAACGTAGCATTTAGCCGCATTTCCATACCAGCTAAACATGGAATTAATAGCTTCTGAAAGCTCTGTATGATTAGACTTATTGATGCAACATGAGTCTACCCAAAAGTATTGTAACCCATCTCTTGCGGCTTGTTCGCCGCAGAACTGAATCTTTCTATATCCAGTCTTGCCCTTGTAAGTTCCGGCTTTGAAGTCGTCGAAGTTGACTTCCTCTGTATCCATTCCCCAAGTATGAGAGAGTATTGCGTATAGCGGAACATGTTCAGTATAATCCTCGGTAAGGCTGAAGTTGCCGGAGCTTTCAAGTTGCAGAAGACGCATTATTGTATCAAGGCCGTCAAAACACACCCTGGTTCAATAGCTGGAGAGAACAGATACAGCTATATGTCGGCACGGGATGGTTGGTAAATGAAGAGGAAAGGCGCATTAGGCGCATTAGGCACCCAGCATCTCTAAATTCAAATGAAGAGGCTCGCGCTTATCTCGTTAATGAGGTAGGCACTAGAAGGGATCACCCACCAACCGCCCACGCCTGCCCCACCAAAATTTTCACCATTTTTCAAAGTCTTTGGAAAATTCTAAAAACTTTCCAGATTATAGAAAATACTTGACATATTACGAATATCGTATTAACATCTCGAATTCGTGGCGTTAAGGTCTCCAAAATCCAAGTTGAGCGGGAAGGGGGTGTGGGCGGTTAGTGGGTGTTACCTTCTACTAAGCAATGTATAACTCATTTAGACATTCGCACGTGACTCATCAGGTATTCGCGATAACGCGACGCTTTAGAAGCTAAAAGTAGGAAAACTAGACTTGCCTTTTTAACTCCTCTTTATCTTAAAAATAGGAAGTTGCGAGAGAATTACCTGAAACATATTAGTGGCACGTGATGAGATCCTGTATTCTGCTGGCCGAAGGGTGCTCGTTAATGCTGCTATAACACTGGCTAGCTAAGCGAGGACCAGATTATCCCAATTTGTTTGAATGCGAGGGGGAAGCCGATTTCGTTAGCGACTGTACTATAGGTCGCTCACTTTAAAGAATATCTTTGAAGATGTAATATTTTAGGCAGCAGCTCGGGCTGTTCCAAGCCTCACGAGTGCGAGCGCCACGTCTGTAGTGATAGGTCGGGCTGTGCATATGTGCCGAAGATGCCATCTTTCCCAATTGGGACGCATGTTCTTTTGTCCACATCCAATCGCCTAGAGACCAATCACTGCAAGCAGCCTCGAACAACCACGCAGCAGGCCATCTATATCTGCCGCATCTCTAACCACCATTGCTTCAGGATAGAGCTTCGAAGAATCGGATATCGGAACACTGAAGACGCAGCTATTGACATTGAGAACACGGTTTGCCAATATGAACACCTTCGAATCGTCGCCTTCTCCTGCAGCCTTGCCTGTCACCTTTATATTCATCGAGAACGGACCATCAGCAAAACCCACTTCCCTGCATATATCAACGCTGCGGGACGTTCAAATATCTTCTGAACATCTTGGGATAACGGAGCTGAAGCGGCAGCAATGGGAGTCTCTGAAACCTCTCATTCAGCGGGTGTATATCGAAGAAGACAAACCGTTTCATTACGTGGCAGATATACTTTCTAATGAACATGGCTTTGAACCATCGTAAGCTTCTCAAGCTGAACCACAAGGTAGAGGGATCGCTAACGGAAAACCAGAAAACGTCAGTTTTTGCGGAAGATGAACGAGTGGGGATTCAGAAAGAACGTCTCGCGCTCCGAGCGACTAAAGATCTTGGAGGCCATGCCGAGAAGTATGCACAAACCCGCGCTGGATTTGAAAGATAGGAGATTGAAACCAGGGAAGTTGAAGAATTGGCGGAGAAGATATCGCGATGAAGTGAAAGAAGCTCCTCTTGGTCTTTCCCAAGGTAATTCCACCTTGTTCATCTTGCTGCGAATACTGAGTAACGATTTTGTGCAGTGAACAATCGACACTCGGAGTCCATGGGTTACGTGGAGACTCAGATACCTCTAGGGCCAGATACCGTGGAGAGTCTCGATGCTTCCTCTGCCCAAGACCCTTGTAAAATTCTCGCAGAGGAATCCGGAGCGGTCCCGCGTGATACTGTTGAAATGGAGATATTCCAGGATGTATGGCCTTTTGATTGGTCTACAGTCGATGTTCCTGGTTCTCCCGGGCTATCACGCCTTTTCAAGGGATTGGAGATTGAGTGCGCTACGCCTATTCCGCCTTTGTCTCTGGATTCTTCCGACTTGACTTGTCTATCCAATTCGGAAATTCGGGGATTATCCAAAAACTGCCTTGAATCACCCGATGGAGACTGCATTCAAAATCCCACCCCAGTGCCCTTCTTGTTTGTCGAGACTTCAACCACCAATCAACAGCAACACTGGACTTGGGGAGGCATCAACACTGTCTATTGTATGAGTCCATGGAACGAAGTCTATGTTTTCCCATTTTCGCAAAAAGCCAGACCGAAGGCTCTCGACTCCAAAATGACATATTACGAATCCTTGGAGACGCGGCAAGCATCATTCGAATCCAATTTTGCCAAATTGAAACCCCAATTCAAGGCCGATAATCCGGCGGTTATAGCCATAATGGAAAATCTTGCTCTGACCTACGACGAACTGAGTAAGTTCAAAAAGGCCGAGCTTATGTACCGAGAACTGGTGAGTGTATATCACCGTACATTAGGACCTCAGGATCCCAGAACACTGGGGCGATGCATTGATGTGGTCAGATGTGTCATGTGCCAAGGTGAAACGGTCAAAGCTAATTCCTTACACCAAAATCTGCGCTCCGAGATTCCCAAAATTTTCCCACCAGATCACCCTCTCGCTATCAGTAACACCGGTGTCCATGCAATTTTAGCGGAGAGTCTGAATCAAGACGATACGGCTGAGAAACTTCAACGTCAATTACTTCAAATGAATTTGGCATCTGCGGGGCCCAGGAATTTGGTGACTATTCACCATATGACTAGACTAGCTGCTGTCATGTACCGGAAGAATATCAACGAAGGTGAGCTCCTGCTGCGGACCGCAGTGCAGCTCTCAGCCGACGACCCGATTCGACGAGACAAAGGAAGGTGTGAGGCAATGAGATCCTTAGCCTACCTACTAGGCATCAAAGGAGCCCACCAAGAAGAGTACAGAATTTTAATTGAGGCAGTAGAAAGATCCAGTTCCTCGCTCGGACCTAGAGACTTGGCCGTCATCCTTCTTAAAATTCAACTTGCTTGGGCCTTATTCCGATTGAGACGGTACAACGAGAGCGAAAACTTGTTTCGAGATCTGATTTCTCTCTATTTGGAGGGCGAAATTGAAAGGAATGAAGAAATATTGGCAAGTGCGGGCCTTGGGCTTGCGAATGTACTTTGGTGGACGGACCGTGTCGAAGAAGCCGCATGTTGGTACGAGAAATCCTTTGAGGCAAAATATCATTGCTATGGAGATGACCTTTCGAACGCGTCTACAATTTGCAATATGTTAGGATCATGCTACGAACAGTTGGGCCGCTACGATGACGCTTTGAAATTATACCGTCAGTTCATGGATGAAATTCGAGAATCAGGCAACGGCTCAGTTGAAGCTATTGCAGCAGAGCTCGAATCGAAGATCTTGCTCGTTGAAGAACAGATAGAGCAGTTTGATACCTCCTCGTATACCTCAGACCAGGGAATTAGTGGTTACGAACCAGATTCCAGCAATGACGAAGTGGGAGCAGAAGAGAAGGTGAAGAGGGAGTGTTACAGACAGAAGTAAATGAATCAGGGACAGCGGAGTGGATGACATTCATCAATGAGGAATTCCAAACGGTTTAGCCCCTGCAACTTGTTCCTCCCTACACTATGCTAAAAGAGGATATCCAGGACACAACAAAGTCCTTCTCTGGAAACTCTCATCACCGCGCCTGCCTTCAGATACCGAAGAGCTCTGGACAACTTCAGCCATCAACTACACCCTCGTGTTCGGAAAAACTTTCGCCTGTAAACGACCTTTAGGATACCCCCAGAATCTCCCCAAGGGCACCGAATTTGCTTTCAAACTTGGCCTCCCAACTACCGGATCCGACCAAGATTCCCAACACAGACCCCTCATGCCTCACGAAATCGCTATCTCAAACACAAATCCTCCATGCCAACCACACAAAACACCACTGAGCTCGGAAAAGAAAGACAGGAAAGGCTCCTAACATTCATCCTACGCATAGTATGATGGGCGAGAGTAGGTTATGGGGTGGAACCCATTTCCTATTTCAAATTGTTTCATGATTTCCTCCCGGGACAAATGTCCCGGTTTCCCCCGGAGCATTCTGTATCGAGCTATTGCTAATTCAACCGTTGCATAGGTGAGACACTAGGGGATGTGGGCGAGGGTAGCAGTCTAACTGGGACACATGAAAAATACGGATGAGGGCTTAAGATGAAAGGAAAGGCCATGAATGAAAAATCTTTTGACTTCTAAGACTCCTGACTATTGAACATCTAAGTGAGGATTATTGAAGTAAGACGATTCCCACAACTCTACTCCAAAATTCTTACCCATGACTCCGATCCAAATAACTCGGCGCAGCAACCTTACACATCCCCACCAACCCCCTCTCCTCTCCCCACCTCAACAACACGCTTCTCGCCAACACTCTCTGTCCCTCCTCCGGACTAAGCAAACACAATGTCTTCAGCGGAAACACCATCGAGAAACTCACATTTCCTTTCCCCTGCGTCTCGCAGTACGCAGCAGCAGCTAGCATCGAAGCCCCATGCCTCAACGCAGCGTGTGCGTATTCATTAGACTGTGTCGTAGTGGTGGAGCAGGCGGCGAGAACTCTTAGGACGATGACCTTTCCAATGTCGTACATGGATGTGAAATACGCGTTTGAAGAGCTCTGAAAAGCGAACGGTTGCGTGGCTGAGGACTGGGGCTGTTTCGGTTGACAGTCGAGCTCAGTTTGGTGATAAGGGGGAGAGGGGGAGAGGGAGATTGTTTGCATTCGGATATCATAGCTTGGGTCGATATTCTCTTTATTCGCGGACCAGAAATCATCGAGGCGGTTGAGTATATGCTTGGCGGTGATGTCGAGCTGGCGTCGCAAAGCCTCTGCTTTGGTCGGATTTGAGGAGCGGTTTTTTCTCATTTCGTTGCGGATGGGTAAACATGATGGTAATTGGAGGAGGATAGAGATGAGATCGTCGAATGGTGTGGAGGGGGATTGGGAGAATGGGACAGTGCACCATTCCTCTGAAGCTAGAACAGACGGTTCATCTGCTGTTAGTGATAGTGTGAACTGGGTTTGTTAGTAAAGTGATCTTGGAAGCAGAGAATCATGCAAGCTCACGTACAGCGGCAACTCGAACAGACCGAAAGAACATGTGCATTAGCCCCGTTTGACAGTTCTCTGGCCCAGCAAGCTCAAACATCTTGATAGCTGCGGCGTAGTGCTGCATCCAGCCAATCGGTACAGTGCATATCACGGACTCGAAATGGACGAACATTACTGCTGCGCCGATAGCTTTGTGATGGCACAGAGAAGCCTTGTGCGTCCTGGCCGCTAGTTGCAGCTCTCGTCGTTGGGCAATTAGACCTTTGGAATACCATTTGGCAGCTTCGATTTCGAGATCGGTGTAGTGGGATAGCTTGGCGTAGAGGGCTAAAGTTGCGGCCCGGATTCCGTAGAACTCTGAAGACCTGGTTGAAGCAGAAGTGGAAATTAAATTCGGCAGCTCCGCAACCCAGGGGTTTATGGTTACATCTTGAGCGGAAATGAAGTTGGCGATGTACAGATCCTGGAAGATGTCTCGCCGGCTCGGCTGCAGTGGGGGTAGTTTCGAACCTTGGGAGAGGACGTGCATACGCTTAGCTGGACCCGAAGTCGAGGATGATACTTCCGAATTGGGGGAAGGATTATGAAGTGCGGTTTTGGGGTGATCCTTATTGGAGTGTTTGGTGACTGGTCGTGTCGACTTCCGTCGAACCCCTTCTGACATATCGACGAAGATTGTTCCTTTGACGGGTCCAGCGCACTCGAACCCAGAGCTAACACACTGGTAGCATACAGGTGTCTCCTCATCGCACTGTGTACATTAGCCGCAATGCAGGAAGCGGCCCATTCTCCATCCACTTACCTTTACTCTTCGCTTGATGCAGGTTTGGCATCCTTTACTATGGCGGCCCATCGTGATAGACAACTCAACCTTGGGCAGGCTATTTCTTCTGCAGGGCGGTGCAGGTGTTCCACAGAATAGCTCGACAGCTCGTCGTGAAAAATACCAGATGCGGCCTCGAAACCGTTTTGAAGTCCACACGAGAACATGGCTTATGTCAGCTGCAGATCTACCTTTCGTACATGGTCCAATTCCAGGGTCACAGCCTCCTGTCAGCTGGTTGTTCGGATATACCGTATGGTATGCAGATGTCGAATGATGTGAGGTTGAGAGAATGGCCCAAGGTACGGCTGAAGTAAGCGGAACGCATGGCTGCTACGCTCGCTACGGCCGAGATACAGCACCCCTGTCGCGAAAATTGCCCAAACTCGCTTAGCGCTGGCGCCCCCCTATTTCCACTTTCTCGCTTCAAACATGGCCCTCGTGGCAATCATCCAATTATTCTACAGGTACGTGGAATACAGTTGTATGATCCTGTTTCAGTAATGGCGGTGTTGCGAATAAACTATTGTTGTTGTCCTGCACATCGTAAGCACGGAAGGGACCGTTTCATTTTCTCTTGACTCGTGGATGCAAAGTTCGCGCGGGCTGTTTCCCGGGCAGAGGGGGATCAGCTGTGAGCAACAATTTGAGAACTGAAGCGAAAGGATTCAAGGGAAAGGATTCAAGCGAAAGGATCTGTGTAACAGGATTAGGGGATATATGATATGCATGTCTTCTTATCTCCTTGATATCTCTGTTCTTTCAAATTTGAGCTTCCATGCTATTATTTCAGACAATTCACCCTTCAAAGAGTACTTTTACTTACTCGTTCATGGTGGAAAGTCAAGAATTCTCAAACATTTGACTTTAATCGAAATCTTTCACCATGGCAGATATGACTTGCAAGCAAGTAGGGCCGGACTGTCCCTTAGATGGGTCTTCACTCGGGTATGCCCCAAACATAGGCGCAAGTGCCGTTTTCACGGTGCTTTTCAGCCTTTCGTATGTCTGCCATCTTACTCTCGGATGGAAATACAAGACGTGGACCTTTATGATCGCCATGTTGTTAGGCTCGACTTCAGAAGTGGTGGGCTACATTGGACGAATCCTCATGCACAACAACCCATACCGACTCAGCACGTACGTCTGCCCCAGCTCCGTTCTTCCGCAAGGTGTTCAATTATTTAATCCGTTGTGCAGTTTCCTCACGCAAATCGTCTGTCTTACAACAGCACCCGCTTTCTACTCAGCAGGAATTTATCTCTGCCTCTCAAGAATGCAAGTCCCTCTTTATTTCGGGTCTCTCATACTCCCTCGGAAACAACACACGCTAACACAGTCCTAGAGTCCTTGCGTACGGCGAAGGAATCTCGCGCATTCAGCCAGTCTGGTACACACGCTTCTTCATAACCTGCGACATCATCTCACTCTCGCTCCAAGGTGGCGGCGGCGGTGTCGCCTCCTCAGCCACAACGACCTCGACCATGGACCTGGGAAACCACCTTATGCTTGCGGGACTAATCTTCCAAATCGTTTCTCTGCTCCTCTTCGCTACCGCTTGCCTCGACTTCACGATTCGCGTACACAGATATCCGAGCTGGAAGAACCCGGCATACAAGACACTGCGCTCTAGCACACGATTCAGGGGCTTCTTGTGGGCCTTGGTTGTGGCATTTTCGACGATCTTCACGAGGTGTGTGTATAGAGTGATCGAACTGGGCGGGGGGTGGAATAATCGGTTGATGAGAGAGGAGAAGCCGTTTATTGTTCTGGAGTCCTGGTATGTTATGCTGTGTTCATACATATATAACCAAAACAAATTTGCTGGAATGAGCTAATTTATGCTGTTAGTATGATTACGGTAGCTGTCTTTGCCCTTGTCCTCTTTCATCCTGGCTTTGGTTTTCAGAATAAGTTCAATGATCTGGAGTATGAGGACGTGTCTGCAACTGGGACAACGGGTACGAGCAAGGAGGCGGTCTCGTTGATGGTTGCGGTGCCTGATCAGGCTACTGAATAAAATATCATCATGAAGAAGTAAGAAGTGGATGGGAGGAGGGGATAACGATAGAAAGCTTGGTAGGAAATTGGGAGGTTATAGGGTGTTATTGAATTTTCATTGCTGGGCTTTTGTTTTTTTTGTTTTTTTTTGTTTTTTTCTTTTGCTAGTTGCGCTCTAGTCCTTCAATCTTCGTTCCATATTCGGTTCCCTACTGTCGAAACCTGCCATGTGAGAACTGCGCCTCTCCAAGCTCTGCAAGCCACATTGGTACCAGGCCAGGCCAACTTCTAGCTTATCGACAACACAACTTCACAACTTCACAAAGTCATCGTTGAACATTTTTGCTCATCCTAATTTGTCTTGCTACTTGTGCAATTTCTCGTTTTCACTCCAGGGAGCGGGGCAGCTGCCACGAGACTTAAAGGCACTCAATAGCTCTCTGGGTGTATATGTTCTGGTATTAATCGATCCATGCTATCGTCTCCTTGGCAAACTTTGCAGACTTCGCCAGCGCCTATCCCACCAAACACCAAAATATCAGATGCAGCGAGATAACTAAATCTTTATACTGTCAAAAGATTCCAAAACGCCTTGAATATATCCCAGCCCGACTTTTTCCTCCGTCTGGCCTTCATTCGTCGTACCAGTCGTATGCATCTGGCCCCTTCTCGGAATAGCCTCAACCAACCCGCCTTCGACTGCACCTAGGCATTTCAGAACCACTTCGCAAAATCTCTCACCCATAACGTTAGGCAACTCCTGTGCAGCTACCCCCTCGAGCAATTTCTTGAACTCTTCTCCGGCCCTAGGTTGCCTTTCTTTCATACGCCTCAGCATTGCGTTTCCTCCTTTGAGAACATTTTCATCAATCATAAAGTTATTGAAACCATTCCAGACGACAAATGAACGCCATAAACCAATCTCGAGGAGAATAACGCCGACAGAATAGATATCATGCGCCATAGTGTATTTATTCGTGGGCTGTCCCTGCCTCGTTGGGTGGCTGTAAATATCTTGTTCCCAATCAGTATTTTCGCGGAGACTACTGTGAGCGCCCGGCTTTTCTTGCCGAGATTAACCAAATCCGGTCAAGAATGGTATACCCAAGGGCGCTGCTTTGACGGGCTTTGACGGTTCCCTTGGGAGAGGACCGTCAGAATCCAACTTCCGGAGTAAGAGAATAGCTTTTGGCTGGATTGATTTGTGCACGAGACTGGCCGTATGTATGTAGAGCGCAGCAGTGGCAATTTGTTTACAGAGCTGGACTCTGACAGTAAGGGAAGGTTCTGTTGCTGGGTCAGAGTCCGATAGTAGATCTCTCAAAGTTCGAGGCGACCCCAAACCGGGAGGAAAGTTCAGTATGGTTTGGAATTGTCGTATGTCTGGCCTATGAACATAACCCTCGCAACATAAGACATGCATAGTACAGGGATCGGCTGCGGCGAGTATCTCTGCCGAGTAGCGGGCAATGGAGTTGAGGTATTCAATATCGTCCGTCCGGGTATATCTTCGATACTCGACAACGAAATCATTTCGTGGAGCACTTGCGTCTGGAACCTTGAGACGAGAGTGTGGAATATCGAAGAGTTGCTTATCCGAGACTGGCAAAGAATTGAGGAGGAGAGCATTGCTCTTTGATCTGATCTTATCCATGGCTTTGCTGAGATTGACTCCTAGAATTTGCGCTCGTGAGGCGGGAAGAGTTCTATGGATAGTTTCCGCCAAGAAAGGTGCGGCTTCTCGAAACCCAAAACCCGTGCAGTGCAGCAGCTGGATCAACTCCATAAATCGCCGCTGCCATATCTCAATTTCTAGCATCAGAACTTTCACGGCGCTCTTGACTTTCAAAGTCCACGTTCCAGGCCTTACTTTGAGGTCGGGGCCTCTGGCAAAGCTGAATACTTCGGAGACATCTCGATAGCTTTTGACTAGGTGCCTGATGATATCAACCAGACTCTCTTGAATAGGTGTGGTGAAGTCTTTGGAGCGAGTCTTGACAAAGTAAAGATCGGCTTCAATTTGAATCAATTGTATCAGGAGGGTGGATTGCTGAAGATCGATCTGCTTCGCCGCATCTCGAAAGTTCTTGTAAAGCTCAGAGACTTTTTCGGTCAATTGAATTGCAATCTAATGAATTTAAGTTAAAAACCTCTTCCACTCCAGAAAGTCAATTTGATGAGAACGGCCCCAGAATTTTAGCAAAATATTTGGTCAACTCGGTCTTAACAAGATATATACCGTTTTTACTGACATTCTAACAAAGATGATATTCTTTTTTCCTTTGGCTGGATACTTGCCAGGAAGATAAACATGTTGTAATGATTGTTCCAAATTGTATTAAAAGTTTCCCAAACGTACCTGAACCAGACCGGGCAGCGCAGTCGCTAAACCTGCCACCCCCAAACCTATGTCCATAGACGTCGACATTTTGTGACATGAAAGAGTCCGTTGAGAGCCAAAGAAGGAAAAGGCGTTCGAGAAAGACAATTGGAATCGTGAATCCTCAAAATTGTCTCTTCACTAGAAGTATAGGTTGCGATGAGCATGTGAAGTCTTGTTGATTAGGAAAATCTGCTTCGAGGTCACCAAGCCCTTCAGGGGTAGTGCCCAAAAGGTTCCATGGCTTGCTTTTCCTGCATTGAACCGCCTGTGGCTGCAGCAGTGCAATCAATGGACGGCATAATTTGTTTCAGCTAATGCAGGGTGCTGCGCAATATTGAGGTATATTTTTGGGACTTAAGCCTCACTGTAGGAGGTATCCAATGTGATTTTAGAGCGTACCACTTACACAGTCTGAAGTTTGTTCAGTAGTGAGAACCTGGAACGCGATGCAAGCCACTCGGCTCAGGGGCGCACCTTCTCTACGCGTGCCCCTGAATCTTTCAAAGGCTCTAACCGTTAAGCGCCGACGTTACGGCTTGGAAGCTCATAGGCTGCAGAAGTTGTCTTTCAAAAATTCGAGATTTCGACTGTTTTACAAAGTGCTTGGCTTCGATACTTCAACAATGGAACAGCTACTGGCACTTGAATAATTCTTCTATATTTGCTACACAATATCCATATTTCTCCCCTCACAATACGACCTTTTAATCTTCAGCTCTCAAAAAGACAGTCCATTCATCATGTCGTACGCAGGTCACCAGCTCCGAGCAGATCGTAGAAAGCGGGAAATTCGTGTGCGAAATGACGAGGCCTTGGAGCCGCCGCCGACATCTCGTAGTCAGTCCCCGCATCGAAATATTCGCAATCGCTTGTACGAAAAAGAAGCCGAAGCAAACCTATTGAACTTTGTCGACTTTCTAAGTGACGAGGATGTGAAAGTCGAGCGTAACATCCCATTGAACGACGCAAAGTTAGTAGGTTTGGGAGCTACAATGGAAGTCTATTCGACCACTTGGAAAGGACAACAAGTGGCTCTGAAGAGAATGAGACGTGACAGAATGCCAAATCGGAGCGCAAATCTCCCTCACGAACATGACACCGCTTTTGCCGTAGAGGCTAAAGGGTTCTCCAACGATGTCAAGGGCATGATGCAAGAGATCCTTGTGATGTCAAGGGTAAGTGAGACGCGACCCAGGAGTGGAGGTCTGTCGTCAGTGCAGGTTTGACCTGGTATATAGGAGCCACTATCGACCCACCGAAACATTGTGCATCTCCTGGCCGTTTCCTGGGACATTGATGAGGAATACTGGGCGATTAATCTCTTCCCTCCCCTTATGGTCGTCGAACTTGCCAATACAGATACACCAACTCTACATGCTTTCTATATGAATCGTTCTGATAGCAAGTCTTTCAGTACTGATGTTGGGTTTATTGCTGATATTGCAGATGGGTTATCAGCTTTGCACATGTGCGGCATCATTCATGGGGATCTCAAGCCGGAGAATATCCTCCTTTTCAAGGACTCAGAGACAACAGGAGGATTGATCGCTAAGCTTGCCGATTTTGGGTTTGCTAATGTTGAGTTCTTGAAAGAGAGTATCCGTGGTGGATCTGAAGAATGGGCAGCACCTGAGTGTATTCGTGGCTGCCCCGAAGAAATCATGACAGCGATGCAAGAGCTTGATATTGCTGAATTTGCATGCGACGTATACTCCTTCGGCCTGGTGGCGATGTTTGTTGCTCTAGATGGTGTTCAATCTCTAGCCACTCAAGAATTCGGGCCCCAGGATACTACTACTGTTGACTGTGAGAAGGCAATGAGAGAGCTTAAGTTTACTGATCAAGCAAAAACGAAGGTCGAACAGCAGGCCTGCGCTTTCTATCAAGAACTCGACGGGCAAGAAAGTGAAAGTGCTAAAGGGTTGTGCGAATGTTATGTCTCTTTGATTCACGATACACTGCAGAGTATACCAACAAAGCGAGTTATTTCACTGAGTGGGATGAGACTTCGACTCACAGGGCGGTAGGCTGTTACCCGTGACTATTGGAATATATTTGCTGAAACTAATTGTGTTCAGGGATCAGTTCGCTAGACAAAGGAAGCTCGACAAATTTAAAGCTAGGCCTTTTGCAGATGCATTCAAGTCCTCCAGCGTATGTATATCCGTTTACAGACTATGCGCCGAATAGCAAATCTAATATTTGTTCAAACGATAGAACCTTCGAAGAACGTTTACAAAACCAAGGATTCCTTTCAGTAACACCAAGGTCCTTGCATCGCTGCCAGATCGAGTCGAGGCTGAGCTTCGTAGTATTATTGGCAAAACGCCAGACTTTGGAGAGTCACAACTCCATCGACAACGTCGGTACGTACTATCTAAGTACTACAGTATGGGAAGTAGTATGGAAGAAGCACCTGCCACCGACTATGAAAATGTGAAGGTAGATATAGAGGGGGTAAGGATTCCTGTTGCTATCCCAAAGATAGTCACAATTGAAATTGTTTTTATGAGTTTGAGCTACGTCGTGCTGATTCTTTCCCTGATAGATTAGACAGATGATTTCTTTTGCCCAAGACTGGTTTGACATGTTTGCAACGCTCGGCAATGGATTATTCACCCCACCTCACGTCGAACTGGATATTTTCGATCTTGATAGTGCCATGCGGCCTCAACTATTCACATTGATAGATTGCAACCTGATTAAGGAAGCGAGAAAGCTGCTTCAGGCAAACCCTTCCCTGGTAGATGAAGTTGAGCCTGAGACTGGATGGTATCCCATTCACCTCGCAGCCTGCGAGGGTCGCACTGAATTTCTCCGTATGTTTATATCGGATTTTAGAGCGAATCCAAATATTCGGTCGAAATTTTCTCGGTCCACGCCTCTCCATCAAGCAGTTATTGGAAAAAGGGTCGAGGCAGTGAAGGCTCTGCTAGACATGGGGGCTCATGTTGATACGAAGCTCAGTGCGAACGAAGGAGGGCTGCAATATACTGCCCTGGAATTAGCCATGATCCAAATCCCTGGTATGCGTCCTTCTCAAGACTCCATGGATGTTATCCGCGTTTTGCTGCAAGGAGGAGCAGATTACCTGCGAAATTTCGACGGTATGTTGTCTACACATTCATGTTCGCCAGAGGTCGGTAGAAGTGAGCATAAGCTAACAAATTTAGGATATCCTATCATCTTTTCGGCTGCAGGCAGACACATTGATCTTCTAAAGCTCTTTTTCGACTGCATCGGCCCAGAGGACTCGAGACTTGTTGTTGACTACCGAGATTCCCAAAAGGAAACGATGCTTCACACCGCGGTTATGAATGCTAGATTCGACGTCGTCAAGCTTCTTCTGGAGCTTGGTGCTGACCCAGGCTCAAGAGACGTTAACGGTCAAACAGCGTATGTCAAGTTGCTGACAGTGACTCTGGCACAAGGTACTGGATATATAGCTCCGATTCAAGGACTCATGGCCCTTGTCAACAAGAAGCTGTTTAACCTTGCGGATGCCAACAAAGTCCTTGCTCTGCTCGAGGATATAGGCGGAAATGCTAGTGCAGTAGAAGACGAATACTTTACTAAAGAGGAAGTAGAAAAGGTTCATTCCGACCTGAAATCAGCTCCACGGCTTGGCAAAGTCTGTAATCCGATCCAAATTGCCAACGCTTACTTCCAGATATCACGCTATCTAGACAGCAACAGCCCTTGTGTCTCAAATCTCAGGACTCTCAATGGAAGACATCTTCTGATCAAATTCGCATCGAGTCTTGCAACTTGGGCAGCAAACCGAAAAGAGGGGCTTGTACCCCTCGACTCCCTTCCTGAAGGATGGTCAGAGTTCTTCCATGAAGCTAATCGGGAGATGGAAGGCCTTCTTACGAGCTGGATGAAGAAAAATGAAATTCCTCAACTCACTAAGCTCGTGAGAGACACAACAGTTTCCGCCTGCGAATGGGTCACAAGCAAAGAGGGCCCGCCCGGCCCACAGATATTGGTCTTGGTCGCTCGGATAATTCATGAGTGCATCAAAACAGGCGCAGCAGATGTTCTTGAGGAGCACTTGGCTTCAGTGCTGTTCATAACATGGAAGACTTTCCAAGCAGACTTTCATGCATCGTGGAGGACAAAGATATTTGTTATTCAGCGGCTGAAACGGGTCTGGAGAGCGATCAACGAAGGAGAAGTTCTAGACCTATTGTACGACCTGGCCGAACTGCTAGAAATTCATGAGGCTCTTGACAATTTGGACGACTATACCCCCTTTCAACCTCTAAGGCCTGGACCGCAAACACCATCTTGGGCTCTCGACAACCTTTCCCTGACCCAGAAATACCCCAAGGCCACGGTTTTTGTTACTACTCAACAATTTCTGCCTCCTCATACCAGAATTGCCCTTTTTTTCACCCAGCTTGCTATTTTCGTTCTTCCTTTTCTTCTTTTTATTGTTGCTACGGCTCTGAACGGATTTAGTATGCGTTACAACAACAGCTTTATAGTCATTGCAACACATCTGGTAGAGACGGTATTCCCATCTGGTTGGGTATTTCTGGATGGAAAAGGTCGGCCTCATCCAAATATCCTCCGGGGCTTGCAAGCAGCATGGGAACTTATACTATTTCGGGCTCGGCATTGGTTCTGGTACTCACTGGTAGCACAAGAGCCACTCATCTTGTCCATTAACTCGAAGCCCGCTAATGCGGTAGACATTCCTTCCCTTCTCGACTGCATGAAAAAAAATGGCCTGTTCCCCATCTACTGGCTTTCCTTGAAGCCTGAGGATGTTGCAACTCCTGTGCCATGTTACGCAGCGATGGGGGAGATAATGAAAAAATGGAAGAATGGAGATTTGCCGAGAAACGCGTGGGGTGATGGCTGGTGGGAGCTTCGAGAAGAGAATGGACATGAATGGAAACGTGTTAATGTCACTGAGCGTCCTACATGGAGGGACTATTCAGACGCATCGAAGAAGATCAAAGTAAGTGAACTGGAGAGAAACTGGAGAGAAATACCTTCCTTCTCTTTTTCTCTTTCAGGAGCATCTTTTCGAAACGAACACTGATCGCGGTAGAAACATCTCTTGGCAAAAGATCGCGAAAACGATCATACCCAATTTCTAGCTATCCGAGACTACTTCCTCAAGACACCAAGTCAACAACTGATCGATATGAAAAAGCTCTTCAGAGATGAACACCCTGAGTGTTTTAGAATTTGGCAAGGGCTGTTCGTTGATGAAAGTGGGCCAAAGCCAAAGCCGTTCAAAAGGCGGAATAAGATAGGTTGGCTGGAAAGGATCATTGCCGAGTTAAAATGGGACAAGATCAGGCGTCAAATGATATTTACCTGGGATAAAAAGTTGTTGGATGAAGAAGAGAGACCGCTAGAGACTTTGTTACAAGAGTTATGGAAGTATACTTTCAACTCGTAACAAGAGTAATACCATAAGCTGATATACTAAGAAACATTGTAGTGGGGAGAATTGTGATGCTCAGATAAATCCGCACTGAGGATAAGATCAGTTTGTCGAGGAGGCCGTGGTTTTGATTTCTGTCGGCTGGCACAATGCAGAGAAGATCAACACAAAAATATCGTTCCTTAATTTGGGGCACTCCGTGGATGGCATCTGCAATTGTATTTTGCAATAGTCTTGCGTGATATTTGAGACTTTGATGCCGTCGAAGTTGGAATGCCTTTGATTTGGTGAGATTGAAGAACGGCTCGCCGCCCCAGACGTAGCTCAGAACTGCATAGTTGCAATCCACAGCTGCGTCAACAAGGCACTGTTCGCGAACATCGATAAGTATGAGTCGAACGTCTCATTATTCGAGCAATTTTGGCCCAAAATCGGGGTACAACTATTGAGGGTGAAATTATATTCGTATATTTCTCAATATGATGTTGAGAGGTCGTCGACTTTTCCTTTCAAAATGATTTCCCCCTAGTTCAGGGGATTGTCACTCTGTTTCGATGGGCCGTGCCGAGTATTGACGCGAATTTTGTTGCTGGGGCGCGATGCCGCCACGATGGATGATGAATGATTGGCGATGGTGGTGAAAGTGGCTGGATAGATGGTACTCACTATTTGTGGATGCTTGATGATGTTGATAGTAATGAGTATTCAGGACGAACGTAGGCGAAGGTCCAAGAGACATCCTGCTTTGGTAATCGTTAGAGAATAATTTGGAAGCGTGTGTAGGATCCTAAGAGATTTCATCCCTTTTCTGACCTCTCTCAAGAAGCGAATAACCGAGAAATACTCTTTTGGCTGTAGAGCTAAAATAGCGATCAGTAGCTCTCGCGCTTGTAGAAAGGCACTAAATTTATGATTCTTAAAGATTTGCAGCGAGAAGGCTACGAAAGGACAGTCACAACAAACGCCTAAGCTATTGGTCCGAACCTACTTTATTGCTAAACATCCCCTCCCAACAAAGTACCTATCACGATTTATAATTTAGCAAAGTATCTTGAATCAAACTTGAATCAATGCGAAAAGAATCGAAATCAATAAATAATCTAATTCTTCCAATTGCGAGTAGTCTCAACCCACAGTGAGTGTTGCGTTAAGCCTAAGATCAGCGCTTGAGCTTCCCACAAACACCACAAAGTCACCAGGCTCTACAACATACTGCATCCTAATATTCCACAAACCCAAATCGTTAACAGCCAAAGGAATCTGCACAGTCTCCGTTTGCCCTGCCCCAATGAGAACTTTAGAGAACCCCTTCAGCTGTAAATTCGGGACCGCAACGCTCGTGATCAGATCCTTCACATAAAGCTGAATGACCTCAGCGCCATCCCTTGTAGAATTATTTGTAACATCCACAGTCACGATAATGTCATCTGTTGCCGACACGTTGGTTTTGGAGAGTGTCAAATCCGAATATACAAAAGTCGAGTACGATTTTCCATAGCCAAACTCGTACAAAGGTATTGGTGAATTGAGGACATACTCGTCTCCGAAGACTAGGGTTCCGTTGGGATATACATGGCCGGGAGAGGAACCACGACCTGTGTTCAAATAATCGTAGTATATTGGTGTAGTTCCGACGTCGTATGGGAAACCGACTGATAGCTTTCCACTGGGATTGACGTCGCCGAATAAGATATCTGCGAGAGCATTACCGCCTTCTTCTGAGGGGTAGAATTGTTGTACCAGTGCTGACGCATTAGATGATATCCAGGCTTCCGTTATAGGCTTTCCTGATGAAAAGACAACTATCGTTGGCTTTCCAGTATTGATGATGGCGGCGACGAGATGTGGCATCGCACCGACCAAGTTGAGGGACGAGATGTCAATATGCTCTCCAGTAGTGGCATTGAAACCAGACCAGAGTTGAGTTTGATCGCGCTGAAATTTTTAGATATGCTTCTTGTCTTCAATGAATGAATGAATGTACTTACCGACCAAGTCCCAACAACCACGACCGCAACATCTGCAGCTTCAGCGGCAGAGATTGCTTCAGCAAACCCAGATTGATCGGTTGACCAGCGCTCACATCCTTGGGCATAGGTCACAACTGTCTACTGTCAATGAAATTCATGTCTGAGCAAACTAAACTCACCTCCTGTACTTGCAGCTTTGATGCCATCAAGAGGCGTGACACCTCTGTACTGACTGGCATTGACGACATAATCGCCATACTACTAGAATCAGCAAAGACCACAAGCACCTATTTTCTAACTCACATTCATATACCCATAGGCCATCGGTCCGATAACGGCAATATTCGCGGATTTCGCCAGAGGTAGAGTATTGTTATGATTCTCAAGTAAAACAATAGACTCGCCATCAAGCTCTCGAGCCAAGGCTATCGTCTCTGGTGTGTGGATTTTCGATGGTGCTTCATCTGCTGGAACTCCAAGGTACGGGTTCTCAAACAGGCCCATAGCAAACTTTGCACGTAGAAGACGAGATACGGCTGTATCCACAATCGAAATGTCCAGTTTTCCTGCTTCAACAAGTTCTGGGATAATAGCAAAGCAATACGTTCCACCTCCCATCTCAACATCGTTTCCTGCCGGAAGAGCCTACGGAAGTCAGCTTCTGGTGAGCGAAAGGGGCAAGAGAGATTCACATAAAGTGTGACAGCTTCGTGATCAGTTGGATTCGATGAGCACATCTTGAAGCCATAGCACAGTCGATCGGTGGCACCAGAATCACTCGTTGTCCAGTATTTGTATCCCCACTCCTCACGTAAGATCTCGGTCAAAATATGGTAGTTAGCAATCAAAGGGACCCCGTCGTATGATGAGTAGGCCGTCATGATCGAATATGCTCCAGCATCGATGATTGCACGCTTATATGACGGCAAATAAGTTGTCCGAAGTTCCCTCTCTCCGCCATGGACGGGTCCAGCATTCAAGCCCTGCTCGGGAGTTGCGTATGCAGCAAAATGCTTGATTGTTGCGCTCACGTTCCCTCCTTGGAGACCTTGTAGGGTTAGCAAACCTAGTAAGGGATTTTCGTAATGGAGGAATACCAATTACGTAGGAATAAGCCATTTCTCCAGCTAAATACCCGTCCTCTCCATAAGTTTCCTCGACTCTACCATATCTGAGCTCACGTGACAAATCTCCAAGTGGTGCAAAGATTTGATTGACCCCGAGAGCAAGAGCTTCTTGTGCAATGGCAGCCCCCATTTTTTGTACTAACCCGGGATTCCATGAACAAGCTTGTCCAATGGGAGAGTTAAAGATCGTTGCATTGCTTATCAGAAATCCGTGGATGCCTTCGCTCTGCACCAAAGCTGGTATACCTAGTGTGGTATTGTGCATTAGATAGTCTTGTGCTACCTTCACTCCATCGTTAATCCATTGCTGGGGCACTGGGTATCCGACGTAGAATTGCCCTGCACGATTCGCCATATTCCAGGCTAGACCTGTTGCATTGAATGCGTTTGTTGTGGTATTGATCCAGTTCGAGATGTCGCCTTGGATGAGTTGTGCTGTCTTGTCTTGCAAAGTCATCCGCGAGAGGAGATCCGCGACTCTATCATCGACGCTGGCATTGGGATTCTTGTACAATGGTGTAGTTGTGTTATTCTGAGCCCGAACGACGCCCAGCAAGAGAGGCGCCGCTATCATTGAGCGAAGCTTCATGATTGGCAAAGGTGGGTCGACGAAATTCTGGGTATATGAAGTGTACTCCGAATTGGCATCTGGGGAAAGTCAGAAACACAAATTATCAGTCCCGGTTTTATATGCCTGCTGCACAACATCAATTTCACCATCTCTGAAAAGACGTACCTGCTAGTTAAGGATACAGATGCAGCAGTACACTATCTATGATGAGGGGTCTCATCTCTGACGGCCCGATATCCGCGAAGCTTCTTTTCCTAACTGGCGTCTTCCTGGCTCGTTGCTGTCATCGACTACATTTCTGCGCAGTTCCTGAAATGACTAATTTGAGCTCCGATGGGGAAGTACAAAGTGATTCGTGGAAGGATTTCTCGGGCGATCACTTATGCTTGTTTCGGAATAATATTACAGCGCCATCCCGGTCGTCTGCCGAGATCCCTTGTTGAAGGCCGGGGCGAACGCGGGGTTAAAGTTTCAGGGGTCACTTACTTGAATATAAGATTACTTTACTTTTAGCCAACTGACTATTCGGCATCTAGTCCCGGTTAAATGGAGAGACTTTCGGTACACTAGTTTGTTATTCGCGCGCTTATCGAATAATTTGAAACAGTTGAGATTTAAATTCGAATATCACTCAATGTTACTTGAACACTGCGTTAAGATGATTTGTTTTGGGTTTCTTTTCCGGCAATTTCAGGCTCGGCTCGCACTTCCCCTGAATAAAGAATATATGCTGCTCATTTCAGAAGGTGGAGGTGGCGCCAAAGAAGGAAACACGAGCCCTGAGTCTATGGTGGTCCCGAGAAAATTTTTGTGTTCCACTGGAACTTCATATGGGGGCAAAACAAGGTTGTCCTGCATGAGAGGACAGGGTCCAGAGAAGGCAGATGTGAACCATGGTATTGGAGAATTATGCGAAGCAAAACCATCCATGATAATTGAGTTTTAGGAGGATTGAAACACCTAAAAAGATTTTTTTCCCCCAAGAAAAGGCATCAATATTCTACAGATGGTTTTTGAAGGTATTGCCCTTCCGAATCTTCCAAACAACTTTGTTCCACTGTCCAGATACTCAGTAGGCGTCTTATCGTCCCTAAATAGATGCAGACACAAGAGAAACCATAGAATATCGTCAAGCGACGAGTTTACATTAATTATTAAATATCCTGAATGGTGCATGAACTTTACCGGGCGAACCCCGACACTTGGCAGTAAATAGAAATTAGATCGATTTAAGATTTGCCATGAAAATTTTTCCAATCTGATCACCATCTCATAATAATCGGTGTGGGGGTGGGGGCGGGGGCGGGGGCGGAGGCGGGTGCGGGGATGGTACGTGTCTCTTTCTAACGTCATCACAATACTAGCAACAGAGTTCTAGTCCATATTGATGCTGACATTACCAGGGAGACTCGCGAGCCCTACAATTCAAGGCAATCAGAAGAAGCTTCTTTACGAAAACTAAACGTTTCGCTTACAATTGTCACCATCGACGTCCTCTTTTACAGTCTGCGGGATAGTGCACTTCTCCGCGTCCTCTGCTGGCTGAGACAGGAGTTCCTTGCAGTTATCGTAGTCATTAGTACAGTGTCCATTTATTGCGCGTTGGAGAGCGTCTCCTTTCCAGCCGAAGAGATAATCGCCGTGTTGCCCGTGACCGGTTCTGCAGGTACCCGTCAGTTCAAATCTATTTGTGCAGGAAGAGGATACTGTTTACGCATCGCCCATGGCATAAACAAACGGCTGACTACCATCCTCACCCCAAAGCTCCTTCGAATTATATGGGCGTGTATCCCACATAACTTCGTACATAAGCTGAGGTAAATGGACCGGGTGCGTATCAGGACACTTTCCCAACTGCATTGCTGCGGCGTATGGTCGCGTTGCATTGGGGTCCATGTATCCTTCAAAAGGTATCGTGGCATATGCAACATGGCTCCGGTGGTCTGGAGAGTCCAAGTTTACTCCATCCCAGCATGTGGGAAAGCTGATAGTAGCTCGAATTCCACCTGCGCAGAATTGATTGGGAAATCCGGTTGTATCGTTCGCGCCAACGCAGGGAGGAGTTTCGTAGTAGGCGAAGGTGTCTTCTACGAAGCATCTGTGACAGATGTCGCGAGATTCTCCCGTAGTGCTTCGAAGCATTGGGTCGCCGGCTAGCATGCGAAAGCCCTAAAGATGTGAGCTGAGATTCTAGAGAAAGCAATTCCGTAGACCGGTAAGAGAATCCCAAGCGTTATTGTAAGGGTACAGTTTCAGTCCTGGTTCGATGCTGCAAATGTTTGATGGATTTGTCACATGGCTTGTATAGCAGCTCTTCCAAGAAAAATCACAAAATAGAAATTGGAAATCGAAAAGCTGCACATACTCACGGGTTTGAAGGTGGTCACATTCGTCACACCATCGTATGGCGGGATGTAGTAAACAGTAATCCCTCCATTCTGTTTCAGTCCACCATTCGGAAACTGTGCAACACGCTTATAAGTTCCGTTACGGGCTCGATAATACATAACAGCCGTCCAATAATTACCGAAATCCTCACTGAAAGTACAGCTCGTGCAATTCGATCGAGATGGCAGATCGTATTCCACAGGCTCCATGGTTGCGTTGAAGGAGTTCCCTCCAACGATTTGGTGCGCGTGTGGAGAGCCGATGACTCCCGAACTGACGAGAGGATCGAGGCGCTCTATTACCAGCTGGGAGCATGCGAAGCGAAGCATTCTTGCAGATGTTTGGGCGTGGATTACTTTCGCGCTGCCCAAGAGCGCGAGAGTGAGTATGGCCCAATGCATCGTGATTGTATCGTCCTAAACCTATATGTTTTGAAACAAAGAAACACGGGAGGAAATATATCTGCTGGTTTGTTCTGGTGTTTAACTTATCATATATATACCGATGAGATCCTGGTGCTGGGTAAAAGTGACAGCCGAAGAGCCATATCACGGTAGTCCATTAATTCGACAATGGCTTATCGAGATGCTCAGGCTGAGCTTCTCGGTTACACCCGAGTGGATACGTAAGATCCTCTCTGAGGATAAGGATAAGGAAAATAATTGACGAGGAGAGGAAGTTTAAATAACTCTCAACCGCCCCCCTATCTGCCAAAGTGGGTCCTAGGAGTTAAGCGAGACAAGAGTTCACCTCCTCCCGAACGCACCAGTTTCAAGAGCAGCATAGTGCGGGAAACCTTCCATCCTTTTCTATGGTCTGGCTTTTGGTTGCATTCTAGGTTTTCCTCATGTATTAAAGCTCCCAGCCCTACCCAAACTAGAAAGCCGTAGGTGAGATAAGATGCCATACTGAATCGCGTGCCAATGCTTTATCTCACATGACACTAAAGCGTTTTACTTCCGATGGTTCAACCAAGGGATATTTCCATGGTTTGTTTCTTAATGGGGCCGAGAAGTAGTCTGGCAGTGCAGTTCTAACTCTTGGTAGCGGCTAGGTAGGGTTGAGAGATGGAAGAGTATGTTCATGGCGGCAACTGCGTCCCAAAACAATATCGAGGGGCCATGTAGCATGATAATTTGTCTGTTGAGGAGCTGATCTTGGACGATCCAGAGTCGTTGCATCGATTTGTCGTTTGCCACCTGATACAGCCACCTCCAACTCTGTTTCACATGTCTGCCCACATCCTCCTCACTCTCCTCGCCCGAGACCTGCAAATCTTCTGGTATCTCCTGTACAGGTAACTCTAATATTGTTTGGATGATGTTTCGCAGATTGTAATTCCCATAAATAAAATCGTAGTTGAGTTCAAAGTGCTTATCAAGCCGTTGTAGTAAACAAATCCCTGCTTGTTCCTTCTCATCCGGAACCGCAGGGCTAACATAACTAATCGCCCTCGATTCATTTTGATAGATGTCTCCCATCATCGCAACCTGATTGCTCTTTTCATCCCCTTCTCGGTTGATGCAGATCTCATCAATCCGGAATACCTTATTCTTTATCTCCAACGCATCCCTAAGGTCACATAGAGCTGACTGAAGATTCTCCGTGAGAGGGACATAGCCAAGTTCCTGTTTATTCGCGTCGATGATAACTGCTTTGAATGGAGTTTCTTCACTACCCCAGACATAGGAGAGGGCTTGGTATCCGCCTTCAGTGACACTGATCTGTTGGATACTGCACTCGATCCGGTCTTTGGTAGCATGGAGATGGATCGTACGTATCTTGTCAGATCCAGTGAGAGCTTCGTAGTCGTAGCGAACAAGTTTGCTCTCGGAGAACATGTTGGAAAGCTGTGCTTTAGGTTCTAAAGCTAGGTTCTGGTGCGATCGTCGCGAGGCTCCCATCGTGTAGTTTCTGTTGGTGGGACATAATGACACGTCACACGTCCTGCTGTTCTCGCTGCTGACGTCCAATATAGGGAATGCAGCAAATTATTTTGTGTAATATTTCACCTTACTGATCATTCTTTGCTTTACTGAAAAGAGCTCCAGAAGAAGTGAGTTTGAGATGGCCCTGGGTCTATAGGTGTTGCTGAGTGTAAAACAAGCCAAACCTTTGGCGAGTGATAGCTAAATCCGCATTCGTTCACCTACAGCACGCTTCTAACATACGATTCCACTGCTGCAGATCCTCCTCCTGGAACGGCAAACTGTACTACGTTCTGAACAACTCGAGGACTGTATCCTGTCATCGCTAATCCTCGTCGGAGGATTGCTAGTTTAAACGACTTCGTACTTCGAGACAAGATGTGCACGGCTTGCCAAAACCACTGCCCGTCCTGTTGCACGAACCACGGCGGAGTGTATTCCCGTCCCTGTCCCGTCGTGTACCAGTTACAGCCTAACCAACAAGGCTTCTTTCAGATAGCTCACACAATCGACGAACGGAACCCAGAGGTAGCACTAGAGACCTGCGACCGCTGTAAGCGCAAGGAGCAGAAGCATTCATGGCGGAAGGACAAGTGGGCCAGCCTCCTTCGGCTGTTCCGGATCAAGGCCTCAGAGCATACCCCTTGCGAGATATGCCAGAATTACCAAGTGGAAGAAGAACAGCCACTCGGGATTATCCCACTTTATTAGGTCAGTATCAATAAAGTCAAGCAGCGAGCAGTCCTAACGAAAATATTTCAAGGCATAAACTATTCACGTAGCTCTGCTTCGGCGATACACTCACAATACCGGCTCGACCGAGCAACACTTCTGACCAAAACCACTAAGCGATGCTCACGACGAAGCTACGCTACTCGACACCGCTAACATCGTCGACATTCCCTATCAACTTATCCACTCCCTGCGAATACCTGACGAACAGTGACGCCGACACAGGATAGCGCCAACCTGTACAGCGCCCGTCGGTGGGCATGATTGGAAGGGGCTGATGAGCAGTTTTAAATGCTCCAGCGCTTGGGCCAGATTCGGGGCATCCTAGCGCCACTTTACGCGACGACGCGTCTTCCAAGAACTTCACTCCAGAATCTCTCCGGCAGCAACACGAAGGACAGCCAATACACAAGCCATCATGTCTGACTTCGAAGATGATATGGATGTGGATGCGCCCGCGGTGCGAGATTCCGTCTTGTTCAGCTCCGACAACACCAATTCGAAAGGCAAGAGAAGCGCCGCCAATCTGCCCGTGGAAGCAGAAGACAGCTTGCCATGGTAAGCAGAGCGCGATTCCTATCCATTACACCATCTGACAATCCTTCCAGGGTCGAGAAATACCGTCCAGATACCCTTGAAGACGTGTCGGGGCACCAAGACATCCTAGCAACCATCAACAAATTCGTGGACACAAACGTAGGTTCTGCCAAACATCCAGGACGAACTCGCTCACCAGGCTGCAGAGACTCCCCCATCTTCTCCTGTACGGCCCGCCAGGTACAGGCAAAACTTCTACAATTCTTGCACTCGCACGTCGAATCTATGGCTCTAGGAACATGCGGCAGATGGTGCTCGAGCTCAACGCCTCCGATGACCGCGGTATCGACGTCGTCCGAGAACAGATCAAGACCTTTGCCAGCACGAAACAAATCTTCACGAACAATTCGTCCTCGACTTCCATTGCCGGCTACAAGCTGATCATCCTCGATGAGGCGGACGCGATGACTTCAACGGCACAGATGGCTTTGAGACGAATCATGGAAAAATACACCGCGAACACCAGGTTCTGCATCATTGCAAACTACACACACAAGCTCAGCCCTGCGTTGCTGAGTCGATGTACGAGGTTCAGATTCAGTCCTCTGAAGGAGCGAGATATCCGGGTCTTGGTTGACAAGGTTATCACGGAGGAGAATGTGCAAATCACATCCGATGCCACAGATGCTCTTGTGCGATTAAGCAAAGGAGACATGCGCCGCGCTCTCAACGTCCTGCAAGCTTGCCACGCCAGCAGTATGTCCCGTACCCCTCTTTATCCTCTACTTTCCTCTGACCATCGCAGGCACACCACTCCACATCAAAGGCACCTCGAAGATCGCCGAGAAAGACATCAAGCGCGACCTAATCACCGAGACCACAATCTACGAATGCATAGCCTCGCCGCACCCCGAAGACATAACGAAGATCATGAACACGCTCCTGCAGACCAAGGACGTGATATCTTGTTTGCAGACGATCAATTCGCTCAAGTCAACGCAAGGCTTGGCATTGGCGGATATCATCACAGCGCTTGCGGAGCAGTTGAGCAAGATGGATGTCCCGGCCCCAGTCATGATAACGTGGTTAGATGGTTTGGCGGAGGTGGAATACCGGTTGAGTGGAGGAGGAGGAGAGGTCGTGCAGACGGGGGCAGTTGTTGGTGTTGTTAGGAATGGTGCGGAGCTACTTGGTGCTATGAAATCATGACGGAATTATTCTGTGAGAGGTTTTGCATGTCTGGCTTGTCTGGCTTGGGCGTTGGACGGAAAACATGAACTGGCAATGTTGATCCAATTTGGGAACATGGCACCGGTATTCAGTGTCACGAGGGTAGATGCAATGAAATGAACTATACCAGTCGCGACCCTTTGAAAGACTGCAAGGCAAAAGAAAAGGTAAGACATCCACCCTTAACCAATCCGTTCCGGTAAAGTCTCAAAAAGAGCAAAAAAATGTTCAATTTCATGATCCTGTAAAGATGTTAGCAACAGATCTTGCGAAGTGTGCGTGTTTTGGTAGAAAAATTGAGTAAGTTGGCTTTCAGATCAGAATCGCATAATCCGTCACGCCTTTTTCCAGTGCACCATATTGTTTCTTTTTAAAACCGTCAATCCCTCGGGAGACTAGTAAAGGTTGGAACTCTTTAGGCATGAGGAGGGAAGGGCTCGGGAAGTATGCTGATTCGCGCACAGCCTCAGCGACGCCGGCCGGTCGTCTTGGACTTTTTGTACGAATGGTTTTTTTGCATCATGCCCGAGAGGAGAGGTAGGAGAGGATAGTGACTTACTTTTTTTTTGGGTGGGCAGCGGACTTAGAGGGTAAAAGTGTTGCTCGAGTTGCAGGGATTTGCTTATTTTGGTTTGTGTAGTGGAGAGGGGAGGGTTTTCACCTTTCGGTGTTGTAGGCGAAGTCACTGAGGTGAGGAGGCGATACGGTAATAGAGGGTTGGAAAGCACTCTAGATCTCTCTACCTTCGGAAAAGATCCTCTAGATACCAAGCAACAGGATTGAAACGCCATCTGAAAACCTTCTCTGCTTGAGAGGTGGTATGCTGTGAGGAATAGGGGGGAGATCCACGTGATATGCACCGCTGACTAAGTCCTCCTGCACGACGACGGCGAGGTCGAGTTTCAAAGAGTGGGTTCAACCTCACTCCATTTCATCTCTCATTCTCTCATTATCAATTGCACATCAATTCCAATCACTCATCTCAAAGCTCAAAAGCTCATTGACATCATGGCCGACTATCCACCCCGCCCCCAAACCCCCCAAGCAATGCTCCACCGCCTCCCCGATAAGCCCGACCCCTCATCCACCCCCTCTCTCAGAACGCCCTCCAAATACCTAATCCTCATCACCGCCTCCACACTCGTCGCTGGCAAAGTCCAGATCGCCAAATCCGTTGCGGCCGCTCTCTCCTGCCCGCTCTTCCAAGGCGACAGTCTCCACGACACGTCAGCTAAAGCTGCTAGCGTGGGAGCCTCTCGCCGTCCGGCGGTCGATGGGGCTGGAGAAGGAGGGAGTGGAAGTGGAGTGAACGAAGAAAGGTACCAACGCATGTGGCTCTCGAAAATGACGCGCACGGGCTTGCTGTTCCCAGAGGAATCGCGCCCTGTTATGTCGAATGAGGGCTTCTCCGGGTTCGGCGGTTCCTCGTCAACGAGCACGAGTAGACGCGGATCAGGGAGCTCTGTTGCTTCGGAGGCGTCGGAAGCCTCAGGGAGCGTCGCGAGTGTGGCGAGTAGTTTGATGTCGGCTGGTACTTCGGCAGTAGCCAAGTTCGTTCATAAGCCTGTGCCGACGTTCACGCTGTCAGAGAAGGAGAAGGAGAGGATTGCAAACAAGGCGTTGATGGTTGTTACGCATCCGCCGCTGGAGGCATGGCATAAGGAGGCGATCAGGAAAGCGGTAGGAGAGTATAGTATTGGTGTTATTTTTGTTCCTTTGGGTGAAGAGGAGGAGTTGCCTATTTTGAAACCGTTGGATCCGAGGACTATGATGAGTTTTGGGAGTTTTGGGGGAGGGAAGAAGACGAAGACCTTGGATGAGGAGATTTTGGTGAGTGTTGATAATGAGGGAAATGTGGAGGACATTATTGAAGATGTGGTAAGTGGTGTGCGGGAGATTATAGATGATTAGCAGAGACGACGACGAAATGCAGATTGGGTGGGAGGGCAAGGAGAGAGTGAGGATAGTATGGAAATCAGTGCATAGGGAGAATTCAACGACTCTTTATATAACCAGGTAGTAGGGAAGACGAAGCTGTTGCAGTACACACTTGTGGAACCCAGGTTCTCAAGCCATCCCGAGCATTCCCAAAGGCAAATGAGGAAGATGCAGGTAATTACATATTAGTGCGATAGGAAATGACGACGAGATCAACGCCCAGAACATATGAGCATCTTGCAAGATCTTCCAGGTGCTGATCAGATACTCCGAGACTAAGAATTACTTTCTGGTAGAAGAGTATGCGAGAGGTGTCAAGGCGGCAGAGCACGTGACATGGGAGATGTTCGGAAACAATCAAGATAAAGTCAGCTTCTGAGACTGACTATAAAACCATAAATAACTCCTCTATAATATCAAAAAATCTCAATCAAGCTTTCTCGATTATATCTTCCTCATCTGAAATTATGTTTCATCTGCACACTTTTCATGGTTTGTGTGCTTCATGCAGCACCGTAGCACGGCAGATGCCGTAAGAGGAAAGCTCGCAGCCAAATTTCTAGACAAAAGCTTGCCAAAGGCGTGTCTGGACTTGGAGCTCTGCTTCTTCTATTCGTTCCCTGAGTGTCTGCATCTCTCTAAAGATGGTCTGTCTGGTTTTGAAACATGCTCTCCTATTTCTTCGCTAAGCAGAACCCTACCTAGTTTCTACCCCAAACTACCCCAACGCTCTGCCCCAGTTTCTACTCCAACATCTCCAAAATGACGAAACATGCCATACTGGATTTCAAATCATCAAATTGACGTTATTAATGCAGTTAATCTCTGTTGCTCGGCAGAAATCTTATGAAACTGCCATCGAAGGCTCGAAGCCAAGTTATCCTCTCCCTTGCGGGCAAGAACTCGTCCAAACACGAATCCAGACAACGTCAGTCCTCAAATCCTCAGCTCCCTCAATACCCGACATGTCATCCCAGACCGTCTTCCGCCTCAACCTAGGCACCGGCCTCGAAGGCCTGCAAGCCTTCAAGGAAACAATCCCTATTCCCTCCAAAGATGAAATCCTCATCAAAATTCGCAGCGTCGCCCTCAACTACCGCGACGTCGCCATCGCAACCTCCAGCTACCCACTCCCTGTGAAAGACAACGTCATCCTGTGTTCTGACATGGCTGGCGAAGTGATCCAAATCGGAGATCATGTCAAAGAATTTGCCATCGGCGATAGAGTCATTGCACCCATCAATGTCTCTTTTTTGTATGGACAGTGCAGAGATCATTCCCAGACGTTTGGGGGGCAGACAGACGGAATGCTCAGGGAGTATATCGCGTTACCAGCACATGCTATTATCAAGCTGCCGAAATCTGCGCATAGTTTTGAGGACTGGGCTGCGGTGATTGGTACTGGGTCTACGGTCTGGAATGCTTTTTATGGGAATACGCTGTTGAAGCCTGGTGATACGGTGCTTGTTCTTGGTAAGTACTTGAGGATTCGAGGGATAAAGGCATGGGCTAATTTGATGTAGGAACGGGAGGCGTCTCCATCACAGCCCTCATCTTTGCCAAAGCAGCAGGCGCAACAGTCATCGTCACTTCATCCAGCGACACGAAGCTCGAATACGTGAAGTCAAAGTTCGGCGCCGATTACACAATCAACTACAAGACGCATCCGAACTGGTCAGCTGAAGTGCTGCGTATCACCAACGGTGACGGTGTGAATCATATCATTGAGAATGGGGGCGCGGGAACTATGCAGCAGAGTCTCGAGTCTGTCACAGCTGGGGGGATGATCTCAATCATTGGATTTCTTAGCAATGTGTCTCAGGACGAAATGCCTGATGTGACGATGTTGGCATTGAAGAAAGCTTGTGTGGTTCGTGGGATCTTGGGGTAAGTGTTTGGGGAGAATCCTTTTCCTAGTTCGAATTCTCTCCTAAGACCATGTACCCACTGGAATTAAGCCATTGCTAACTCCACCGCTCACCCAGAGGCTCGAAGCAGCAGCTTGAAGAAGCAGTCAAAGTCATGGCGACCCGTGACTTGTCTATCCCAGTATACAAGACTTTTGCATTTACTCGAGAGGATATTATTGCGGGCTTGAATTATGTAGCCTCTGGTCAGCACATTGGCAAAGTGTGTATCAAGCTAGACTAGTCGTATCTGCCAGAAGTTGGAGAGCAGCACTGATAGTGTTATCAATGTCATGAACATGGGCACCTTGAAATATCTCAGCCCACAGCTTGACGACTGTCTCTGCCATCCGCTGATACCGTGAGGAATCGTCCTCAAAAATATCCAGCGTTTCGGCAAGGTTCGACTCTTTTACTATGCTTGTGATGATCCCCAGAAGCTTGCTCTCGACCTTGCTCAAATCGTCAACGCCGAAATCTCGTGTGGTTTGAGACATCATCTCGAGCCAGTGCTTGAGCAAGAGCGCACATTCGAGACTGCAAAGGGAGTGCTCAATGCTCCAGATTGGTGTCTTGGTGCGGGCCATGAAAGGGGTTCCAAGCCGGACTGGTATGCTCAGACCGTGTGCAGCATGGAGAACGGCTTTGTCTAGCCCTTGAGATCTATTGAGAGTTGAAGTTGCGCCCATGGTGATATTGAGATCTCTTGATAGGAGGAACTTTGACGACACAAAATCCGAATTAAGCCGGGTATAAGCAAGTCGGAGGAGTGCAGCTCCCATCAAGCCGACTGCATCTTTAGGAATTAACGGATCTAGAAATGGTTCATCGCCGCGCTCAAATGATGACTGCCAGTTGCGGAGTGCAGCCTCGAAAGACTTGGTAGTTTCCGGCTGAAGTGTGCCCATAATGCCGTGCCGATCAATATATATTTGCTGCAAGATGCCATGAATGAGGAGATAATTGGAGAATGAGGACACTGCTATATCTCCGGAGATTCCTGTACCCATGAAAAGAGAATGAAGGCCTTCCTGAAACGAACGCTCGTTTTGGCGGGCAGCCTGCTGCCATTCTGCTGCATTGCTCGCTTTCCACTGCTTAGCATATCCGGGCAAGAAAAGTTTAACTTCGTGGTTCATAATCAATGGAGGAGTGTCAAAGGCAATGGTCTGCAAGTTGATTGCGACGTATGCACCAAAGATGGTTCTCCGCTTGGTTTCGGCAGCAACCCATGTGAGCCAATCGATATCTTGGGGCATTTCATCTGGTTCTGAAATACCGCTCTCTCTTACTTGCGTGGCTAGCTGGCTGCTCAAAAATGCTGCGTCTCGTACGATCCGCTTGTCTGCCCAAGGTGATAAGGATATGAGCAAAGTTAAAGTTTGTATCTTGCACAAGCCTCTAGGCTCCATTGTGATTGTATTGTCCAGTCCAGATAGAAAGTCAGAGGCCAGCTGCAAGTCCTCTCGCCGCGTTCTTTCCAGTACGATTGCTCTAGCCATGAAATAGCACTCATAAGTTCTGGCGCGTTCGAATAGATAGAGTGCACCTAGCGCTGCCATAGCTAGCAAAAGCTCGACGTCTGCTGTATTAACCGAAAACGTTGCGACATGGATGAATGGAAGATATTCTTGGCCGCAGACGAGATACTTTTCAAGATACCGGATCAGGTTACTTCTGGACGGTAATGAACACCCCGGAATAAGCACTGCAGAGAATCCTTCCAGCTCATGGCAGAGCCTTGTATAACAAGACTCGGAGATGGACCACGGCTCAGCAGCTTTAGGGCTTTCCTCGAGCTGATCTGTGTTGTCCTCGGTTTCTTCCAGGCAGGGCAATCGAGAACTGAACTGAGATAGGTTGCATAGCCTTGACTTCTCAATGGAAAGAGGGGCAGAATCGAATTGAAAGCTGCTGTCAAAGACCATAGATGGCAGCATGTCTTGCGACAGAAAGTGAGGGTCCCAGAAGATATCCGGCTCATCGAGAGCCATGCCGGGATAGTCATAGGTTGTCTGTGCCACCTCCGAAGACTGTGGCGAGATATAGGAGCTTGAGTAGTGCGATAGTTTGGTGTGACGTGCCAAAAGATCTCTGCTTATTGTTACTAACACTACTTTTGTGAGAACGAGGGGAATCTGCAAGGTCGGCTCACTGTCTAGTGAAGCTCTGTCCACATTTGCAGCCAAAAGGCTTTTCATTGGTATCTACAAGTTGTTAAATAGGGCATAGCGGTCATTTGGAATGGCTCTTACGTGTGCGCTCATGCCGCAACAAGTGCTCCTGCCGTCTGAACTGCTTGCTGCAGTGTCGGCATGGTGGGATCACGGATTTGGGTCTTCCTCCGGGCATAGTGCGTGTGACTCTGAAGAAAAAGCGTTTCAGGACAGGGAGAGAGGTTCGAACTTGACCAAGGTTATCAGATGGGCTGGAGTCGTGATTCTGATAAATGTTGCTTTGTAATAAGGGAGGAAGGAGAGAGGCTTATTGGCTCTCGAATATACCTTAGGGTATTTTCGCTTACTGCTGAATCATCATGCATGACTCGCCATCTGGCTTATGTTTGGGAGAAGTGCACATTGGACGAGAATAATTATATTCCCGGTAAACGTGAGTAGTTAGAGGGTGTGATTCCTATAACTATTTATCCTTTTAACCTTTGATTTAGATTCTAAATGCTTAGCATTGTGTCTTCACTATCTACCCTACGAAAGTCGAGGAAACACCAATGGCGATTGCGGACTGCATCAGCGAAGGCTGCTTCCAGATCTTCGTAGAGCAGAAACTGAGACTAGAGTGATGATCGTGAGCTCCCGCAATGGTGCAAAGAGATAGACGCATTTCGTGCTTTTGAACGTACGTGCAGGAGACGATGGGAATGCTAGAGACAGAAAGCTTGCCAAAGAAAATCAGGCACTGCCGTAGATGATTGAATAATTGCGAAGCTGTTAAAGAGTTAGTATTCAAATAGTTGGCTTGACAAGTTGCACTAAGCTGGAGTTGCTAGTTATTATTAGCAAGAGGCGGATCCCACATCGCTCCTTTCGATCCAAGAAGGGAAATAGCCACCGCGGCTTCCTAGCTATGATTCGCGTGTAAAATGAGCAATTAAGCTTATATATCCCGCTCCTTGATTCATTAGCTATGGAGCAATTGATTACGTTGTGGTGCTCGGAATCAGTGGTTGGAATTAAGCGAGCAAGAAAGGAGAGAGAAGATAAAAATTCGCTTAACGCAAAAAAATATAAAACAAAAAAATCACGAGTCATAATAATACTAGAAGAAGGTAAGGCACTTCGAATATCACGAGGAAAGAAGGGGAAGAGGAGTGACTTGCAGGATAGGTATATTTCACACTTAGGGCCGCTCGAAGGTACCTCTTCAGGTGGTCCTGAGCCACTGGTGCACTTGATAGTTACATGGTTGATTTTCCCTGTATTGCAGGTACTTCACAGACGCTTAGCACCCGGCCTTCTTACGTCGCCACACTAACCAGCTAGACAAAAAAATCGCCAAATAAGATTCATATACCCCACCTGCCTAGTAGCGTATATTTATATTTACTGCTCAGGTTTCCTTGTTGATATTATCAATTTTTCCAATGCAATACGCTGCGTCATAGACTACAAGAAATTCGAGGGTTTGATTCTCCACCGTAATTCAAATCATTTTCTTCTTCTTCTCTCAGAAATGATAGAACGCGTCTTCGCCTCCTCGTCGCGTCGTCGCATTGAAGCATCTTGCATTTTTTTCTATCGGCTGCTGCACCCTCTCAACACATGTATTGTGAGATGTTCTACTGTTTCCACAACAATAAAGCTCGAGTAATTATCTACTTATTATGATTTTTTTTTAAGCAATCGTTGCAGCGGCCACGAAGGGGTCGCTCTGGCGACTTGCATCTTGCCTTTCCCCCAAACGTGTCGCCTTGTCCTCACCTTTAACCTTGGAGTGAATTTTCAGATTCTCGGATCCCCCACGTTTTAAGCTGGTGGTGGGTACATTGAATGACCCTGCGGCAAAAATATCTACTGCTTTCTCCTCTTCTTCCCTCCAAACCATCTATGAACAATCGCGAACCATCTTCGTCCGTCGGGCCAGCAACCACCGCGATGGCAAGCAAGATCTCGATCACGCAAGCTAAAGCTGAGCTTGATCTCCTGATCAACAATCTCGAGACTATCAGCATCCGATTTGGCACTGCGAATTTGCTGCAGGACAACCGCGCGGCGGCGACGAATCTCAGAGGGGAAATCGAGTACATTCAAACCATTCTACACCCGCGCAACAAGCACACTCTCGACGAGCAGGACAAAGCAAAATCGGGTGTTTTTGTGCTCCGTGCCTGGATTCGTGCCGTCTTTCCTTTTCTCAAGAAGACAAGACAGGTTGCGAGGAAGAAACAAACAAGGCTAGCAAAGCCGAAAGGTACTTGATATCTTGAACGCCCTCCGCAAAATTGCTGGTTGCTGACTTCTCTGCAGTGCAAGAGAAGAACACCAAGTCAAAGCGCTTGTTTGAGCTCAAGACGCCGAAGAGATGCGGCTCTTCTACCACTGTGTACGTCAACAACGGCACGCCTACCTACGAGAGTTCTGATGATGATCACCAATTCGGCGTTCAACAATCACCTTCTGTACAGCAGAAGGAGAGATTAAAGAACTTGGAGGAAGAGCGTGATGCTGATCTTGCGGCTTCTTGGCGCTCCAATCGTTTCGGAGGCACAGTTGATAGGTCAGGCAGCCCCTTTCAGACGCATCGTAAATCCTTATGGTCATCCTCATTCTCGGTCAATGAAGCTAACCGTTTCGCAGTGGTCTCAATGATAGCAACGTCGCATTCGACCTTCCGGCAGAAGAATCCACTATTTACTTCCTCGAAGCCCAGGAAAACATAAATACTGGAATCAACGCACCAGGTCAGCCCCAGAAAATCCGAGCCAAGGAGCGTAATTTGCGATACCATTCAGCAACCCTCAGCGAGCTCTTGGACGCGAAGTCCTCTGACAACCTTCTCGACTCGGATGACCAGATCGTCTATGATCCCAAAAATACCACCGCATCGAAAACCTTCCTTACAAAACCCACAATCTATGCCAGTGGTTTCCAGTACTCCGTCTTTGCTCAACAGCGCAGCGGCTACAAACACGTCATGGGCCTCACCAATCGTCAATTCTGGGAAGGCATGAAGACCTTCACAATATGGGTCGATACATGCGATGGTGTGCTTGGGGGTACAGTTCGGTGCAAGAACAAAAGAGATGTCCTCGATTGGTCTCTCCGTGTTGGCAGATTCTTGGAGACGAGGGATGGTGCTTTCGAAGCCGATCTCAGGGCATACATGTACTGAAAAGTACTTTCCGTTGCTATTCGTTTTATGCGGCGTTTTTATGTCTCTCTGGGATTCTTCCACGTTTACCATGATTCTGGATCGATTCCTTCGGTTTGGATGAGATTTCCAGATGCCATGTAGAATATTAGTGAAGGCATAGAGGTGATTATAGAGTACGAAAACTAGTTGGAATATTGCACGAAAAGTCACAATACACACGCATCCGACGAAGACACTCTCTATTCCTTTTCCCAATAACTTTCTTTGTATTATTGCATAATGTACGAGTCCAGAGTTTTGTATTGCTCTCGGACAAAAAAAAGCCTATTTTGCGAAAAATTTCATTGTTTCAATGTGAAAGACCTGAGCTAGTACCCAGAATACCTTGCCCCGCGATTTCTAAGAAGCCCTAGGCGTAGTTCCATCACATTGAAACCACCTCTACCTTCCCGTACGAATAAATAATCGATGCCAGCTTCAAACAGAGCCTAATGTTCCAGAATAACCACGTACATTCTTGATATGGAAAGAGAGCAGCGAGAGCTGGATCAACTTCTTCATGCAAAAGTCAGAAAGGTCATCTAAGGAGGTGACGCCCGTTGAAGCAATAATAAATTTGCATTAGGTACACAGACTTGGAAGGTAGTCTGCCACGGCTACGAGAAAACGTCACATGCCTCCCAAGTGGGCTATATAAATTTGTTTAGGTGATTTTTCGGTTTAGCACGATAGTAGCAGGGACCATTGACGGTGGGGTGGATAATGGTCAGTGAGTAGCCGGAAATACCGTGAAAACAGCCTGTGTAATATCAAATGTGCACCAGTGGCTCATGACTCCCTGACGAGGGACTTGAGCGGCCCCAGGGCTTTGTCTATTCTCCGTTCTACAAGTCATCCCCCTATTTTCTTGCGATATTGTGCCTTACTTCTTGTAGTATTATCTATTTACTCCTTTTGCTTATACTTTTGTAAATGAAAGGGGTTTTTGTATTCTCCCTCCTTGACTGACTCGCAGTGTAGAGAAGGCGAGGCTAATCACATGTGAACTCGAAGGAAGAGTAAATGAAAGCAACGGGCAAGCGAACTATCAATGAGGGAGGATATCTTCACTTAGTCCTTAGCAGCGATATCTTGTATTTGGGGACTTGAAGACTTGAAGACTTGAAGAATACAAGAAATTCATAATCCTAGCGAGAGGGAAAAAACGTAAATTTACAACAACCCTAGCCTTCAAAATCACAAATTCCCAAATCCGATCACAATAGCAACCCCACTACTCCAACCAAAGCCCCCAACACCCCACCCAGCACCGGCACGGCACCACCCATCCCACCCTCCGCGGCAGCCTTACTCGTTGAGCTTGTCGCGCCTCCACTCGTTGTACCCGTAGCCGCCCCCTTAACAGACGTAGTACCCGTCACTTTCGCCGACCCTGACGTCGTGGCAATAGGCCTCGTGGCAGCGGCACCAGAAGATGTGGACAGGGTAGGGAGGGTGATAGTGCCGATCCCGTTGCAGAGCACGTTGGACATGGATGAGAGGGCCATTATTTCGTCTTCTGTGAGTTGAGCGGGGCAGAAGGTTGAGTAGCAGCTGGGTGAGGGATGGTGGTTAGCTGGAGAAGGAGATGGGGGAGCTGGGAGGGAGCCTACTTGATGACTGTCTCGATGTTCGTGCAGCCGCAGGAGGAGACGCTTGCGGGGATTGTGCCAGGACAAACTGTTGCTTGGGGAATGCAGGAGAGGAGGCCACTATGGGTTGGTGTCATTAGCTTGAGAGTTGCTGAAGAAGCACAACGAATGGATTGGGAAGTCATGGTTTGAACTTGGGGATAGGAGGACGGACTTCTCATTATTGCAGATGCCGGTTGGGGCGCTGAGGTCTGTTGTTGCTGCTGCGAAGGGGTCGCTTTGTGCGAGAATTGGGTGGAAAAGCCCTAGAAGGATAGCAGAGAAGAGAAGCATTTTGTTGATTTTAAAGAAACTTCCGTATTTGAAGAATAGTGTTTGAAGTAATAGCAACGTAAAGTACAAAATGCAGGGAAGGGTGTCTGCTATTTTAGAACAAAAATATAAGAAGATGGGAAGATTATTCGATAGCTAAGAATTGATTCTCACATATCATCTCTCCAAATAAATATATAATCTCCAGTAACCGCGGCCCGGAGTGACTTCTCCTCCGCGTTGTGCTACTACTGAAGCAATGTATCGGGATTTCTCCCAAAGCGCTCGAATTAACGAAATCTCCCACATCAATTTTCCCAATCGGGACGGAAGAGGCGTATTCCCCATTTTCAGCTGGTGCTCTGATGGAGGAAAAGTGGTGGCTTGCGGCTGAGCTGGCCGCATGTCTATCACGAGGCTGCTCAACGAAACTGTCGCTTGCTTGAACCACTGGATATGAGCTCCAATGAGACATTTCGGGATTAATGACGTAGAAAAAACCTTGAGGTGTCGCGATTTAGGCTTCAATGAAGAGGCTGAGTGCCATAACAATCAGGTAACACTTCAAGTATTCGCTTAGAATAGGGAGCAGACAGGCCACGACGGATGAACCCCCGACCCGACCCTCGTTTATGAACTTTTAACTGCCTCACAGATCCTATGATGATTTTCGATACCATTAGAACAAAAGCTATTCTCCCTGAAGATACTGCGAGATATTTGGATCCAAGTCACCCACTGAAGTCACCGGTCCTAGCAACTTCTTTGCCTCCTCGTGGCCCAGAAGACATGCCCACTCAAAGGCAGTCATATTCCGATCATCCCTGATATCCGGATCGGCACCGTGATCAAGAAGGTATTTAATGATATCAATATGATCCATCAGCGTCGCCGAATTGAGCGGCGTCTTTTTGATAAGATCCATCATGTTTGGATCTGCTCTCTTCTGGAACAGCATGTCCATGATCTTTACATGTCCTCGTAACGCAGCTGCATGGAAAGCTGTTGCTCCAAGACGACCACCTCTTGCGTCCACTTCTGCACCTTGCTCAAGTAAAGCTTGGACCACGTGCTCGATCCCGTACGATGAGGCGTAATACAACGTCGTTGGATGCTTGGGATAATAATTGTACCCGACCTTTCTCCTTTGGAGCAAGGTTCTCTTCAGATCTTCTCTGCGGAGTACGACCTCTGAACAAATGACCTGCAGCCAGGTAATAAATATTGGACGGTCATCGTCGGATGGAGTGAAGAACGCCAGAACACGATTTCTGAGTTCTTCAGATTTGTAGCCGGAGTTCTTGGCGTACGAGGTCCAGAATTTTGCTGCGTGGTCTAGGAATGGGTGAGCGACAAGCCGAGCTTCGAAAGCGTTGGGTGAACGAGCTGGTCCAGTCCGAAATTCTGCAAACGAGAGATATGTCAGGCATTTCAAAGCGTTCTCAGCATTTACTTCCGACTCAGAGAGGGCGAATGCGGAAGCTTTGCCATGCTTGATTGCGTCGGATAAGAGGTAGTCCTTGACCGATAAATGAGCAAGAATGACTTCGCCTTCTGCTTTGACAGCAATCAGGCTGCCACAGAGATCATAGATATCCATTGGACTGCTAAGTTGGGCTTCTTCGTCGATGTGGTCCATGCCTGGCTCAATAGCCAAGCACTCGTAGAGTTCTGCGAGAGTCATGGTTGACACATCGCAGACGAGCCATTGCAACGTTTGTCTGACAATACTGGTGCATCCAGGATCGACTCTTTCCAGGATGTTTGCGTATGTTTCTTGGAGACCCTCGGGAAGATGTTCGAGGGATTGCCGGATATCTTTCATGGTCTTCAACTTTGAGATCGAATCGAGTTGGCATTGAACCCAACGGAACCTATATTCTGATCAGTTTGAGAAGTTCGGAGTATGGCTGTAAATCGAACTTACATCCCCTTCGCCTGCGTACTCAGCCGTTCGCGAATAGTCTGCTGGAAAGATTCCTTCAGCCATCTAAACTCTCGATCATGAGAGAGCCGATGGTTGATATAAGAATCAATGTCTCGATTCAAGCAGACTGACGAAGCCTCTAGGGGTATTCTGGGAAATTCAGATAGCGCTTCTCTGATATTGGCCTCATCCCGACTGCTCACAAGTATATTGAAGAGAAGCCCTTTCGTGCCAAGCCGTTGGAGGAAGCTTAAAATATCTCGATGGCGCTCACACTCATCAAGAGCATCGACAAGTATCGTCACACGATTCTGAGTTGCTATCTCCAGGAGGATAGTCGTCATGGTATCAAGATTTGTCCGTTTGCCATAAGGTGACTGGCTCGTTGTGCATCCATCAAAGGCAGCCTCAAGCGACGCCGGAAAAGATTTAAGCTTGAAGCATATCTGAGCAAGAAGTGAACCGGTCAAATTGAGCGGATCGCGTGTCTCTGGGCTTCGGAAATCACAATAAAAGTATGCCAACAGTGTAGGATCATTTTCAGCAGTCCGTTGCTGCAGAAAGTCGATCACAGTTGACATCAATATCGTTTTGCCAGACCCAGGAAAGCCGCTCAGCCAGAGGAAAGACTTCTCGCACTCTATCCAATGCTCGAATTCCTTGCAGGTTAGGAACCAGTCATTCGTCCCGGCCTGTCGGATCTTCATGGCCGCCTCGTGATTGACGGATGGATCCACTGGAGACAGCCATTGGAGAATGCTGCGTTTCCTCTCATCTAAAGATGTATCCTGAAATTGTTTGAACAAAGATCTTGTGTTTTCGTCGACATCCATCATCATCTTGCTCATATTCTTGATGAGAGCTGCTTGGTCCATCGTGATTGCCAGATTCAAAGTACTTTTGTACTCCTCTAGTCTCTGCAGCATGTCTTCTGCTTCCTTCCCCTTGAACTGCCATCCTATACTTTGGATCAAAGCTCTCCTTTTGCTCCCATCTTTTCCAGCCCAGCTTCCAGGAACCAATTTCTTCTCGAGCGTTTTCAGCTCTTCCAAGCAATTGCTTATCGCGCCTCCCTCTTGGCACAGCACTTCCAGAGTACTCAGTCGCGCAATGTTCGTTTCATCGAAGTGCAACTCGGAATCATTAGCAACCTGCTCGAGGCGACCGAGTATCAACCGCAGCTCGTTGATAGACCTCGTGATTCGAGTCAAGGCCCATGGCTGGTCTTTGATTGCGGCGCGGAAGTCGTAGCATACTGAAATGACGGTATTTGCAGCTTGGAGTACAGCGATGACACTCGCCGTCACACTGAGAGGGTCCATACTCTCCTTCGTGGAACATTTGATCACTTGATACAGGTATTCTTAGAGAGAAAAGCTTGCGCAGCCAGAAGCTGACAACGTGAGGTAACAGCGCTGTGGCTGATGCATGCTTAGGTGATGCCTGCTGCATCCGACCAATGGCCAGCTATGAAGGCCTTCAGCAGTCCAGCAATTGCTTGCGCTGTGTGCCTTGATTGTCAAGACTACCTTTGATACCTATACCTCTTCCATTGCCCTGATTGTGGCGGTAGGAATATCGAGCAGCCACATTCCAAGAATTTCAATAGTTTACATTCCAGTGACCCAGCCTCTTTAGGAGCAATTGGAAGCTAGAGCACATTGTTTTCCATACATACCCAAAGTAATCATGGAGGCAGAGAACTCGCCAGCTAATCTGCTGGCTATCGAAAACACCCTCAGCGAAAGCGTTCGAAGACTAGACGAAGTAATCGGACGCAACCATTCTCGGCAAACATCAGAACTACCTCCATTGAGCGGGACTGCCGAAGAAGTCCTCGCGTTGACGCATCGAATCCAAGACCTTACGGCACACCTTGGGGAAACAACGAAACCATGCGAGAAGTGTAGGAATGCGGGGTTGAGACAGGAAGCCAGCGCGAGCAAAGAACGACAGGATCTCGAGGATGAGATTGCGAAGCAGAAGGCGAAGGTTACGAGGTTGGAGGACATGGTGCTCAGATGGGAGAGCACAAAAAAAAGTGTAGAGAAAGGAAGTCAAGCAGAAATCGCGATCCTGCGGGATGAAAACGAAAGACTTCGTAAGGAGCTTGAGGGGAATAAGAAGCAGCCCAATAGCAGCCAAAAGCCTCTGAACATAATTCCCCAGGCTGTCGATGATCAGAACGATTCCATAGTATCGGATACCAAACTTGCGCGGATGTACGATGCGTTGTTTGACCAGATACGAAACATTGTCGTGGATTTATACCAGTTCAACAAAGTACCCCCCGAGGTTGAGATCTCGGCCGACATGCTGCCTATACAAGCAGAATTCTTCAAATTGTGGAATTGGGACAGTGAATACAACAGGGAACAATTGGAATGGAGAACTAGGGCAATGATCTTCAATTTGCTATATTACCACATTCTTTCGGTGCAATACTTTGGTCTCGAGGATCAAGGAGACAACAACGAGATCGAGATAGGACTGGGATCATTTCAGACAGCCTTGTTTGGCAAATTTCAAGGCAAGTGACGAGTAGATTCTCATGAGACCGTCTAATTGACATGAACAGAGCACTCTTTAGATATTGTTGAATGGAGGGCCAAGACAATGAAGTGCGCCGCTTGGCTCCAACCACTTCCCACCTCATCTAGAGCATTGGCAGTTGCACGCATGATAGGAGACTTCATGGCAAAGATTCCCGTCAAAGTTATGAGTCCAAACGACACGAAGGTATTCAAAAAAAAAACTCTGGAAGGTGCCTTTACAAAACTATGCGAATCGGCCATATCTTTCGTCTTGCAGATACAACCATCCATGGACGTGTATTACGTAGAAATTCCTGCAGCAAACACTGCAGCTTGCAATGAGGAACACCAGATATATGCAATTGAAAGTAAGCCTCGGGGAGGCGATGGAAACGGTAATAGAGACGTTGTGGTCGTCGCATTGTCAGGAAAGTTGGTCAAATATTCTCCACAGTCTGGGGAGATAGAAACCTTTTGCAGGGCTCGGGTTATCGTCAGATAAGAAGATCTCTTGTACAGTAAGGAGACCAAGGGGCACGGAAGAACCTTGTAGAGAAAGTTGTCCTCTGCCGAATTACTCTCGCGCCCCAAGTGACAAGAAACTCTCAAGAAAGCAGCCTCGAAAATACCATCCTTTTGTCATCAATCTCGATTTGAGTCTCGCAAGCAATTATGTCAATAAAAATATAACGTTCTTTCAGCAGTCCCAAGCTCCATCCCAGGGTATATCCCACCACTCTCTAACGCCTAAAACCATGATCCAAAGCGAGATGTTGATTGAGGAACCACTGATTGACAGCCGTCTTCCTACACCCGGGATGTGTGCAAGGAAGTTTCAAGTCCCCATTGATCTCCGGATGCTTCTCTTCAAAGTGATCGATTAACGCCTTATTGTTGGTGCCGAATGTTGCCAGGCACACATAGCATTGTATATTTGTCGGATGATCCCTCCTAAGATGCGCGAGCAATGCTTCTCCATCTGCGAATATCTTGCCACAGTTCGTTCGGTTGCAGGTTATCTCCGGCATGTAGATACGTCGCAGCTGGCATCGGAAGTTCGAACGCAGTCGCAAGGCCCTTGTGGTGGTAAATTGTAGATCAACTCGCAATTATCGACAATACTGGTGCTAGAAATAGTCAGCACTGCATTGAGGGAACTTGGGAGAGACAATACAGGATCAAATGCCAGCTAAGCTCTAGAGCGCTTTCAACTTCGGACAGACAACCGCAACCCTCGCACCAAATACCCTCGGGTCCTCTAATAAGGACAGCAGCGAGGATTTCTCAAGCTTTCTAGAGAGGGGTTCCTCTCCTCGCTCGTGGCTGTCATTCAGTGGTCTGCAACCCCTCCTCATACCGCGCGCTTGGTAACGGCAGGAATTGAAAAGAGGGATGGCCAAAGCCATAAGATAAGGAGGATGAAGTCTGCGTTTAGTACCACCGACAATAAAAGTAGTCCTGCCTCTTTGTGGCGTATTGAGAGGTTCGAATCGGAAGACACAGGTATTCTGGAGTATCCTAAAGTTGCATATTCTCGTGTGACGCGTCCCAACCTCACATCGGATTGTAGACATTTCTGCCTTGGCGGTCGGGCACTAACTTTAGTGCCGACCTAGGTACCTGGAGCTTGATCTTAACTTTCTTTCAGCCTCCTCCCATCTTCATGATATTCTCTCCAAGTTGGAGGTGCACAGTCTCGATGCAATAAGTAATGCGCTCAATTCAGCTCACTCTATCGCCTTCGGTTGTTTCTTGTAGAACTACTCGGTACTTGTCAGCCAGCAGCGAGGGAGCCATCGTGTGACAAAGCATTCCTCTCTCTTCATCAAATCCATGTGGCCCAGCTTCTGTAACAAATACCTTTTCAGCCGGTCGAAATGACTGTCTAGGACTAGGTATTCGGAAGTCTCTGAAACTTGTCTATTCCCAAGCCACGTCCTTCACGAATGAGGAAGGTGATCGCCCACAGCAGCGTCTCGCCGCGCTGCCTCATCTCTTGTCAGCCCGACAAAAATCTAATGATTTGTTCAGTGACGAATTGTGTTCACTCACCAGACCATTACGTGGGGAAGCTTGTTTATTTACATTATCCCTTGGCCGCGGAAGTGGACTTGTTTATTGCGGCTAAATCTTTGACTTTGGAGAACCCGACGGCTCGCCGGGATTTTGAAACCAAAAAGCTGGGGTACGATCCCAAGACCATGTACCTCCTGGGCGAAAACGTGTTGCCCACCAATGGTGTGATTTAGCACTTAATATAATGGAAGAAATGGGCCGGACAAAGTTGTACCGAGGAATAAGAACGTGCTAGGTGAGATGAGAAAAGGCCATTGTGCCGAACCTGACGACTACGCCTTTAGATGGAATGGTCATGAGGTTCGCCAAGCTGTATATTGAATGCTGATAATTGGACACTTTTTTAACATTTTGAGGTCTAATATACCGCGGATACAAGGCAGTTGCGCAGCTCGAACGTCATGTTGCTTTCGTTCCACCCCCTTTCAACCAGATAATGGCGAGTGATCCGAAGTCTTGGCAATATAAGTATACATTGCTTTCCTTCCATGAGATCTACTCTTATCTTCCCCAGTCCCACTAAGATCTTCTGAAATCTTTGATAATAAGACGCTTCCGCACCATTTCCCTGCATATATCTGGTCAGCGTCGATCATGTTTTCTCTCATCGCCTTCGTGGGGTTGATCAGTACGGTCGCCGCACATGGCCACGCACAATTATTCGTCATAGATGGTGTATTGTAAGTAGTTTCTCCGCCGCTGAAACATCGACTAAAAGTTTCTAGTTTTGACGGCTACGGCCCACAGTACCAATACAAAAACCCTCAGCCCATCACCGCAGAATGGAAGACCCCAACCGTCCTCGATAACGGTTTTGTTGCTCCAGCAGCATATACCAACCCCGACATAATCTGCCACAGAAGTGCCACCAATGGCTTGGCCGCAGCTCCTGCAAAGGCAGGTTCGAAGATTCAAATTTACTGGGACACCTGGCCCACCTCACACAAAGGACCCATCATAGATATGCTAGCAAATTGCAACGGCCCCTGCGAGACCGTGGACAAAACAAAACTTGAATTTTTCAAGATCGATCAGCTTGCGCTCCTCGACCCAAAACCACAATACGGCAACTGGTCAACAGACATCATGATCGCAAACAACTACTCCTGGATCCTGGAAATCCCTCCCACCATCGCCCCAGGAAACTATATTCTCCGTCACGAAATTATTGCCCTGCACGCTGCATCACAGCCCAACGGAGCGCAGAACTACCCCTTCTGCTTCAATCTTGCGATTTCAGGCAATGGCACGGCAAAGCCACCAGGTGTCCTGGCGACGACATTCTACACACCCAAGGACCCCGGAATTCTTTATAATCTCGACGTTGCTCCACCGGTTCCCGCTTACACGATTCCGGGTCCACCACTTTGGTCTGGCGGAGTTGCGGGCGTGGCACAAACTAAGTCTCCATGGCCGAAGACGACGGGAGCAACAGTCAATGCACTTGCAGGCGCGAAGGCAGGCCGGCGAGGGTAGAGGGGGGTTTATGTTTTGATGAATCGTGATTTGTATCGAATATTTATTATACCAATGGAGATGCCTTGGCATATTGGCCATACTCAAAGACTATTCCAACGGCTTTGATCTTGAGCTCGAGCTCATTGTACAAAGTATCACTATCACGTGTCATCCAAACGCATGAGAAGGAAAGATCTCCCGGAGAGCCTTATCCTCGAACATCCCACTTTCCCAATCTCCTCAAATGACATCTCCACACCCCCCTTTCTTCTTGCACTCTCACCCAGCAAAGTTGCAGAGATGTAATGCTTCTAATTGGATCTCGCGTTCGTGTCGATCAGCACCTGACCGCGCGATTGCTCAGTAATCCAGGGGGTGGTGCGGGGTAAAGTCACCCCACCCATCAACGCGTATTTGAACCCCATGCGCGCCACTTCCTCTTCAACTCCATCTCCATCTCCATCTCCATCCCCACCCTCATCATGGCAAGAGAAGCAAAAGACACCCCAATCCTCCTCGTCGTCGACCTGCAACATGGTCTCGTGGAAGGCGATCCTACCTGGGGGCCCCGCTCCACGCCCAACCTCGTAGAAAACGTCAAGCACCTCCTCCAGACCTGGCGCTCCAAGTCCTGGCCAATCCTGCACGTCCAACACGACGATATCTACGACTCCACAAACCCCATCAGCGCCGCCTTCCCCGAGACCTTCGCAATCCACAGCAGCGCCGCGCCCGCCGGCGACGAGAAAGTCTTCGTCAAGCACACCGGCAGCGCGTTCCCCGCAGAGGGCCTACAGGAAGCGGTCAAAAGCTATGGATATAAGCGGATTGTGGTCATTGGGATGGATGGCGCGCAGTGTGTGAACTCGACGGTGAGGCAGGGTGATGATTTGGGGTATAGCATGTATGTTGTGAAGGATGCGTGTGCGAGTTATGGGATGGACGATTATGAGAAGAAGAATGTCGGCGCTGAGTATACGCATAACGCAGCTATGTGGATGTTGATGGCCTATTCTAAGGTCACGAGTACAGAGAATGTATTAAAGGATATGGGGTACTAGGGGGTGAGATGGGAGGAGTGAGTTCAACTTCGTCGTGGAAGGTTTGTTGGGGGATGTGGGAGTCGGGAATTAACGTCGCCAAAGTGCCTGTTCTATGAATTATGAGTTGAGTGACATTGATCTGTTAGAGCATAATATGTGAGCTGAATCCCCGTCGTTATTGGAAAGTTCCATAGCGTCTCCTGCATTTCATGAACCAGACTTTCTAAGTCTTGGAACCGCAAGATGTAGATGTAATCGTTCTATTGAACTCTTTCCCATAAATTATTGTTTTCAGGACATTACAATCACCTTGCTTGTTTGTGTTACTGATTTGGCCCTCACCTGATCCCGCTGATCTTTGGAATTTTGACGCCTTTCATCTTGAGTCATAGGCATCGGACCGACTGCATGAAGTCAAAAGCATATCGCTAAGTGGTACAGCGATCATGCTAGTCATTCAAAAGGCTCATCATGATGGGCGTGAATGAGATAAGAGTAGACGACCTCTGCTGGTGGTGTGTCGTACAGGTTGCCTTGCAACTTGATCTGCAGCAAGACTAGCCAAAGTTAGATCTCTCTGAGATTTTCATGAGATCCGATCTGCATAGGAGTTTCTTGTAGCTTTGCAAATTCTCAAGTTATGGCTACCTAATCTAAGCCCAGCTGCCCACGAATTTCCACGAGGCTTTTCACGAGCTAGTGTTCTCTAAACCCTCTCATGACGATCATTTCTGAATATTAGTCGGTCGTTACATTTCATACTCTTCACTTTCTGACTAATGAGCTGCCCTTTCGCAATTTCCATCTATTTTACGCGTCCCCCTCCCCCTCCTCGATAACCCTTCTTCAAGAGCATCCTCCAGACCACGATCATATCATTCATTCTCTTAGCCATCATTGTCCCATCTAAGATCCCCCAGCTCCGCTCATCAGCATATTAAAATGAGGCCCACTGCATTCCTTCTTACCTTTCTCGCTCTCGCAACCGGTGACGCATCTCCTAACCCCCCTCTCTCCAACCCTCCTCATAGCACCGTTCCTGTCCCATGTCTCCTAGGCTGTTATTTATCTGGAGACTTCCTTACATGTGCATCGCGCTGCTTCTTAGCCGATAAACGCCCGGCAAATGACCTAGATACGTGTCTAGCAAGATGCCCCTCCATCGGAGATAACGGCCCAGGAGGAGTTAGGCGTCTTCTGTGTGTACAAGGCTGCAAGATCCGCTTTCCATCCCGTCTGTAGACGTCGGTGTCTGCTTTATTGGGTGTTGTATTCGCGTCTGGTAAATACGTGGCTTTTGACAATACAAGATATATATCTGACCTTATATAGACAGATTCGAACATTTTTGGATCATGTTGCTGCCTTTACACTCGCTGCTGTGGTCTCATCTTCTATGGGATCTGTTTACACTTTTCCTTTGTTTGACTTGAATGGAAATTTGCGAGAGGCTGGGTATTTATTCTTCTAGTATAGAGACCTGAAATTGTTGAGATGTTCTCTCTGGAGGGCGTATGTCTCTTAAATAAATCACAATACTATGAATTTGATCTATTAGTTCTCATGTCCAATATCATCAAGTTACCCTATGCTAGAAGACTCCTCTACGCTTGGTGTCACTGCACTTTTATACTAGACTGCTCTGAGGATGTGGATATGACTATTTGAATCATCATATACTGTTCTGAAATTAAATCTTACATTCCCATCATCCTACGCAAACGAAAGTCCGATATCAGCCAGGACCTCGGCTTTTCCCTAACTCAGAAGATATTTGATACTAGGAAATTTTAACTCGATCTCCAATTCCGTTTCAAAACGAGAAGTTAAGCATGTCTCTCTTGCTATGGGTTGCTGATTATTGGAACAAGAATTTATCTCGCAGCGTTCAATGGAATGGGCAGTGCTTGGTTTTGACATTGGAGGGCAGGTCGAGGGCCCTGCTTGAGAAAAAGATTCAAGTTAGCAGCAGATTGGAAGCAAGACAGGCGACGGCTGAAAAAGGAACGCGAGGTGCGAGTGGGTAATCGTGTTAATTAGTAGGCGAAGAGAGTTCTAAGATTTTTTCTGTGCTAAGTATTCACAGGGGCTCTCATGACTAAAGAAGCTGGAGATACTTGAAATGTCAGATTAGCTGGAATGTCTCAAAGTCCAACTACGCAACTAGGCACAAGTGTCTCGAACGCCTTTGACAAGATAGTCCGTCACGTGATATCAGCACTCCTTAGTTCTGCATAAGCATAACTCGGACATAGGGACAGTCGATTAAAGGCTAGACTCGGAGACTTTTGGACCTAGTAATCATTGCTCGGCAACTTATTCTCACCATAATTAATTCCGCTTTCCAAGGTCGCGTATAAAGTAACCACGAATCTCTTGCAACAAAATAACACCTCAATCTCATCATCGAAAACAAGCATTAACTATTAGGATTCGTCAAATAATTGGAACCAGATCCGACAATGTCATACAAACAACACCACGTGTGGTACCTGGCCGCAGCCTGGGGCCATCTGACAAGTGCCAACGCGCTTATTAACAGAATGTTACACCTCAACCCTTCACTGCTTATCTCCGTCGTGACCCACGCTATGATTCGTAAGTTGTAATAAACGATTTCAAAAATTCTGCTTCCACTGACCATTAATCCAGGGGATAAACTCGAAGCAGACTATGCTCAATACCCAGACCTCCCTCGGGAACGGTTACATCTCCTTGCCGCAGGAGCAAAAGTGTACGCTCATCATCTCCCAAGAAAAGCGCCCCCACGAAAAATGAACCTAAAATAATTCTTCTTTAGACCAGATCCTTCGAAAGGTAATCCAATGGTAGTCGCCACGCAAGAAACTCATTCTCTCTTCCTCTCCACGCTCACCGAACTATGTTCCCCATCTTCTATCCTTCCCTATCCAACGGCGTTGATCTTCGATGTCTATGGAGCCCACTTCATTTTCCCACAAGCCAAAGAAATTGTCGGTCCAAAAATACCAACTTTCATGCATGTCACGCAAGGTGCTTCGGCTATGTATACATTTTTCGTGCCTACCGAGAAGTACGGATTCAGTGATTGGGAGAAGACGGTTGAGAGGATTTATTCAGATGAGAGCCTACGGGCAGGGAGAGATAGGGCACAGATCATTGAAGCCGTGAGTTCTCTTCTTACATCCCAATCTGCCAAAATTTGGGGAATTCCTAACACAAAGACAGGTCGCACTCGCCAAGAATGGCACAGATAAACTCAATGGAACAGTGCTTCGGGTTCCGGGAGTGAAAGAAATGTATGATTATGAGAGAGAAGGCTACAATATTCCCATGCCGCCTGGTACATCCCCTTCAATATCTTCGTGGAAAGAAAGTTAAGCTGATCAACATAGGAGTTCTAAGCCAAATGGCGGTCATGGCGAATCTAGCCGATGAAACGGATGGCATTATAATCTCCTCGTCCTACGCGATTGAAGGACCCGTCTTAGAAGCTTGTAAAGAATTCAAGAAGGTGTACCCGGTCGGGATTCAGATTGCTCCTTTCGGTTGGGAGAAAGGAGCTGTCATTCAAGACGAAAAAATCAGAGGGTACTTGGATAAGCAGAAGGAAAATTCTGTGCTTTACATTAGTTTTGGGTGCGAGAATTTCCCTTTCCTTTCATCTAATTTTAATGCTAATTGTGCAATCAGATCACACTTCTTCCCTATCAACACCCCAGATTACATCGACGCCCTTCTCACCACGCTCTCAGATCTCGATTTCCCATTCATCTTCGCACTTGGTGGATACATGGCTGCAAACGGTCTCCCTGCTGAGACGATCTCTCGAATCAATAGCTCCGGTAAAAGTTTTATCCACAACGGCTGGATTGACCAGCGGGGCATCTTGCAGCATCCAAGTACAGGCTGGTTCCTCACGCACGCAGGCTGGAACTCCATCTCCGAATCCCTTGCACAGGGTGTTCCGCTAATCTGCTGGCCGATGAGCCATGGTGACCAGTTCATGAATGCTGCACTGCTGAGCACGAGGGACGAACCACTTGCTTTTGAACTTTTGCAGATTAGGATGAATGAGGCGAGAGGACCGCCCAGAAGGGGTGGCGGTCCGATCAAGGGGGACCTTGAGGATGTGAAGAAAGAGATGAGAGATGTCTTGACAAAGGCGAACGGAGCAGAAGGAGCGGTGTTAAGGAAAAATGCGGAGAATCTTGCTGTCGAGTTGAGGGAAGAGAGGTATGGACGAGCAGACGTGGTTATCCGGGAGCTGGCCGAGATTTAGATACCAAGCCTCAAACTTTATATCTCTTTTCTAGTGACTTACAGGTATTTGATCAGAAAATGGGCAATGAGTGTTCTTCTTTTCTGGAATCTCTTGCTAGTATTCGTTCCCTTTTGGGCGCCATCCTATTTCTACGAATTCAAGACTAAAGACTAGTCTTTACTGTTGATATGCTCTTCCATAGAAGTCAAGTTAATCCAGCACGGCGAACTCACTTAACAGATAGAGGTTGTTTATATTTACCACCACCATACCCACAAACCAACCAACCATGAAATGCAACTATTAATCAGGAGGAGCCTCTCGGTTTGAATAAGTGCTTCGCAGAATAGTCCCGCTGGGGTCTCGTCAAATACTTTAGCACGAGAAGTTAATCGGAACCCCAGAAATCTACTTAGAACACTTCTGTTGAAATAGAATAAAGATTCCTAAATCTAAGAATTTTTCCCTGTGGATGCCAATTTACAGAGTCTGCATGTCAACCCAGTTTTATTGCACAAACAAAAATACGCCTAACTGTAAAACCTAGTCAAGCGGCGTGGTTGGCGGTTATACCGACCAATAGGCACTGTGGATATTCAGCCCGCATATGCGACAACGATGAGTTGGCATCTCAGCCTCACACACGACAAAAATTTGTTCTTGAGAAACACCTCAATCTCCGATCACCTTGATATCAGGCACTAGCATACTTGTGCATTATCTTAAAGCGAACATGGACCCTATCACAGCCATCGGCCTGGCGGCCAGCATAATAGCCGTCATTCAGCTGACCGGCGCCTTGATAACGCCTGTTACCTCATCGCTTGGGCCATCTGAAAACGACGAAAGAGAATTGAAGAACTTGTTATCCACTATTACTGGGTTTCAAACAGCTTATAATAATCTCGAGCACTACCTCAAAAGCAACCCTGGCCAGGCGGAGAGTCTTGCAATAGCTATCAAGCTTCCGATCGAAAACTGCAAAGCTGTATTACTTGAGCTAAACCTTCGATTATCAAGAATGACATTCGTGAGGAAGCATATCATCGGTAGGAAGTGGGACAAGAGTTTCCAAAGCCTGGTCAAGCGACTCGACGACGCTAGAAATCTTTTCGAGGTAATACTTCAAGGAGATCAATCGTAGGTCGAAGGCTCGCTAACTGGAGGGAGATATGGTTGCTGATGGTGTAATATTTAGGGAGAGATTGATTAAGATCTCGCAATATATAGAGCAGAGATCTGAAGACTTCGAGACAATTAAGGAGGGTGTCCAGAACACCGAAAAGCGACTTTCCGAGCTCCATCTGACGCTACAGTCAAATCAAAAAATAACAGAAGCGCGAGCAGCCCAAGATCAGTCAGAGTTGCGCTCGGCATGGGAAGGATTGGGTGAGAAAGTAGAGAATCACTTTTCGCGTGTTGAGAAAGAAGAGCAGCGTAAGTAGAATCCCATGCGTTCTCCCAGAGCGTACTGATATAATATGCAGGAAAGCTCAAAGACAGCATCCTTCAATGGCTCTCTGTTGCAGATCCCAGGTCCAACCATGAAAGGGCGTGCAAGAGCCACAAAGCCGGAACCGGAGACTGGTTCACCAAAGGACCAAAATATCGAGACTGGCTTGCGAAGCCCAATTCGTTCTTTTGGCTTAACGGCAAAGCTGGCTGTGGCAAGACCGTTCTTAGTTCTACGATTATTGAGAAAACAGTCGTATATTGCGACGAAAATGAAGGCTGCGTATTGGCTTACTTCTACTTCTCTTTCACCGACACGGCGAAGCAGCAATGCTCGAATATGCTATCTTCGCTGCTCGAGCAACTAGCATCTCAAGTCGACACGGCCCCTGAGTGTCTGATCTCTCTACATCGTACATATCAGCGGGGTGTCCCTCCTATAGAACCGCTACAAAAGTGTCTGCAGACCTTGCTGATTTCAATGCCCTTTCAGCATGCTTATCTCATAGTTGATGCTCTTGATGAGATTCCTGGTACTGAAGGACGGGAGGAAGCCTGCAAATTGCTTGATGAGCTCTCCCAAAGCACCAAGGCTCACGTTTTAGTGACCAGTCGCCGGGAACGTGATATCACAGAATACATGTCAGAGTGCAAAGAAGTCACGGATATCTCGATACAGAATCGACAAGTTGATAACGACATTCTACTTTACATCCGAGAACAATTGAAAGAGGACAAGAAGCTCAAGAAGTGGGCTGCGTGGCACACTGAGATTGAAGAGGTTCTGAGTAGCAAGGCTGATGGAATGTAAGTAATTTTTGCATCTATACGTCTTAACGCACTGCAGAAATTCTAAATTGGTTGCATTAGGTTTCGATGGGCCGCCTGCCAGCTTGACACCCTCAAAAAATGCCCGAGCATTAAAAGAGTTCGTGATGCGTTGCAAAATCTTCCAAAGACATTAGATGAGACATACGAGCGTATTCTATTGGAAACTGATGAAGAGTATCGAGATGTCATCGTTGAAGCACTTCGATGGTTGTGTTTCTCGGAGAAAACACTGACTGTCGGAGAGCTCGCTGAAGCTGCCGTTTTCAGTGCTTACGTGGAACCTCCTTCAAAAAACGATCCTCTGGAAATAATCTTCGATGAGGATGCTCTCTTCCAAGACCCAAGCGATATTCTCAAATTCCTATCTGGGCTGGTGATCTGCGTTACCGATGATTACAATAACAGTTTTTGGGAATATGATGGCACCAGCCAATCCACTCTTGCAGAAGGTTCCCTGGAAATAACCAGCAAGAAGTCGAAAGTACTACTTAGCCATTTCTCCGTCAAGGAATATTTAGTCTCAAGCCGACTGAGCAGTACAGTGGATCGGTTTTCCATGACTGAGGATCGCGCACACGAAATACTCTCAATTCACTGCCTTTACTTTCTACTTTATCGTAAATCGTCGCGATGGTATCTGGAAAAAATGCGTGGCCCCTCGTTCTTTGAATACGCTGGCAGAGAGTGGAATGTACATGCGCGCAAAGTGGACTACGAGTCAGAACTTACTGGCTTGATCATCTCAGCCCTTATGACAGAACATGATCTGAGAGACAGGTTCCTTGACGATTTTTACTACCCAGACGCCGTAAGTCCGAGTCCGACACCACTGTATATTGCGAGTAGTTTGGGCCTCTATTGGCCTACCAAAGCTTTGCTTGAAAGCGGAGCCGCCGTCAATGTACAAGGTGGAGAAAAAGGCAACGCTCTTCAAGCTGCAGCGGGACGAGACCAAGAAAGAATCGTGCAACTTTTGCTCGATCATGGAGCAGATGTCAATATGGGTGGAACGTACGGAAATGCTCTTCAAGTTGTTTCCTACCTGGGTCACATAAGCATTGCAAAGCTTTTGATCGATTATGGAGCAGATGTCAATATGCGATTCGATATTATAGAAGGATTCCCAACTCCTCTTGAAGAGGCGCTTGCAGGTTGGGACAGAAGCATGGTTCAGCTATTGCTTAACCACGGAGCCAACGTCAACACCAAAGCAGGGTATTATGACTGGTACATTGAAGACGACAGAGAACATGATAGTGAAACTCTGGTTATGTTGCTTGAACATGGCGCTGTCTTTTCAAAATATCGACGTGGCATTGGAGCGGAGGAGGCACTGGCGAGGAAAGATTTCAGAGGATTCGCAGATATTCTGAGGAAAAATTGGGAAGAAGAGAGGGAAAAGGAGAGAGAGAGAGAGAGGAAAGAGGAAGAGGAGGAGGAGGAGGAGGAGGAGAAGGAGGTTGATTTCTCCCAGATTACCAACAATTCAGAATAAAAAGATGGCACTTCAATTTGACTGGGATTTTATAACCTTAGTATCCAAATCAACTTTGCTATTTTAGCGTTAGAGGCACACATATATAGTGTTCATCTCTCGGCAATGAGAGACAAAAAGAAATGCTTCCATTCAAACATTTGAGTCCGCCTCCTTCCCAGCCTCAACATGCTCAACACCATGAGGCACTGTCTTCTCAGTCATTCCCATCTCAGCCGCATAGGTGCTATGCGGCACCCACTTTGCGCTCGTCATCGGCGTAGTCTCCTCCAACATCCTGTCAACCTGTTCCAGTGTAAGGCCCTTGGTCTCTGGGATGAGGAAGTACGCATAAATGAGACACAACAAGCAAAGCGAGCCCCAAAGAAAGAAGATCTTCGGTCCGAGATCAACTCCACCACCTGCAGTTGACGTGATATATGGCGTGATGACTGTGATAATCTTAGAAATGTTAGTCGATGGTCTCGAGTTAAAGGGAAGAAGAAACATACGCAGTTCCACAGCCAGTTCGACGCCGTCGACAATGCCACACCTCTTGATCGAATTGGCAGTGGAAACACTTCACCAATGACCACCCACGCGCCAGGTCCCCAAGTTGTCGCAAAGAAGAAGATGTAAAGGCAGATAAACGCGATCATAGCTGAGATAGCAGGCTTGGACGAGTCGGTCACACCAATGATAGCGACGATGAATTCACAAACTACCATGCCCAAAGCACCCCAGATCATAATCGTCCGTCGACCAAATCGCTCAATGATCCAGAACGAAATAGGTGTAGAGCAGACATTCACAAGCGTCGTGATCAAGCTAATCAAGAACGGATTGCTGATCGTCCCCAACGCAGTAAAGAATGTCGTCCCAAAGTAAAAGATAAAATTGATACCCGTCCATTGTTGCATCATCTGCATACTCGTGCCAAGAATCGTTCGGCGCAGATTGCTAGCAGGGTTCGTGAGACTTCCTCTGAAGCAGTTCGCCCAGCTGGAGAAGTAGCCGCTTTGAGGGATCACGGACATCTCGTACTCGTGGTTGGCGATGATTTCCGTGAGCTCGGCTTGCACGAGTTCGGATCCAGGAGGTTGGTCGCGGAGACGCTCGAGGACGTGTGCGGCTTTTTCGAGCTGGCCTTTCATGACGAAGTAGCGGGGGGATTCGGGCAACCACAGAAGACCACCAGCGAGGACGAGTGCCCATAGAAGCTGGAGCGCCATTGGGATGCGGTAAGAGCCTGAGTCTGTTCGGTTCTCGGTGGCGTAATCAACGCATGATGCGAGGAGGAGACCGATGGTGATGGCAAATTGGTATCCTACATTTGTTAGATTGGGCTTTGTAAATTGGATGAGAATCTTACCTGAGACGATGGCTCCTCGGACTTTCTTAGGTGCGATTTCCGACATGTAAAGGATAATAATTGCAGATACAAAGCCGACACCGAAGCCAGCAATGAGACGGCCTGCAACCAAAAGACCCAAACCAGAGGATGCGGTCTGCAGAATACAACCAATGCCGTACACAATACATCCGAGGATGACCGTTGTCCTTCTTCCGAACCAATCTGCAAGATCACCAGCAAGAATTGCTCCAAAGAAAGTTCCAGCCGACAGGATTGACACAATCAAGGATTTGTGAGGAGTTGGGATGACGAAAGCGTTTTTGACAGCCGCTGATGCATCCGGTCCTGGAATAGGGAGGCCGGTGAAGAGATGGATGAAGTAGTCCATGGCAAGAACTCCGCTGATGTATCCAGAGTCAAAACCGAAGAAGATACCACCGAATGCTGCAAAAGCACACATCATGTACGACTTCCATGTCACAGGCGATTCGACACGACCTGTGTCGGCCGTGCCTACAAATGCTACTCCGCCACCCATTTTAAGATCAGGATGAGATAAAATATAAATAAAATGTGAGAATATGTGAAGGTTGAAAGCTTGACAAGACTGCGAACCTGTGTGGGAGGGCAGACTATTATATACACCAAAACATCTGCCGTCTTTGCATCCCATCGCGACTGTCACTTGAAATGATTCGGCCCTTTGTGAGCCCCATAACAGTTTCCCCACCGGTCACGATTCACCCCTCAGCGTCTCAATATGCTGGAGATTGGAGTCACGGAGTCGCCGGGGCTGAGCCTGGAGACTGGATATCCCACGCGGGCTGCTCTGGCTCTCCATCTCGGGGCCCGCCAGCTCGGTGAGTTTCCACATTGTGGCCGAGATTCGTCCCAGATCTGACGCTAGCATTGTTTCTCCATGGGCAGAACCATGGAAATTCGGTTGAAATACGGAGCTGGAGTTTTAAAAATGGAGCAACAGTGGACCCGAGGCGCAGCTTCCGAAGTCACGGGCGGCTTTCACGAGCATGCCGTGAGCATGCCGCTGCTTCCGTCATGTCCCGATCACTTGATAGAAGAGGAAAGAGCTTTGCTGTAAGCAGTGGGATAGACATGCGTAAGTGAAAAGGTCCGATAAAAGAAAAAAATAGGAGGGCCGAAAAAGTTTCGAAGAGAGATACGCGACTTCGGTTCTATTACGCGTCTCACAATCTAAACGCCGAAGAACACGAAAACATGACTCGGTGACATTCGGTCCTCGGGGACTCCTCCATGGAGTCGAAAGTTGCGAGGAAATTGTGGACGGCGGAGGCAGTGGAGAATGGAGCATTGGAGGAGAGTGGGGTGTAAGTGGACTTTGGAGAAAACTGATGAAGTCGATATGAGCCGAAACACGAGAGTCGGGCGGACTCTCGGTGTTGCAGACGCGCTAAGGTGCTGTATGACGCGCAATTCTTGCCTTGTCTCGTTTCAAAGATTTCAAAAACAGGACAAGAAGCTGATGCGAGAAGTTTCTTGAGCCTTTCCGATGGCGGGCTAGTAGATCCTTCTGTCCCTGCTCTGATCGCCATCGTTGGCCTCTGTCCATCCAAACAGTTGTTCAATTCAGAAGTCTGTCTCTGATATCTCGTTATTCGTCAATGCGCAAACTTCATAAACAAATTCTTTTGTTCTCATACGTCTCTGGTTTCTCCATTACCTGCACATCTCCAACAACACGTGATACGCGTCACGTGCGGCTAGAAGAAACATAGAGTACGGCCATCGTGCTTCTGCTTTACAACTTCGACCATGAAAACTTTGACAAATTGAAAGCATTTGGATCCGAGATATCTGTTGTGTATAAACTTGAAGTTCTCGCTAACTCTATCATTGAAGCAGTCTCCGGGCAGATTGTGCAGAATATATTAAGCAATGGAACCACTCGCACCTAGACAAAGTCCACTCCAGCCACACTTGCATTTCACAGCAATGATATACTTCACATTTGCCTTGTCTAGATATATGTAAATCAAAATTGATTAATTTATTCGAAGATTTTCACTTCCACAAAAAAAGTATGGCCTGGAGTAATCAAGACAGCGTTTTGGGATGCCTCTGAAGGCCAAATCCACTACCGCTATATCCTCACCACCGCAGCTGAGAAAAAGGCACCAGTTGTCTTTCTTCACCAGACTGTATCATGTGGATGGGCATACCAATCAATGATGAAGAATTACGCAGCGCGTGGGCACGATTGTTACGCTCCCGATATGCCTGGGTAAGTTCAGAACAACTTGATCGCTTTCTTCTCAAAGGTACAAACCATATGCTAACACCCCTTCTAGATTTGGCGCTTCATATGATCCACCTACAGATCCCACAAGCACCAGATACTACGTTGATATCTGGATGGGATTCTTCCGTCATCTGAAGCTACCAAAGATGCATTTGATTGGACGCCACTCTGGTTCCGCGCACGCTATGGAAATGGCTGCCATCTACCCGGATGAGATTTTCACTGTTGCGCTCTCGGGACGGGCGCTGGTGAGTGAGGAAGAGCAGGCGGCTTCTTTCAAGGCTATTGGAGCAGAATGGAGCAAGGTATGTCGTCGGCAGTCGTTTATTCTTTGAACCCGAATCCAGAAGACTCCCATTCGGGTTCCTGAAAAGAAACATTCAGAAATACTTATCACATTTCAATCTACCCCTATTTAGAAAGGCCCATGCTGATTCAGGACTTCAATAGCCAAAGGAGGACGCTTCCCACCTAATGAAAGTCTGGAACACACTCAACGGCCCACTCTGGGACACCCTCGAGCTAAATAACCACGAATTGATCGACGCTCTACGGGCATGGAAGAGCCGTGATCAAGCCTACAGCGTCTCGTTCGTCCAACCAAAACTCAAGTACCTCAAGAGCATCACCATTCCAATTCTGGCTATGTGCCCCAAAGATGATGTCTTGTGGCCTTGCTTTCACTATTGCAAGGAATTGGTAAGTTGAGTCATTGTTTTTTTTGGATTGAGGTAGGATGAGGGCTGACTTGGGTGTTGTAGCAACCAGAGGCGCGATGTGAGGTCACGAAGGGGAATTTTTTTGAGAATGGGAAGGAGGTTGAGGGGAGTATTTCATATTATCATATGGACTTCTTGGAGAAGTTGGGCGCGTGAAGGTCGTGAGTATAGTAGCCAGAATTACAGGAACGCGATTGAGCCATGCTCCCCCCATCGCAGTTGCTGTCCTATCTCTGAGAAGTGGTCATCCAAGTCTGCAACACAAATATTTTGCTATATGAGTAACTTGTTTGAGCATTCTTCGATTGCCTGAGTCTATCAAATAAGTAGAATAAACGTATTCAAACATTAATTTACTACAGCCGCGAGATTCATTCTGTCCCCATCCATGCATATTGCTTCTTTCTCTGTCCCTTTAGAGCAGGTTTTGCTACCCGACTTCTCGTAATCCTTGGTTTATATGAGCTTTTATTTCCAGCATCTTTCTTCTCCGCAGGAGGAGAATCAGCTTCTGGACATGCGATATCCCACGATTCAGGTGAATCTTCCTTTGACCTCGGTTGTACACATCCTCTCTTCAGATGCTCTGCTATCCGTATTTGTCGTCCATCCTGACGCTCGTGAGCTATATCGGCATTAACAGGTATTGTACTGGAAAATGGATCCGTATACTCCATAGGAAGAAGACTGAAGTTCCCCATCCCAAATGACCTGATGCTCTTATCATTGACACCGACACCGACAATGCGAAAGTCGCCGAAAGTGTATATATAGTAGGGTTGCTTGACACCTGGACCAGAAGGGTGCCTGAGCGTGCAAGTCTCGATGCCCGAACCACAATGGGCGAGCTTGGATTGGGAAAGGATCTCGTAGGACTCAAGAAGACCCAGCTTGATAGGATGCCTCCACGGGATCACCTCACTGCCTGACCAAGTGGACGAAATGCATCCAACTCGTCCCCACGTCATACGACCAGTCGAATGGATCAATGTTGTTCGTGCTGGCGACCCATTGTCAACCTTCGGTACATGGCATATCATTTGGATCTTGCACAGATCCAGCGCATGTTGCGGTCGTTCGAACTTGGCTATTGGCGTTGTTCGAACTTCGACTATTTGAGAGGTTGGCCATTCGATCTTTATCAGGCTATATCCGAAGTCGACGAAATCTAGCCAAGTGCGTGGTGGGATCTGCAGCGAGAAGCAGTGGTCCGGGATCGTGACCGGATCGCAAGATTCCTTTGGGTCGTTTCTTATGGTAACGATATATCTGCTTACTTTGATCGTGTCCGTATTGTCGTCGTAAGTGTTAGTAAGTACAGTTGTCTGGCCAGTCTGGCGTGCAGTCAAGAACCACTCAAGCCTAGAAATGTGTCCCAGGGCTCGTCGGAGCTCAAAGAATGTTCGATCATAGGCGATTGAAGTAGTTGGAAGAGCCGGAGGGTCCGAGGCCAAGCACGAAGTTTCTAAAACGAATGGATCCCCCCTGTCCAGTCCGATGAGCATCGGCGCAGCCCAGCTGAACTTTGGATACTCGTCTTTTAGTAACGTGGAAATTTGAACGGACTTCTTCGAGGACGTCTCGCCTTCTGGAGACAATTCTTTACCCTCGTTGCCCTCTTCTTCGATGCGGATTTCTTCGCCATCTGGGTTGTTATAATCGAATATGATAACCGTGCCTCTGTAGACGCCACCTAGATCTATCGGAAAGCTTTCAGTGCAATGGAAATGCTTTTTCATATTGGTCGGTACAACTCCACTGTTCCAACCGCGAAGTTCGAATGCGAGCTCCGGACTTTTGACTGGTAGTCGTATGAAAGTTATCCCACAAATACCAGCATCGACTCGGCCAGAGGCTACCAAGGTGAGCGTCTTGCCGTCGTACGAGGCGTCAAAGGCACCTATGTCGGGTGCGACAAGTTGTGTGCTATCCAGGGCCATTGTTTGTGTGATGGGGTGCTATAGTTGGCTTCCGCCAGAAAACTTTCGAGAGCCTCGCGGGTTAATGAGGTCCTTTCGATCCTCCCGAGGAATGCGGAATGGATTTATACATTCCGTTCAGCATTCCTCTGTTCCTTGCAGAAATTGTCTCAGTTGCTCCATTAGCCAGTGGTATCACAACTTCATATCCGGAGGAAGTAAGGAGTCAGTCCGTCAATCAGGCGAAACCTGATCTGTCGTATGCTTTTCCCAGGGGCTCCACAACCGCAGCATACACTGACTGCGTGAAATTCATATCTGCCCAATCCAGCTTGCCATCAAAGTGACACTGAACGCAGCACTTAACAGCATTTTCAAACTCTTCACCAGCCTCTTCACCGACGGCATAAACCCAATCACGAGCTGTAAGGAAATCGGTACCGTTATGAGCTTTGCCATCCATCAAATATGGATCCCTGAGGTGAGTCTGCGTCTCGATCGGTTGTCCAAAACACAGTTCAAGAAGTAGTATTCCGAGATCTACAAGACTATCACGAGTGGAACGTGGCAAAGCTGGTTGAAGAGACACATCCTCAGTAGTCGGCCTGGGGAATATTTTGCTCGAAGGGAAGGCGTGTCGGATGTAAGGTTGGTCTGCCAGAATACCAGATTCAGTTTGATAGAAAAATATGTTCTTCTTTGCAAGTCTTTCTGTCAGCCATGGAGTTGTTTGCAATTGCACGATCGAGGATGCGAGAACAACTGCCAATCTATATCTTTGCTTCCTGGTAAGCTTTGATCGATTGAGGAGCGTATCAAGACTAATGAGATCGCAGTCTGAGGTAACAGGGGTACTATCTTTAATCGATCGCAGTTCATGTTGCAGGTAATTGTCATCGGGAAGATACCCGAGACACGAATCATCCGCACCACAGGCAGCGAGAACCGAGCATAGGTCTTCTATCCTGGCACCTGAAGTCTGGATTTCCTGTGTGTGAATAGTACTGACACCGAGAACGTTTCCTGCTCCGGGAGTGACTTGTGTCGCGGCGGTCGTGATGCTGCAGGATTTCTCAAGGCTAGCAGGCACATTCATGCGCACCGTCTTCTTCAGTTTCCACGACCTTCTGATGCATCAGCCAGTGTGCCAATCGGATACATAACACGCCTCGATATTACTCACTTGTTACGGCTTTCTTTAAACAGGAGCTGCGTCCCATGACCACCTTGAACGCTTGAGAGTGTCATAATGGAGTCGCTCTTCATATCACTCGCATTGAAATAGTGTTTCGATGATAATGAAGATGAGTTAGAGCTTTTGATCGATAGAGTCTTCTCCTCCAATATTCCTCCAGACTCGATGTTTTGTCTCAGCTTGTTCAGGTACCAATCCTGGACAGGGGCAGATTGTGGTGTCGCTGGCGGCAGACCTTTCGCGTTCATCGTATCCTTGACAGTGATCATAACTTTTCGGACAGAAATCGTTGATTTCGTTGAAATTGAAGATGTAAATGTCATCGTGAAACAAGTCGACGAGTTCTCTCCCTCTCGTTCTTGGAGCCGCAAGGCTGCCAGATGAGGAACCATGCAATTGCATTTCCACCCATTTCTGAGTGCTGAATGAAGACTGGTCGCATGCTTTCGGATGCATTCAATGATTTTAGCCCATGTCGTATCCTTTGCTGTGGCTTTCTTAATAGACTTCCCAGCAACCAGCTTGCCGTCGAGGAGATCTAACATCTCGCGAAATTTCCGATTGTTTCTTTCCATTGAGGCAATCGTCTCAACCCCTTTCTTGCTGAAGCTGTGAGATATTCTTTTTCTTTGGTAATTCCATTTGTCTTCTCCAGGCTTGATCCAGTCCACCTAAGAAGGACATCATTATTGAGTCAAGTACCACGAAAGGAGGACCTGTACTTACGCTGCCATCCTTCAGAGACAGCATTGTCTGTAAGTCAAGCATATCTTCCTCCATTTTCTGAAGAATATACATGCATGAAGGATAAGAGTCTCCCAGTCGCACCCTCAAAGCCTCGATGGTCTTTTCTTCGTGCCATGCTTTAGCGTCGTTGCCGGCCAAGAGTGTCTGCTTCTCCTCCACTGTCAGGTCTGAGAATTCGAGAAGCCGGCGTAGTAACCCATCAAACATCTGCTTTTCCAGGTCTACCGAGTTTATGAAATTGCGGAATTCTCTTTTATACCGGTGCCATTTGAGGAAAGGCTCAAAGCCTCGTCGATAATCCTCTGCGGCAGAAATGACGAGGGGAAGGCCTCCGAGTATGAGACCGATTATCTCGACACCGGACATGATATTGGTGATGCGGATGATGAGAATCTCCTACTGCCACTTCTGAACTGGATTCCTGGTTATTCAGTGGATGGCAACAAGGCGTCAGGTTGGGTTTTCAGCTGACGTCGTGGCTTCTCTTTATGTAAGCTTGCATGAATGAAGTGTTTCTTCGAGCAGTTATTGGTCATGCAAGCGCCAACCCAATTCTTCCTCTAGGCACCGAAAAGCGACTAAGGTATTGTGGCAAGCCTTCTTATCTTGCCAATCTCTCCCTTCTACTTCGTAAACTGCATCCACTCGCGAAGATGTCGAACCGCAAGTTGGGGCCTGCTGGTGCCCGAACACCGACCCCACCATCGAGAGGGCTGCATCATCGGATTAGCAAAATTGGCCAATCCTCCTCAGAGCCCTTGGGCTTAGACAGGGAACGGCCGTCCGGTCCTTCGCTGCTACCGTCTTTCGATCCCAGGGGTATGTTTTGCATCCCAGAAATGCCACAGCTCTCGGACTAGAGCCATTCTGATTCATCACTAGAGAGAAATTATATCTTGGCTCCTCCGATATCTATCAGTACCGACGACCCCTCAGCAATTTCCTTGGTCTCGAGAGACGCATTTGAGCGTTTCAAACTACTCTGTAAGATATTACAAGGTGCGGATGATACCAAAGAGAGCCCATCCTATGGTCCGGAGCTTGCACTTTTCACGATGCAAGACGCATACGCCCGCTTCAAAGCCTGGGGCGAGAGTATTGCAGCATTTCACAACGGAACGGCGCCAACTTCGCTTGACTTCCGTCTCAAAGAAGCACCGGAGGTGCGGGGAAGGGCGTTGCAAATTCTTCAGTACCTCCAAGAATATCTTCACGAAGGTTAGTAGAGGTGCTCTAGCTCGAATAGATGCTTGAACATTCACTGAAATACTGTAGCAACTCTGATCGTCCGTGGCGTGGCAAGCAATAAGCCATTGGGAGGTGGAGAAATGAGCGATTCGAGTGACGAGTCTGATGACGAGGAGACGTTTCACAGGCACGATGTGGTCGATAGCCAAGCTGAAAAGAACGAGAAGTCGGAACTCGATGAATTATTCACCGCCATCATTGCCTCTAATAAAAGCCTGATGAAGCTTTCAATGGTCATCCGAAGCTCGCCAGCTCGAGACGACTATAACAAAGCCGCTTCACGATATAAGGATTGGAACCCGTACGCAGACATCGGCCACGTGAGAGAGAAGTATGGGCCTGCCAAAGGAAGCACGGACTGGTTACTCACCCGTCTGGGGAACGCTATTGCTAGGCGTCGCCAATTCCTCAAGTACCGCGTAGAACATTCAGAGAGGATGGCTGGGGGATGGGAAGAGGAGGAAAAGCCCTGGAAAGAAGGAGAGAAACCAGAAAAAACAATTGCATCAACCAAAGCAACAACCTTTGTGGGAAATGATGCCGTTTACCAACGAGAGGAATCGGATGTGGTTTCTTTCGGCTCACAGACCTCATACGAGCAGACAGTCGTGGGGGATGAGACTGCGGCTACCAAACTCACAGTCCCCAATCCTCCAAAGTTCGCCTTTCCTGATGTTTTGTTCGAGTATGGAGAGCCGTTCAATTGTCCATATTGTTACACGGTGCAAACCGTACAGAATAAAGGAGCTTGGAAGTTAGTATTCTACAGCCCATTAATGAACACTATCGACTAACGACGAGTAGGAAACACGTCTTCCGGGATCTCAAGCCCTATGTCTGCACCTTCAGAGAATGCTCTCTGATGATGTTCCGCAGCCGTAACGAGTGGTTCGCGCACGAACTTCAAAATCATAGGCGCGAATGGATTTGTCAATATTGCAATCATGCGCCGTTCCTTGCCTCAACCAGCTTTTCAGCACATGTTTTGTCTTCCCATCCTGCAGTACTTACAAGCACTCAGATTGAAGCTGTAATTTTGCAGAGTGAAGAAGCAGTGGAAAATTTATCGGCTTTTGCGTGTCCGCTCTGCGACGAATGGCAAGAAACTGTGATGAACAGAAAGCAGATTCAGGAAGAAAGAGCCAGGACGATAAGTGATGGAGAGACAATTGAGCCCTATGGGACCAAGAAACAATTTCGAAGACACCTTGGACGACATATGGAGCAGCTTGCCTTGTTTGCCTTGCCCAAGAACGATGGCGACCTGGACGATGACAGCTCGCAAGAAGATGAGGGAGATGATTCAGACCATGAAGTCCAACAAGAGTCTCTTGAAGATGAAGATAAATCCACCAACATGGAGAAAGAGGACCCTGACTGGCAGCCAGCGAACGGTGGCATCAAAGAATCCCGCACCGGGCTGATCAGGCCCTTGTTTCGACCCGAGTGGGTCCAAGACTTGCCGGACACAATTATCGCTGAAGATAAAATCAAGTGGGCCACTGGGTTAACACGACTCTGGGAGCTAGTGGAACAAAATGAAACACTTAGAAGTGAAATACTTACGCAGAACCATTTCGAGGCAAAGCGAAAGATTTATGAGTTTACAAAGACGCTGTATACCAGGTTACGGAACGAGGGACTTCTCGTACAACACTACGGCCCAGTCCAGCAGCCTGGGAACATTGAGGATGGCTCTCTAAGTACGGCCCAAGAGCAAACCTTTTCTGACGATCTCAAACCTGATCGTGAGGATCAAGATGACGAATACCTCCCGGGTCACGCTGGCCTCTCAATTCTCGAAAGCAGCCCTGCGTCTTCCTTTGGCGAAGACACAACTGAAACCGAAAGCCAACTTCCATTTATGATAAAAAGCCTCAAAGAGATAAATCCTGATGTGGTTTTGACAGATCCCTACGCCTTTGTTGAGCAAGCTAAGGAGGATGAGAAGGAGCGTGGTTTCACGCTCACTTTTGACTTCCCTCAAAAGCACGCTAATAAACTTATTGGCAAAGGGGGAAGCAATATCATGGAACTTCGAGACAAATTTGACGTCGAAATTCATGTCAACGAAGGCAAGGTCGAACTCAAAGGACCAAAGGCCAAAGCAGAGGCTGCTAAGAGTCATATCACATCTCTTGGGAAACAATGGGCAGACGAAACGACCTACGTTCTCAAGGTCGAGCCGAAGTATCACAGTGAGCTAATTGGTGTTCAAGGAGCTCAAATTAACAAGCTTCAAACCCGATATAAGGTGCAAATCCATTTCCCTCGATTAAAACCCGCCTGGGGTGATCAACCAAATACAGATACTACTAGCGAAACTAGCCGGAGGGGGCCTCGCCGGGAGCAAGAGCCTAATGAAATCATTATAAGAGGTCCTACAGAGGGGGCTGATAAGGCACGAGACGAGATTCTGTCTCTCCTCCAATACCTCATCAACAACTCTAGAGGCAACCCCGGCGACAGAGTTTATTAGCCATGGCAAAATACAAGACCCATTCGACAAACCTGAGAACACTACCATCTTTGTGCAAAGGTTATCCAGCGGTGTCACTGAGGATGAACTCCGTTCATTTTCCCAAGGTTTCGGTGAGATCAGTCACGTTAAGATCCGTTCTGACAAAATGTTTGCCCTGGTTAGTTTTGTCACGCACGATGCAGCCAAGATGGCCATCGAGCAAATGCAAGATTATCCTATTGGTAGCTCCCGTGTTCATCTTTCCTGGGCTCTTCCTTCACTTTGGTACGCGCTCGATAGTGATCCTTTTCAGAGTACTTCATCAATACCAACGGAAGTGGAAGACGGAGAGGAACTCATCACTTTGACGAAGACCGTCTCAGACAATGACCCGACTTCCCATAATTCTGCGTTGGATTCATCTCAACAGAATACATGAGAAGGATTACAATCTCTCAGGAAGTACTCTGATGATATTAGGGATATTCAGGCAGATAGGAACGCCATTTAATACGCCATTGCATTCGACGAGTCAAAATCGCGCCAGACGGGGAACCCATACGAATCTCTCCGAAAGCTGAAGCAGCTGCTGCAGCAATTTATAACGCAATGAAGCCTCGACCGGTAGTTGAAGAGCAGGAAGAGGGTCATGAAGAGCACGAAGATGGTGACCCTAATGAGCCTCGATTCTGCCAGTGCAACGGTACAGCCTTCGGCAAAATTGATTGGCTGCGAGAATAAAGATGTAAGTTCATCTTGCTATTTGAAGGCAAAAATGTCCAATAAGGTATTGACGATTCTATAGTGCGAACAAGAGTGGTTCCATCTCGAGTGTGTTGGCTTGAGCGAGATTCCGCCGCGAACAGCAAAGTGGTACTGCGCTGACAGCAGAGTCAAACTTGGTATCGGAGAGAAAGGAAAAGTTCATGTTTCTGCGAAAGTGATAGTTGCGGTTCATTAATCTGCATCACCGGAGATTCGAGACACAAAATACTGACAAAGATGAATGGATTGGCCTCGGGGCGCGAATTTCGTCGCTCTTGGTGCCCTTAGCAACCTGCCCTAGCCTATTGGCGACACTGCTTGGAAAATAATCCTTGGATGAGCCCTGGTGGGTGACCAAAATTCTTGGAGGATTGATGGACGCCATTTAGATCTTTCCTTCGCGACCTGCGGGACAAGGTGGTCGAGCATTAACGAGAGAACATCAAGAAGGCCATTGAACTTCGCATGATAAAACTGATCAATGTACTATAACTACACGATATCGACCAGTCAGTCACTGCTGGAACCGTTAAGTTCAACACTGCTGGCAACCCTAAGGTGAGAAGCTCCTCGTGTTCTCCGGGAAGGTGAAGACCGACAGAAGGATAGATGGCCGAAGCGTAGAATTTGCTCGAGCGAGATAATGAGATCAATGTCGTCGGGCCTGCCATGAAGCTTTGGCCTGTTATGGACCCAGTCACGAAATTAGGAGGAAGAAGGCTTGGGAGAAGTTTTTGGATGGACATCAGGGTTTTGTCATGGGTGGCCGCCTTCTTAGTACATGCTCATGAATTCTTGAAGTAGGACTAAGCACGACATTTCTATCTATAGAGGTTTCTGACCATAAGAGACATAACTAGGAAATTAGCTTTACTATTAATGTAGGACTTGAATAAGCACTTACACAGGCCAATAGTTGTGAATCTGCCTATTTTTGGTATCTTCTCTCACTTTTGTCAGGAATACTTGCACTTCCTCTGGCTGCCAGCCCAAGATACGGGTGAAGAATGCCATGGTGAAGCCTTCAAGTCCATCAAGTGTGTTGGCCAGATGCCACATTCCAAGCGTTTTCATGCCCTTGTCCTTGGGCCAAGGATTTGCTGGACACTTGAGGAACACGTGGTTCACATTCACAAAGCCAGCGTCGCGCATCCACTCTGCATACTTAGAAGGTTTGTCCAGGTCTTGATTGATGCGACGTGAGGCTTCGAGCATGTGTTCTGACCATTGATAAACCGCGTGCTCTTTGGTCAACGTGTTGTCGTCGTTTCCAACTGGAAATGTAAGATCTTGCAGCTCAATCCAGCCTCCTGGTTGCAGGTTGCTTGAAGATTCATCAGCTGACTTTGTCTCAATATTAAACCATAGATTTACGTACTCGTACGCCTGCCTGATCATTTTCTTTTCTTCGACCGCGCAGTGTAGTTGTCGTGCATGAATGAAATCGAATTTCTGTTTGAAAACCCACTCATCGTTCGCGTCATCAACTATGAATGAACAATTCGGAGGTATGCTATGATAGATTAGTTGCGCATTGGAACGTGCTGGAATAAGCGTTTGTAAGTGCCTCACAAGGTTGGTTGGATAGGTGATAGATCTGTTCCCACAACGACAGCAGATGGATGGTCATCAGCTAAAGGAAATTAGAACATTTGGGATTAATGGGGAACAACTATCATGAACCGAATTCAATAGCCCATATACCAGTTCCAGTTCCAATGTCAAGAACATTTTGGACGTCATTTGGTATTGGAGCCAAGTATAACTTGTTGCCCAGTATCATATTCTGGAGGTGATGCATGAGATCGCGAATGATATCAGCATTTAGTAACATGAGACGGGCTGAACAATGGGAGGATACCTAAACGATCCTTCTCGGCCTTAAGCAGTGTTAGTAAGTAGCGGGCCTGGAGAGGATTAATCAACTCACCTCGTCGTTTGGATAAGCGTATTCTGATAGTGTGAGCTCGAACTTATTTTCAATGGCAATCTACATTTTCACTCACGACCATCCTTGTATTTATGGTAAGTACGGCCATGTTCAATGCGATAGTCTCGGATGCTACTCTCGATGGAGGTTGTCATGCTCTGCCTAAACATACGAGTTGAGAAGCTAGTCTCTAGGCCGAAGGTAAAATAAGACCTACTCATCATCTCCTAGCGCGGAATCATTGTCTCCAAATGACTACGCTCATATTATTAGACGTACCCAGCACAAGGAAGTTTGGCTCACTTACGTCGGCTTCGATGTGGGCTCCCTGACCAGCTGGTTGGGTTTCCTCATGTGCATCTTGTGCTGGTGAGATGGTAGCGCCTGGCGGATCGATCTCCTGTGCATTCTGGCCACCCTGCACCGGATTTTCTGCTGGATCAAGAGCCATATGCTGTATTTCGTACAAGTGCGAAAGCTAAATTCTACCTGACCAAGTCAATGCAGTTGAAGAGCTCCTGTAGAAATGGCAAAGTGAAAGGGGCGTTGCTCTTCATATTCCACCAATGCGCGGAAAATGCGCCCGTTATTCGTTTTTGCGTTAGACTGCGTTACATTCGCAGCCTGCATTCAGACCGGCTGTACCTCCGTACTGTTATTGGTGAAAGGCCTGGGCTATCAAGATACTTGTCCAATAGGGATGTTGCCCGTCCCGTGTTGCAGGCTTGCAGCATAGCCACGTCGGCTTACAGGCAGATGCGGACAGTAGTGCAGCATACCGCAGTCAGCGCTTGAACGACGGCCCGACCCCGCACAGGTGCTCTCAGTGGATTTGATAATAATTTGCTGACTCCGCAAGCGACGCTGATAAGAACCTCTCCATGCATGCTCGATTGCAGTCCCTTCTCAACGTTACACGAAATGATCTCCCAACACTCCGTCATGGATAGCTGGCCCTTGCTTGCAACAGTTGTCGCTGTCCTGTACGTGGTTTACGGAATTGTATGGCGCCTTTACTGGAGCCCCATCGCCAAGTTTCCGGGCCCAAAGCTCGCTGCGGTGACATTATGGTATGAGTTCTACTACGATGTTCTCAAAAACGGTCGATATATGTGGGAGATCGAGAATATGCACGAAAAATACGGTCAGTTACATTACTGCTTGCTTCAGCTGTTAATAAAGTATAAGAAAGCTAAGATAACTCCTAGGACCGATCGTCAGGATCAATCCGTATGAGCTACACATCAACGACCCAGATTATTACGATGAGGTTTACGCCGGAGGCGGAAAAAAGCGCGATAAGTATAGCAGATTTATCCGCTTGTATGGCGCAGACAAGGGAACTCTTGTCACCCTCGATCACGACCTACATCGTGTCAGACGCAGTGCCCTTAATCCCTTCTTTTCAAAAGCAAACGTACGGAAGCTTGAGCCAATCATACAAAGAAGAGCGCAGAAAGTACTTTTCAGAATGGGAAATCTTGAAAACACGGGGCAGCCACTCAATATCTTCTACCTGTTCAGTGCCTTCACAAGCGATGTTATTGTGGAATATGCTTTCGGGGAATCTCATGACTACCTTGACAGAGAGGATCTTAACGAGGATTTCTATCACATGATGGATTCGATGCATCACATGGGCGCCGCAGCAAAGCAATTTAGCTGGTTAATGCCCCTATTGCTCTCGATTCCTCAGTCAATTACCACAAGGGTAGACAAAGGCATGGCTGCATTTGCAGCATTGCAAAACGTAAGTTTGTCTATAATTGCACGTGCTACTTGAATGTGTTAACGCAATTATCGCAGCGCTGCAGAGAGAAAGTCCGTTACATCATGGATCATATGAATGACCATGAAGATAAGCAAATCCCAACCATATTCCACGATATCCTCCTGAGCAAACTACCACCAGCGGAGAAGAAGCTCGATCGCATCTACCAGGAAGGCCAGACCCTCGTTGCAGCAGGAACAGAGACAACAGCCTGGACCCTCAGCGTCATCATGTTTTACCTTCTCAAAGATCCAGCGAAACTACAGCGTTTGACGAACGAACTCCGGAAAGCAAATGCGACGACTAGTACAGAGCTTGAGCAGTTGCCTTATCTGAATGGAGTGGTGCAGGAGGGACTGAGGTTAGGCTTTGGTGTCTCGCATAGGTTGCCACGTATTGCGCCAGATGAGACTTTGACCCTCGTTGATGGCGAGAAAACTTGGCTTATACCACCCGGAGTAGGTCGCCTTCTAGCTTTTAATTCCTCTGCTCTGCTGACATCTTTTGTGACAGACCCCAGTCTCCATGTCCGCAGGTCTTCTGCATCAAAACCCCAAAATCTTCCCCTCTCCACGAGAATTCCGGCCAGAACGCTGGATCAATAATCCATCTTTACCTCGCTACCTTGTCTCGTTCTCCAAAGGTTCTCGTCAATGCGTGGGTATTAATCTGGCTTACAGCGAGCTGTATGTTTGCTTGAATACTATATTCTCGAGGTATGGAAGCGATGGATCTGCTAAGATAGTTTTGTTTGAGACAGATGAGAGTGATGTTGAGTTACAGCATGATTTGTTTGCCCCGTACCCGAAGCTAGATAGTAAAGGTATTCGAGTTGTGTTCGAGCGTTGAAAACGTCGTAGGAAGAGTCTCTTGTGAGAGCCTCGCGGAACCAGAGCAATTCAACCACGGCGATGTTCGCTGCATGGAATTCAAGCTTTCAAACTAGGAACATTACTAACTGTTTTACTACGAAAACGTTTCTGCAAGCTGGCTGTGCATCTCACGTGAGTAGCGCCGCCTTTGCTCAGGCTCGGCTCAGGCCTGCCCGCCCTATCTACATGCTTACTAGAAATCGTTAACTTTTAACGAGGGGCCCTAAGAGGCCCATGGGACCCCAAATATCTATCCTACCTAATCTGAAGTTAGCTTTCATTTGGCCTGCAGTGGAGGTCGAGGACTCCACGCTCGACACGCTACCCTAGATCGAAATCGTCTCCAACCTCACGACGACCTTATCGTGGAGACTTTCCCCTTCCTCCCCAAAACCTTCCACACAAGCTCTGATTACATCCGCGAAGACATCTCCTGCCGAAGCCTTTACCATCTCTAGATATCGGCTCTCCCGCAGCAATAGCTCCCGCACCTTCTTCGTAACACCAGGCTGGAGACTGCGCTGTAGATTTCGATCGTCTACCCCCAACACTCGATACAGCGGCATCCACAGCGCCAACTCCAGCAGCACAATCCCGAGACTATACACATCGAAGGCCTTCTTGAACCCGCTTTTGCCGTCTACCGCGATGCTGCTGTGCGCTAGCGGGTGCCTATACAAGTTGTAGAGCGGGATGCTGTCCGGTTGCTCCGTCATCTCCGTGTTTTGGGCGGGTCGGGAGAGCCCGAAGCCGCACAGATAGGGAGTTGAAATATCAGTATCGCCGGGATTGGTGAAAAAGACTACGTTTTGGCTGCGAAAGGCTTTGTGCAGCCAGTCTGTGGAGTGAAGGTACTGCACGGCGGTGGCTAGAGTGTGTGCGAGATGAACACGCATTGATAATGATGGTTTCTCGTTAGAGATAATGAGGTCGAATAGTGAAGAGGGAACGCCAACAGATGAAACGTCGATTGGACGCCGAAACACGAGCCCAAAGCGGTAGTTTGACACGTCATTGAAGTACCCGATGCAAGACGGTGTATGGAACTGGGTTGGCTTTTGAGGATTGCTCAGAAGGGCGGAGAGCCTGGATATGCGCACTTGAGTGTGCGGATCCACATGGCCAATATGTAGCACTGGTTCATAATATTTCCATTCGATCCACACGGGAATGTTCTCATATATACCATCTGATCGCACCTCTTCTGGAGAGTAGGAGGACGGGACGGAGCTAAAGATTGTGCAAGATCTCGGGTCTAGAGGGGGTTGCTCAAATATGCCGGTACTGGTGTTGCTCCTTTCATCGTCGGAATCCAAGTTAATCTCCACGTTCAGCGCCTTAAACCGTGCCAATGTCGCTAGTGTTTGCCTCTCTTCCTGAGGTTCCGAACTGTATGCCGACAATTGCATGGAATGAAGAAGTCGAAGGTTCTGAGAGAACTGAGCCATGGATAACTGCATGCTGTTGGCTTGAAAAAGCTGCAGCAGGTGGTCAACCTTTTTGTTCAGATGCAGAACCTGCATGGATGTTCTGATTTGCGCCTGGTGAAATTTATACTGCTGCTGTGAGTCGAGTAGACTCATCATGGCGTCATTGAGGGCGCTCAGCTGCGATATTGAAGTCTCTAGACGCTCACGGTCAAAGGTAGACCAGCGGATACGTGAGGGATAACGGCGCATCTTCTCCACAAACCTCAGGGCTCTGTCTTCAAGGGAGCTTTTGGACTGCGGAACCCGCTCTTGGAGATCGGCTTCCCCCTCTGTACCAGAGACAGGTCCGGGTTTGGGGTCATCGATCATGAGAGTATGCGGGTGGCTGACCTTCCAGAAACTAGTGAGGATGGTCTCCTGCTCACGAAGTACCTCCTGCACAAGAGCTTCATTTAGCTGCAAACTTGTACTCAGCGAGCCGCTCTGCTCGGTTAGATTGGCTACCAGGGCCCAATTCCCCAACCGGTGCTGTTCTGTTCTTACACGGATGCGCAGGTATTGAAACTGCGCGGGCATACCCCTCGCATCGGCTAGGAGATTATACGCTGCAAGTATGAGTCTGGATGAGGTTGATAGCAGGATACACTGGGTTTACCTTTGAGGCAGCCTGAGAACAGCTGAAATGTGAGTGAGATCACCCCAAGGCCGAGGCCTGTTAGCGATACAGGATCCATTTTATGGCTGGTTCTCATGACGTTCGGTCAATATCCCCTCCAAGGAAGAAATTGTGCCCAGCTATAGTGACAAGCGCTGCCGATCGTCTCGACGGGATACGATGCCCGCCTCGGCACCAGCCGACGCTTAGCCTAACCGGGCGAAGTCACGTGCCAGCCCGATCGCCAGAATCCATGATCGTGTACAGCTTGCTTCAGCTACTATACCGCCATCGCTACCTTGCAGCTACGCCTCTGGCCAGGCATACAATATCAATGAGATGGAAACTGACTCAGGACCCTCAACTGTGCGCGATGCTTCGGGCGGGCTAGACTGGGCAGGTCGCGGAACCTCCCACGTGGACTTTGACCCTAACGAGACACTGCCCTTGTCGCAAGGCAGATTTCTAGGCCATGGTGTCAATGGAGGAGTCTTTGAGACGACAGTGTGTGGGCAGAAAGTGGCCTGGAAACGACAATTTTGCCGCCGCCGGATTGCTAAAGAAGAACTCGGGGAAATAGCTATCCTCAAGAAGATCGACGGCCGACATATCATCAAGCTGGTTGGAACGTATACCCATGGGCCCTTCCTGGGACTTTTGCTGTCGCCTGTTGCGGTGTGTGATCTAGGAACATTTCTTGAAGATGTCAATAGCCTCTTGCATCGGAGTGAAGATGTAGAGCTTGATCATCAAGCCATACAACAGCGTCTAGATGGACTAGGCATTCGATCTTCTCTCCCCCCGATAGCTATCCAACATGCTGCACTAAAACGGCTAAAACAAAGCATCGGGTGCATTTCTAGTGCTATCGCCTATCTCCATCGGGGATTAATCCGCCACAAAGACATCAAGCCTTCCAATATTCTGCTCTCGTCGTCATCTGGACTGTGGGTGACCGACTTCGGCACATCTACCGATTTTTCCAATGTCTCGCAAAGTCTTACCAACAACGGTGAACGCGGTACTCCCAAATACTTTGCACCTGAGGTTGCCGAGTTCGAGCTTAACGGGCGGTCGGCGGATATATTCTCATTAGCCTGCGTCTTTCTTGAGCTGATCGGGCTATGCAACGGGTACTCCCTCGAACAGATGAAGAGCCTTCGGCCAGCCAAGGACTTTTCATTCCATGCCAATCTCGAATCCATTCTGCACTGGTTTAACTTCAGTGGCACTAAGGTTGTGAGCGTGGCCGATTCGCAATTGATGGCACTAGTGCGGGAGATGCTTATTCGAGTGCCAAACGAACGCCCCACGGCCATGGATATTGAAATACGACTGCAATTAATTGATGTCTTTCGTAGCCCATCAGCCGATCCTCTGTGGGGAGAATGCTGCGCACCAGTGTCGGAGTCGTCGAGACAGGTCCAGCATCTTCAGGTTTCCTCAGTGTCCATCAGACTCGGGAATACACATCAATTCAGTGACATGCGCCATAACTGGAACTTTTTCGTTTATGCGCCAGTAGTCCAGGACCTCATAGCGGATGTTCATTGTTTCTTGGTATGAATCTTGTCCCATCATTTTCTCATATACTTTTCTCACTCTTTTAGCATTCAAGCTTCGAACACCCTTATACCGTGAAAAACTTGCCGCCATTTGAATGGGCCGGCTCAGGATGGGGTTTCTTTACAATCAGCATAATAATCGCCCTAAAGCCGAGATATTCATGGATATCTCCTCTCGCGACAGTTGGACCAAGCGGCCATTCTCTTTTGCCACTTACTTGGACGTTAAACTTTGAGCAAGAACTTACATATCAAGAGTTTGAGGTAGATGTAGCAGCTTTATAAACTCCAAGCCATGCGTAGCGAAAATCAAATATAGCTTTAGCAGACACGGCTAATTGTCAGAAATGCTGATACTTCCGATCAGACATAAATATCAATGCATGTTTTGTATCTTTAGCTAGCTTAAGAGGCATCGTCGTAGAGCAGAGTTTGCAAAGAGCGCAGAGGATGAGTTGCGGGTGAGAGGATCAATCAATCCGCCCGTATCGCCGAAGTCAAGCACACACTCTTATGGTCTTTATGGTCCGTTGTGCTACAGGATTAGCTGTCGCCACTCCTGGCTATTTAAAGTCAAGAAATATTGCATTTCAATGCCGTGCGTAATTTCCAACACGTTATCGCGCTACATCTAGATTGTGAGGCTAAACTTCTTTACAGCCTCTGCAACGAGTATAGATCCTATCATATGCTTAGACTTTACAAAGGTTAAGAAGAGCAAAGAAGAATAGATCTAACTAGGACCTCCTTGTCAAGCGCCCCCAAAGCAGGGAATCACAAAGAGAGTGCCGAAAGGTAGTAATTGGGGCTCAATGCCAGTATTGTATACGCTTCGCAAGTGTCCTCTCAAAATCGTACACAAGCTAAACTCTATCTCTCTACTCTCAAAGTTGCGAGCGATATAAAAGGGGTCCCGCACGTGCCACGCAGCTAGGCCGAAAGGGGCCCGACTGCCCTGCTGCCTTGTCACGTGCCCGTGACACTCCTTTTGATCTACTTAACTATAAGTCTTATATTATAGCTAGTATTATCTCTTTCTCTTCGATATATCTTCTTTAGATCCTTCTTAAGCCTCTGCTATCCATAGTTATATTATTATTTTACTAGAAAGCAAAAGAGAAAGCCTATGCTGAATATAGAGAGGATTATAAGGTAGTAGTAGTCACGTGATAGACCCCCACGTTCCCCTTCTCTTGATAGGGAACCAGTTTTATATTCAAAGCTAAACCAGCTTCTTAACTCTCAAATTCATAATACTTGTGAGTGGACGATGTCTGAAAGTCCTCGGATCACGACGTCACGTAAACAGATATGGCGGACTTCGAGAGTAGAGTCAGCCATCCAGAACTGCTGGAATGGTGTGTTCTCTCCTCGAAGCGTTCCTTCCCGCTAGACTCAGTAAACAGGAATCGAAAAGTTGAAAGAGGCACCAAGAGATGAATCGGGAAGATCTGCGCCCCCTTTTCATCTCTTTTCGGCAAGGTGTAGGATGACTAAGCGCTGGACTAGGGGCCACGTACAGCCACCCCCTGTCTGCTTTAGAATTCCTTCGCATCGGGCGTCGCAAGGACGTCTAATAATACATATTTTTAACCCCTATTCTAAACCTATTCACTGTTTTAAGGAACTTCTGTTCGTGAGATCACAATGTGTTGATCAATCGGTACAGACATTACACACGTATTTGTACGAATACGGGAACTAACAGGGGTAGCGCAGCCCGAATGACATCAAGTTTTCGCGCATTTTTCGGACGAACCTCCACTCCTTTTTCATGTCACGCCTCCTGAATTCAACACCATACCGCCATTCACGATGCTGGGGACGTCGCGTCGCAGTGCAGTCGTCTCTGCGATAGGTATCTGCGCCCTGGTTACCATCTGGCTCAGCGCGGGACAATTGCAGGACAGCTCATTCGGATCCTCGATCGTGTCATCCATTTCTCAGCACACGTCTTCCACGACATCTGGATCGACAACAGCATCCATAGTCAAGAATGGCCATCTCCCAGCTCCAGTCTCACGATATTTCAATCAAGTCTTCTCTCCTGAGGACGCTGACCACTTCGATTACCCCGCCCTCAAGAAAGCATGTGATCGCGCGACATGGCACGAGGACGTTTACCTGCAATGTGGCGGGATGTTCGCGGGGATGACTTCAATCATGTCAGAAGTCAAGGTTTGCTTCAAGATGGCGGTTGAAGCTGGAGCAGGCCTTGTTTTACCCACTATCCCGATTCGAGACAACACCAACCTGCTGGAGTTTAACAACAACGAGGACGAGACGGGCGATGCCTACATGCCGTACGACCAATGGTTCGACACGAAGCATCTGATAGAAGTTTTAGGCAGAACATGCCCGAAGATGAACATTATCCATCCAGATCAACTGAAGCCTGACCACGTAAGCCCCGTGGCAGTGAAGAACCACTGGGAAATTGACGTGTCGAAAGCCCCGGGGTATCATTTCACCGTCAGCCATTTCTGGACCGGCAACCCATTCAAAATATTCTTCGACGACCAGCTCGCCAAATTGCAGAAGGCATCTACCACCACCGGATCCGGAATCAGCGTCATCAAGATCGCGTCCCTGTTTCTCCTCTACAACATCACAAATGACCCCACAGGCGGTGATCTCAAACTCTGGAACGAGTTGGCTATGCTCATCCGTTTTCTCGAGAAGCCAAGGCAGATTGTCAATCAATTGCTAGCACACATCAACCGTCCTTATTACGGAGTGCATTTTAGGGCAGAGAATGACAGCATCTGGAATTCGGCTGAGGATCAGATGCACAATGATCTGGACGTACTGGACAAAGCCTGGGCCAAGTACGGGAAAGGCGCCGCTTCTGGTATCAATTCACAACTCAAGCCCCTCGTCTATCTTGCATGCGGAGATGAGAAGCAAGTAGAGATGTTCGCCGCGGTTGGAAAGAAGAGAGGCTGGGAAGTCACGCATAAATGGGAGATTGCACAGAAGAGCACGACTTCGGAGACGCTGGAGATGATCAATGCACTTCCGTTTGACTTCCAGGGTGCGGTGGATATGGGTATGATGGTGCAAAGCTACTTTTTCATTGGGATTAGTGGAAGTGCGTTCTCGAATACGGTGGCGCATGCGAGGGATCCGATTGGGAGGTACAGGTGGAGTTCGTTGAACGACGAGGATGATGGAGGTGCGCGGACGCATATTGTTACCGACGGAGTTCAGAGTTCTTATCCTTGTTGTTTGTAGTTGTGTATCAACAGCTAGAAAGATTTAATATGATGTGCAGACAGTTTAACTCGTTTAGTTTCGGGTTCGCTTTGTTGAACGCTCACGTGTAGTCACGCGAGGGCTAAAGTTGAGTCTCGAGATGCGAATAGTCCGCTTTCGTCACGGAACCTCTGGCTCCGCACCTCAACCTCACATCGATTATCCAAAGAATAATTATCGAACAGCCTGTCTAATCGTCATTCCTGACTCGATCGCAAGTAAAGCTGCCATATTACAAGTTCTTAGGCGGGTGTTCTGATGCCGTCTTATATGACGAGCATGGTTTCCCCACTGTGGGGAAGCGTTATCTAGTTTATGGAGAAAGCTGTTCTCCGCACGGCATTGTATTGCCGACCCGTGTATAAATACTAAGTAACATAAGATATCTCTCATCGTGATTTGATTTATTCTTCACTTCTCTATCAATTTTAACTCTCTTTCATTGAAAAAGTTGTCATCATGAGATTACTCCAGATAATTTTGCTGTCAGTTGTGGGCCTGACAACGGCGACTCCTTTTCTTACAGACTCAGTCAACCAGGAAAGAGACGTACAGGAGCTATCCTCAAGTGATCTCCAGAAACGAGCCACTTTCCCTTCTGCCTCCGGCCTCAAATTCAATATCGATGGCTCAACCTCGTACTACGCTGGAACAAACAGCTACTGGATTGGCTTCCTAACCTCCAACACCGACGTTGATACCGTAATGTCACATCTGAAGGCCTCTGGCCTGAAAGTCCTCCGAGTCTGGGGTATGTCTTTCCCCTCACCGTCAAGCATCCACTAACACAGTCACAGGCTTCAACGACGTAACGCAATCCACCTCGGGAGTCTGGTACCAATCTTTCATCAAAGGCCAACAACCCCAAATCAACACCGGCGCCAACGGCCTCCAACGCCTCGACTACGTCGTCTCCTCCGCCGCCTCACATGGCATAAAACTCATCATCAACTTCGTCAACAACTGGAGCGACTACGGCGGCATGCCCGCCTACAACACCTTCTACGGCACCACAAAAACCACCTGGTACACCGACTCCAAAGTTCAAGCCCAGTACCAGGCCTACATCAAAGCCGTTGTATCTCGGTATCTGAATAGCACCGCGATCTTCGCGTGGGAGTTGGCGAATGAACCGAGGTGCAATGCTTGTAGCACGAGCATAGTGACGCAATGGGCGACGAAGACGAGTGCGTATATTAAGGGACTGGATCCGAATCATATGGTTACGATGGGCGATGAGGGGTTTATGAATGGGGGTGGGGATGGGAGTTATCCTTATACGACGGGAGAGGGGATGGATTTCGAGGCGAACTTGAAAATTCCGGTCAGAGCCTACCCCACTTCAATCACCTTGATAAGCTGACATTTTTGTAGGACATCGATTTCGGGACTTTCCATCTGTATCCTAGTTCTTGTAAGGCCCATCATCCCACCCCGTTTTGAAACAAGTAGTAATGAAGACTCTAGGGAGCGAAACCAACGCCTGGGGCTCACCCTGGATCACCAACCACGGCGCCGTCTGCGCCAAAGTCGGCAAGCCCTGTATCCTTGAAGAATACGGCGTAACCTCCAACAAACCAGCTGCTGAGGGGCCGTGGCAAACTACGGCGCTGAGCACGACGGGAATTGCGGGCGATATGTTCTGGCAGTTTGGAGACACGTTGAGCAGTGGGAAGACGGCGGATGATGGGAATACGATTTTTTACGGGACGAGTGATTACACAACGTTAGTCACGCAGCATGTTGCTGCTATCAATGCGAAGAGTTAGGGGGAATTCAGAAAAGGAGGTGGGAGGAAGATGGTACTACAGCTTTAACAGGTTCCTGACGTATCATGAATTAATTTTCTCTTTCTTGTACGTCGTATGGGGTTAGTAAGCTTGCCACTCTTGCTCAGGCGCAGATCGCTCTCAGCTCACTCACGGCTCAGTCAACTCGCCTGAGCAACCTGAGTATTAGGTAGCCTATACTTATGGTTGCCAAGTGCCCAATAGCCTCGATATTACATATCATAATGCCCCCTATTGAGCTCCTTATAAAGCTAAACGCTTCAGGTTGTATTAGCATCTCCGGTAGCAACCTTATAGGGTTAAATGCCCTGTAAAGCTAAAACCTTCAGGGCTCTCGGCTATAACTATAGTGGCAAATGCCCTATAACCTTAAGCATCAATAGAATTTGCAGGGCTTGATTAGTGTGCTTGGCTGCAAAAATATTTTTTGCTTTCCCCTACTCTTCCCAGGGAGATTTGGGAGCTATGAAATTTTGTGCCTTCACGATAAGAGACATGCATAGTCTTCCAGTTTCAAAATCCGTCGTTCGGCCCCACCATCTTGCATAATTCTAATAAATGTAGAAGCATTTGTTTGTCATCATACCCCAAAAAATCCGAATTTGAATATTCTCCCCTAAAGGTGGGGGGGTTTTTTTTTGATTGGATATTGGTTTAATTGGGCATCCAAAAAGCGGTTTGGTCTGGGGCGGTGAAATCTGGGGAAAGTGGAGATCACGATCCTCTCGCATCGACCCCACAAAATAGGAAGGCACAGCCGCGCAGCCGAGAATTTCTTCGCGTATTAAGGTGGAGATGCATTCGTGGATCTTCTTGTTTATGTTATTTTCGTCCAGTAAAAATTCAACAACTAACTGCCGATGGAAATTGCACAGCCTAGTAGCAGTCTTTTTACTAGGAGATGCGAGAAGTACAGGGGCGATTTCGTTTACTTTCTGGTCTGTACCAGCCTACCTCGGTACTATGGCACTTCTATCAGCAGTCACCCAGCCTTGAGAATACACGTGAGTAACCAAAAGGCTGATTAAAGCTTTTTTTATAAAGTGCGTCCTCGAGACACCTTTTTAGCTTTTAATCTCTCATCTCACTTCCTTTAGTCAACATATTATCACACGAACTACTATTATGAAGTCGTTTGTTTCAATCGTAGCTCTCATCCTGGCAGTAGCCTCGCCAGCCCTTGCTCAAACTCAAGGCGTCTCGACTGCACTGCTCAACCGCTTCATCCAAATGGCTACCATTTGCATGTCCGCCTACGTTGGAGACCTTTGTCTCCTCCCAGATGGGCTACCCAAAGTTGCTGATATCACCAACACCGCAACTGATGTCCATGGCTGGATCCTCCGGGACGACGCCGCTCAAGAGATCATCGTCGCCTTCCGCGGCACAGAAAGCGTCCAAAACTACGAGTCAGACACAAATTATACACTGGCAAACTTCGACACATATCCCAGCTGCACGGGCTGTCAGGTTCATGGTGGCTATTACTTGCTGTGGGCTTCTGTATACGAGAACGTTCAATCCCTTATCCAAGACCAAGTTTCCCTGTATCCTGACTATGGGATTGTGATTACTGGTCACAGGTAAACATCCCTTCTCTCAACTATTGATTGCTGTATCCGCATACTAACAGCTTTATTCAGCCTGGGTGCCTCTCTCGCTGCGCTTGCCGCCGCACAATTTTCTTCTGTTTTTGATAATATCACTGTCTACACGCTGGGCGAGCCTCGCACAGGCAACCCGGCTTTCGCCACCTTCATCGACGATACCTACAAAACCTCCAGCCCGGACACAACGAGTTTCTATCGCTGCACTCACACGGATGACGGGGTCCCACATGTCCCTCCCGTGAGCGATGGCTACCTCCATCATGGCCTTGAATATTGGAATGTTGACCCAACAAGCACAAGTACTACCTATATCTGTGGGGCAGAGACAACGGAATGCAATGGGCAATACAATACTTCGGGGATTAATCTTGCTCACCTCACTTATTTCGGTCATACCGTTATTGTAGGAGCGGTGTGTATTTGAAGCTTTCAGAGGATAGTTCTTCCTAACGGGAAAATATTTCCATCCAGTTTCATAGATAGCATAACTTCGCTAGGGTCTCCCTATTCGTAAGAAAATGCAATTTATTGACTCAAATCCGCTGCAAGGCTCGCGAGATGTAGCCTACACTGAACCTGATCTTGCTCGCCTCTATTGCAATCTCCACCCTGGAAAGAGGAGGTTGAAAATTGATGGCCCCGGCTCTGATGCAATTAGGAACACTTACGACGGACAGAAAGCCAATAAAGGGGCGCCTCTAGGTCATCAGTATTATATAATCAGCTGTTAGTAGTGGTAGCTGCCGACCCCTGACCTTGTTCAATCCATAAAAAAGAAGGGAAGACTAGTACAACCCCTGTTAAGCTCGCTACCCTATCCCAAAACTGTAACTTTCGCCTAAAACGGACGCGTACAAGGGTAAGTTTTAGTCAATAGTCTTTTATTATCTCCTAGTAATAAAGAACACTGAGTTGGCTAATAGCTAGTCGGTTCTCCTAAGACCCCTAAGTCCTCTAGCGATAAGAGAGGCTAATTTCTAGCTTTTTATGGCGAAGTAACGCCTTCGTTCTCGGGCATGTTTTAGGTCCCCGTGGTCCCATCTACACCTACGTTATGCACGGTTAGAAAGCGACTCCCTATTCCTCGCGAGAGAGTATATCCTCAATTTTTAGCGTCACGTGAAGGGCTCTCCTCAGCCCTTTCAGCCCCCACCACTCTCTCGCAAGCACTCTCTCCTAAGTAGCTTAAGCCGAGACAGCTCAGTAGGTATGGAAGGAGCAAGCAGTTATGACGCTTAGACTTGCAGAACTTTTGTCCTCCAATGGAACGGACGTCATTTTCAAGATATGGGATTTTGATGCGTTGGACTTTTGTTTGACCAATTGTATTCTAAGGCAATATGTGGCGTTGCTCTTTTGTTCTAGCCAATGACCTTGCCGATAGTCAGGGTGGGCAAACCCCCTGGCTCACAGTACATATTGTGGCGCTATGCATTGGACTTTTGGTAGACCTAATTGCCTTACCTGTAGCCTGGTGTGGCAGAGTCCTGTGACAGCGCTGCATTGGACTTTTGGTGGAGCCAATTGCCTTTGCCTGTAGCCTCGCGTGACACGGTCCTGTGGCAGCGCTGCATTGGACTTTTGTTCAGCCAATCGCACCTGCCGTCGGGGTGAGGCACGGGCGCAGGTAAAAAACGCTGGCCCCAACTTTTATATAGCTCCGAGATCATCACCCACTCGATATGACAGAGCAAGTCCAAGAGATCTCCGAGCGCACGAGCCAAACACACGACTTATCTATTTAACGTATCCGAGATGGAAGATATGCAATCTGAGCACGACGCTCCCGTAGCCTTGCACCTTAGCGATACCCTCGATCGAAACAGTTCAAGGCCCCAGAGCCTTGCCAAACAGAACTGGAATGACTTGAAATCCACAATTCGAGAACTGTATCTAGATCAAGGACAGACACTCAAGCACCTCGCCAACTACCTGGAAGAGCACCATGGGTTTAGGCCCACGTAAGCACGTATCATTCTGTGGTGGACTTGGGGGCTGACATGTGGACAGGAAGAAGCAACTCCTGTATCGAATTTCCGGGTGGGGGTTTGAGAAGAACGTGAAGAAGAATGAAAGACGGGCCATTATCAAGAATCTTGGTTCTGGGTTGGGAAAAGTGGAATTTGAGGCGCAGGTGCTAAGGGGGCGGACCCTTAATGAGGCGAAGCTGAATCGATGGATGAAAATGGAGAAGGCCACATTTGTGGAGTCTTTGGTTGCAAACAGTGAGCTGGCACGTGTTCCAGGTAAATTTCACTTCTACTCGGATTGGGTGTATCTTGCTGATATTTACTTTGAAGCAACCACTGAACTAGCGAACCAAGACGCGGAAACACGAGAGCCCACACAAACTTCAAACCACGAAGAGCAAAGCGAGTTCGATATACAAGTTCAAGAATCGCAGAACGTCGCATTTCTTTGCAATAACGATAATTCATTCGACTGGAACTCCGTGGATGTTATCGGATCGCCCCGTCTTACGAAGTTGATTGGAGCTTTAACTATTGAGGAGTGTGATATCCAGCTTCTGGATTTGGCCTCCGATGGCCAAGGCGCTATTGATATCTTGAGGAGCGATTCGATGGACCTCTGTGGCAGAAGTGACTCAGCTCGAGAAGAAAACATCACGTGCAGGACGGAATCATGGTCGACGAAGCTATCAACTTTGATAAAAACTTATCAGCAGTCGCACTTTCGTCTCCAGTTCGAATTGTATCCGTTTCCCATATCATCCAACAAGTCTTATAAGGTCCACCCACCGCGTTTCTTCGGTGCCTCACACCAGCCCAAGATTTCCGAGTCTGAATGCAAAATTAGACTTCAGAAGTTGAAACACATGCAAGACAACGAAATAATTGCTCTTGTGGAAGCTATGGGAGCCAGAGCGATGGAGCTGTTCCACCAGAGGTGTTACGATACTGCAGAGACTTGGTTCCGGCGGGTGGTTAGGGCGAAAAAACTTGTGAGTTGGTATAAGCCGCACCAAACTTTGTGGACTTGTCTACGCGTCTGCATTTGTGTCGAACAACAAGATCGATACAGAGAAGCACAAGCGCTTCACCAGAGTTTGCATGGTGCTATCGAGCGGGTGTTTGGCCCTGATCACGGCATCTCTGTCCAGTCAATGATATTAAGTGCGAGGCTATTCGGAGATCTAGGCTTCAAAGCAGAGGAAGAAGCTGTCTATCGGCAAATGCTCCAAATACTTCTGACTACTCTCGGGGGGAGACATCCGACAACGGTTGATACTTTGGAGGAACTAGGATCCTTTTTGGCACGGTTTGGGAGAAATGGCGAGGCCCAGCCCCTATTGGAGACGTCTCTACACTTCCGGATCGAGGCGGTAAAGAACTCAGGAGGTCCTTGGATGGACGGGGATAATATCCTCTGGGGCATGGCTGAGCTTGCTGAAGTATTGAGTGGCATGAGGAGATACGATGAAAGCGAAAAAGTGCTGAACTGCGCACAGAATTTGCTTGGCAATGAAACAAGGCAGAGGTATGCGAGTGGTTTTAACTATCACTTCACAAGAGCTCGCACCTACAGGCTCCAGAAACGTCTCAAGAACAGCGAGGAAATACTTCGAGGCCTTCTGAAGTTTTACCTAAATGACTTGGGGGCAGCCATGGCCATGGAGTCAATGAGACAACTTGCGGTAATCTTGAAGGAGACTGGTCGCCTCCGTGAAGCAGCATTTTGGTATAAGAAAGAATATCTTCTCCATGTAAAGACATACGGACTTACACACCGTTATACTATGGAGTGCTGCGAGGAAGTTGGGTTTTGTTATTCAGACCAGAGGCGATACCATAAGGGGAAATTGTTCTTCGAGGCGGCGATTGAGAAGATTGGTTTGAGTAGTGAAGAACCCGATTCTCGCACTACCTGCATTCAAAAAATCAAGTTTTGGATGAAGAAACTGGAAGAGGAGAGGGTGGAGGATGACTGCGGCTCAGAGAATTCAGAGTCAGTGAACTCGGAGATAGAGCCGATGGATACTGATGACGATGTTGACTACGAAGACATGAGTGATGTCCCCGATCCGCTCGATTACTAGTATGTACTTTTACGTCTTTTCTTGCCATATTCTAGCTGACATACTGGGAAAGGATACCGGGGAGAACAGAGGCTTCCTCAACTACTTCTCGGGCATCGTCTCACTATTCCAAAAGATCTCCAAAAAGGAAATTCCACAATTTTGGACAGGTCTTACAGCAAGTACAGATCAAAATTGCCTCCTCGATTTCAGAACTCAAAAATCTGACTTTCTCAAGGAGCCTGTAATAATAAGTTGGGTCCAAGATTTGAGCCTGCAGATGGTCCCAACAGCGGTGTGGTGCATGCTATGGGGGGACATTTACTAACCCGAAAAAAGGCCTTGATGTCTGTGGAGATCAAATAACCCATTAAAGTCATTTCATGGTTATCTTTGACTCGTTTGTCCCCCTCACTCTCCACATTGACAGCATTTCAAACTGAAGACGAAGTCGATCGATTGCGACATGGGAGGTAAGGGATGCTTCACCAGCTTGCTGGCGTGTCACGTGTCGTTCAGTTCTGTTTCTCAATTAGGTTGGCTAGCTGGCGCAATACTGGTCCTGCTTATATATACCCGCACTGTCACATAAAATTTGCAATCTCGCTGCTCTTCCTACAACTTCAATCTTCAACCCTTCAGAATGTTCCTGAATCCTGACCCATCGTTTCGAACCCTTTGCCAGCTTGCGATTCCTTGATGCCTGCCAATTGTCTCGTCCGAGCGAGGACACATTGCTCGAATTTTGTCGATTGTCTCCACCGGTGCACCTGGTGTCCATCACAAGCGGTCTTGATTCTGGCCACAAGTCCATTTTTGCAGCTCTCTGTTCTAATTCTTCCAAGGGTGGGTGGAGTGGAATAGGAGAAGCGACGGAGAACGTCGGCAGCTCCATGGAGAACTCGAAAAGTCCTCCATGAAATGGCGCGAGTTGGTTGAGATGTATAAGAACTTGGCGTGAACAGTTCTCCGACTATTCGCATAGATCTTCGAAATTAGATGTTGGTAGAGCCTCATGCTCAGCAGAAACTCGTGCAGCTTCATCACGATTTCTCGTATAATACACAGTCTTTACTCTCTGCATATCTTATAGGAGATACTACTACCAGGACAGCTAGAGCTGATTATTATATTGGTTGGGGAGCGAAAGAGCACTAAAGGCTCCGGTATATGGGGATGGCTCGGCTAGAAGGAAGAAGAAGAAGTCTCTGAGTCCTAACGTCATTTATATTATAAACTCGTCGTGCTCCGAAAAGAATTAATTGCATTTTTTTCAGTAATTCCAGGATCTCGCATTTCTTATTTCCCTGCCTTAAAGTTATGACTTCGCTCAATATCATGGAAAATGAGATAAGAGGAACGCAACGAATCCACATGCTCGAAGTGGAACATGTCTGTCTTCGAGGAGGTCAAAGGCTTCTGCAACCATACTAATATTGGCGATGAGAATTAATTATGTGTCGAGTCGAAATGGCTGTTGGAGCCATTAGAAATGGCAGTTGCCATGATCATCGGGAAATCACCGGGGAAAAGGAGGGGCAGCTGCGAGTGCTTTGCGGGTGCGACCCTGCACGAGGGCCCCAACTTTCCGCCTGACAGAGACGATTAGCCCAGCAGGCGAGCGAGTAGGGCCATGCCACGATAACGGACTTCTAATGTCAAGACATCAAGAAGCAGAGACTCGGTGGCTTCTTGTTACTTCAACACGTGCATTATCGCAAAGTCGTCAGGGTCGTTCTTTTTGGTTGTGATGGGCTATCTCTATCGTCTTATGAGGCAATACCGTCTTCGCGTCGAATCTATCCGAAATGAGCAACCTAAGATCACAAATTAAAGACATTCGTCTCGAGAACACCTCGTTTCGGTATTTTGTTCCCGAGTTGTCATTCTATGCGTTGATGCAAGAAGACAAGATTCGCAGTGCTTTGGCCGACGTGCTGATTGATTCTTTCCAACAAGAAGAGTTGGCGCAGCGAATTTTCCAGCACGGAAGGAAAATCTTTGGCATTCTAGTTCTCATTAAAAAAGCAGCTTCCGTCTCCAAATTCGTTGAAGCCAACTTGCTTGAAGATGCTAAACTTCCATTTAAGAAGGGAGACCTTACGCAAGAGGTCAAGCTCTCATTGGATGAAGCGGAGAAGTTCGAAAAGAAACAGTGGGAGCTTTTAGCGCCTGTTTTCTGCCGCGGAACACTCAACAGACGATTCCAGGAGAGGATAATCCTACCATTTATGCACCTACCATTTATGCAGAATGAGTCTATCGGCAAGGGTGCCTCTGGCAATGTCTACAAAACCGTCTTGCCCGAAGGGCATCAAGAGCTAATGCAGTTTTTCCCCCAAAAGGTACAAATTGACTCTGATATTATTTGCGAACTTTGTATCTGTCTAACGTTCTGAAAGTTTGCTAGGAAAGAGTTGTCCCTGAAAGATGACCACCAGAAGGAGTTAAAGAATCTCGCTATTCTGAACCAACTCAAGCATCCGAACATTGTTGAACTCTTGGCGTCCTATACGCACGGATATAAGCACAATCTGCTTTTCCCTTTGGCGGAGACTGGCAGCCTTGCCGATCTTCTAGCTACAGAGCGCCATGCAACGGAGTTCGAATCGGATGAGACGCTTCTTGTCGCACTTGCAGGACTATCGTCTGGGATTAAGCATGTTCATGACTTCGTTGAACACAAAATACACCTCAAACTGATAGGATTCCATCACGACGTGCGCCCTCGCAACATTCTTGTATCTAAAACCGATTTCATTCTGGCAGACTTTGGGCTCTCTACATTCAAACGAGAATCCCAAGAGTCTGATACCCCCTTCAAAGCTGGAATTGGTGATTATCTGGCTCCTGAATGCGAGGATTGGGATAAGAACTTTCAGGCTGGCATTATAAACAGATCTAGTGATATCTGGTCCTTGGGCGGTATCATTGCAGAAGTTGCAACGTATATGGCGTTTGGAAGTCAAGCCATAGAGGAGTTCAGAAATGAGAGGCAGCATACAAAATATGGTTTCAAGCTTCACTGTTTTCACTTGGGGTCTAATCAAGCAAATCCTAAGGTCAGCGGCTGGCTATCAAAGACGGAAACATCGGCCACAAAGGCATGTGCAATGCTCGTCAGGTTGGCCCGCAGCATGCTTTCAATGATCCAGTCTGAGCGGCCGAACGCAACGAATGTCAACAGGCAACTTCAACACATTGCACTGTACCAGGTTGCGACCACAGTAGATGACATCTTCAACCAATACAGAGCGATAACTGACTCAGTCGATGCCGCCCTCGAGCACATGAGATTCCAAGCATGGATGCATGCTACTGGGATTCTCAATCTTGATTCTGGGAAAGAACCGAGCGGGACTGCGCAACTTACCTACCAGGTAATGGCCGCCTTCAAGGCCATATTGAAGTGTCTCACTCAACTCCGAGAGGATCTATGCTCAAGAATACTACAAGAGCAGAGCGGAAGACACTTAAGTGCATCACGCTTAAAAAACCTCAATGATCAACTGCACGACTTTTTGAGTCGAGATCAGCAGGAGATGTTCCGGACGTACTTCAATCTTACCATTTCAGAGAGCGACAATGAGTTTCTCCAAAAGCTCAAGAGCGATGATAACAGCATCTCTATTGACAGCGAGATTCGCATGCGAGCAATCATCAAATATATGACAAACCTTGCAACGAGCTATCCTCCCTCCAAGTCAAATCCGGGTTTAATAGAGCGAAGTGCCGTGAAGCTTCTGGACCCGCCGATAGGTGCACATCATCTCGGATTGCTTAAAGTTTGCCAAGCCCGGCAGCCAGTGTGGATCGAATGGAGGGATTATACGAAGCACGGCGCGGACAAAGTGGTCATTGGAAAACTCTATGACCGAGTCGCTGCGTTAACTCAGGAATTGTCTCAGGAGAAACCGGACGCATTTCGCACGCTTATCTGCAGCGGCTTCTTTCACGACCAGAGCAGAGGCTCATTCGGTATCATCTTTAACATTCCTCGGCCTATGGAAAAATTCGAGCCTCAAACCTTGCATCAGTTGATTGAAACGACTACGAAGGAACGAAAATTATGGCCAGACCTTGACGACAAATTTAGGCTGGCCTCCACGCTCGCGGCGTCACTACTCGAGCTTCACACGGTGGGCTGGCTTCACAAGAACTTCACACCATCCAATATCGTATTCTTCCCAGAGAAGCATGTACCCCAACGTGAGATCGCGAGGGACCCATTCCTTGTAGGGTTCAATTATAGCCGTCCTGATGATCCATCAGAATTCAGCGAGGGGCCTGCAGATGACAACTATTATCAGCATCCCCGATACTTCAGCGATCGCAGCCTTCGATACCAACATGAATTCGATTATTATAGCTTGGGGGTTGTGCTAATCGAGATTGCATTCTGGATGCCATTTCATAACCTTACGAAGGACTACAAAGGATCTTACGAGGCCAGGCGAGAGGCGTTTCTAAAGAGTCGAATATCTGTAGTGAGAGCGCAAATGGGAAGGGAATACTTTGAGGCCGTAAATTCCTGTATGGAGGGTGGTTTTGGCAAATTCCAACCAGGAGAAGAAAAGGACGTCGGTTCAAAAACTACGCTCCTCCGCTTCGAGAGAGATGTGGTCGCTCGATTGAACAAGCACTTCGTCTGATCGATACGCATCACCGACTTTCGAAGAGCCTCTGTATAAAAGTGATTGTTGAACTAAGCAGAATTTGAATTTGAACAGCAATATAGCGATTGTTAGGCTTATCCAGCAGCAGGTGTAGTCAAAGAAAAGAATGCTTTCAGAGAGTGATGTTCTAGCAGATGCTTACCCCCCATCGTTATGAGTGTCAGAATAATGGATATCACTATATAAATCCAGAACTGCCTAGCCATAATAAAGTGGGTGTCTTGAGTGCTGCTCTGCTGCACCTGGACTAAATCGGAGCTAAAGATAGTCTATCATCAATTAGTTCCATACAACTTGTGCCAGTTGTAGCCATACTCACCGCTAGCAGAGATGCCGGCAGAAAGATCATAGAGATAGTGGCCACCGCTTTGACTGACATCCCATCCTTGTGATTTTGCATCGAGATTGCTGCAGAGAGCTGATTTTCTTCTTGGATTCGCGATACGGTATCCTTGAGGCTTAGAATGCTCTTCTCGGACATGGCTGTGATGCTGCGGAGGCTTTCGATATTTCGAAATTCAACAATTTTTGACAGCTGCACCAGGATTGAAGTGTCAGGGATGATGATCCAATAAGAGTGTGACATACCATATCTTGTGTGCCCCGTAGACTTTCCAGAATTGTTGCGACGCTATGTACATAAACGCTGATATCTGCAGAGTATGATTTAATTAATTCAATCGTACAGTCGTGGCCAGAGTGCAAAGCAAGAGCGTCGAGAGAATTGCAGTGGGTCTTCAACTGTTTGCTGATGTCGAGGCAAGATGCGAGCGTATTTTGAGTGCTGAGCAGCTCGTTACGTAGTCGTTGCAAGGTTTGTAGGTCCGAGAATTGAATCAAGTAGTCATTTGGAGATATAGTCCCGATCTTGGAACAATACACCTTTTCATCCTATACTCTGAATTAGTTGCCGCGGGAAATAAGATTCAAGGCGACGCACCACGAGTCTGAGCTGGGAATTAAGGTGCTCAATGTACCTTCCCCAATTTTCAACCGTTGCCATCAATAGAACACCATGCAGGGCCATAGGGCAATTATGATTGTCAGCAGACCTTGCTCTGATTTTCAGTGCCTCGTCCAAGCATGCTCTGGAAGCGCGCGATATCTGAAGAATTATCCAGGCATATCTGCCGCTCTTGATTTGAACTTGCTGGTAGACGCCCGTCTGTCGCAGAGACCAGGGGATCACCGCGGCCTCGGCCATTTTCTTCGACAAATCGAAGAAGATATGACACCTCTACGTCAACGTTAGCGAGAAGTTGCTAACCACGCTCATCCGCCTCCCGGGAGATTCGTACCATAGTCGTGATCCCATGCGTCCATGCCCTCTGTAGGCAATTTGACGTGGCCGTAGATGCGGCTAGAATAAATATGCCTCTTGGGAAAGCCGTCCCGTATCTTAGACCCAAACTCGCGTGTGACGTGCAAGAACCCAGGAAATATGCGCCAACAAACAAGAAGTTGGTCAAATGCTTCTGCAGTTATCTGGAGCTGCCCCCAAGAGAATAACTGAGGAATGAAGCTTTGAATTGTTAGATTGATATTTCCCAAGCATCTGGCAAAGACATCCCAAACTTACCAGAACACCTCACCCTCACACTTGCTATGATTGCTCTGTGGCTTTGTCATCCAATATACTCCTCTAAAAACACCAGACATGCTATCTCACCACGCTTGCAGCATCTTAACCGGAAGAGAGAACTTACGCGCATTTCATTGTCAAGTTCACTAAGACTTGATATCTCTTGAGCTGTAATGTCGTAATTGACAGAACCTAGGTCTGTGTCATTTAGCGCTTTATCTCTTAGCAACCCGAGATCCGCGACGCCTACTATTGTGGTTTTGAAGTACTCGAAGGACTTCGAGTGCAATATTTGATTGGTCGAATATTCGCAAAGCATCGCTATGTAGTAACTGATGATATAGAGGCCTGTATTCAGCGGAAGTGATGTGTTCCGCAACTTGTGTGGGACAGTTTTCGCATCTATGGGGGTCATTGCAGTCGGCTGAAGCCATGAAAACCACGATCCGAGAAGTCAGATATCAATGCGATAAGGTATCGACAATAGAACTTAGAGTCCTAACCTCGTAAGTATGTTAACGTGCCCCTCCTACTACGGGTATTAAAGCTCTGCGAGCAAGCCGCTTAGCACGCGAATCCAATAATCTTTGCATTCTGCAAAACGCCTCGCCTACGTGGCACCAGCTAAATGACGTGCCCAGACTCATGTAGCGAGAATTACGGTACGGGAGTAACACCCCCGGTGCTGCAGCACACCATAGGACAAACAGCCTTGCAGCCCCAACACCGAGTAGTTCTTGCCATCGTAGGCAAGCAGTCATGCGGAGCTGTTGGCCCAAGAGGCGGAGATGGAGGCTGTGCTCTCTGCTTTGATGTCCGAGATAAATAACCCACCTTCCTCGCAAGGTCGATAACGACTAAAAGCTGCACAAGCAGGCCCAATGAAGGAGACACAGACCATTAGCACTCGATACATTGCAAAGTCCGCCCTTTGTGAACTATTATCACGCGCTTTCGGGACTAACTACGAAGTTGAAGTAAGCATTTGCTGCGTTAGTCTATATGATTTGTACTGACTGGAAGCCCAGGATGATGGTTCCTTTTACGTGATCAAGGTCCCGCGAAAGCTTGAGGAAGTATGGTTTGATTATAAGTAAACCGCAGCTGAAGATGCTAATCATGCCAGGCTGAGATAGTGGAGCTTCAAAAAGCTTCTCTTGCTTCGAATAAAGCTCGGCCTTGAAGGACCTTATCCCACGTGGGTGTTCAAAGGAAGATTTTCTGCACCACGTCGAGGTCGAAGTGGCCGAGGGAGAATCACTTCGGCCATGTCAACCAACTTGATACGAAGGTCTATATGAGCCTGTGTACTTCCAAGTAGATAGAAGTTTAATGCTTAATTGCGAAAAACATTCTTCTTACCAAATCCTTAAGAAAGTGAAACTGTTTCCAATATCCACTTTAGACTCGAAATATCTCCCCAAGTTGAGCATCATTTATCAGCCCGGGCTTCATCTTCTCCGTAGAGAACACCTAAGGATCTTTTGACAGGAATTAATATATATTGCTTCACCTGTCCAGATAAGAAGATCCCTCTGAATATTATAATAACAATTCAATTCATAATGAGGCTGTGAAAGCGTCACGAAGATCGCTCAGCCAATTTTTACGACTGTGGCCTGGAATGTGCATTTTGGCGGATCATTTCACTCGGCCTCAACTTTCCCCGTGAGGCATGGCCGATGACGAACTCCCTCGGCAAAACTGCTGGTGAGATCGTTCGATCGACCCAATAACTTTGGAGTCATACGGAAGATTCCGAGCCCAACTACACAACTGCCAATAAGCCCCCGTTAATCGAAATGCATATGCATGGCGCTGCATCGGGATAGAGCGGCTCCTCGATCATTGGAATGTGCAAAAGCTTGAAAGGGCTGGTCAAGAGCGATTGGGCATAAAATCAACTGGAGCCTAAAATCAGGGGTTTCCGATTATTTGACTTTTTCGCATTCAAACTCACTCCCAGCACAATACCGTCTGTCCGAGAAGGGCATCTACGTCAAGTTTGTCGCACTTTACTTGTTAAAGAACAATACCTGATTGCTATGAATCGTCTTGATTCGCCGCCATCGTCTACACAAACCAGTTGGACAATCTCATAGGAGCGCTACAAGAGACCCCTGTAGCGTGTTAAATCCCTCAACGCTCAGTATTTTGATTTACACGTTAAACCCAAGTAAGTTGGTTCCCCGGCTTACCCGCCGAACCCCATCGCCAAATCCACTGTTACTTTTCTTTGCTGTGCTAAAATTGACCGACAGATGGCCCATGACAACTACCAGGCGCTAGTGGTCAGCGACCATTCTACGTTCCAAACTGGCCGACCTCTTTTCAGCAGTGGCAAGGCATCACAGACGGGCGTTGATGACTTATATGACTTCATCACCTTCCTCGCGGTAGCACAGAAGCTCAATATTGATATCCTACCAATTACATGGCAATCAACACGGGGAAAGATAGGTCTTGGGGGCACGAGCCAAATCAATCAAAGCTTAATAAATGTGCGAACAAGCTTTGCCTTTAAGTGTGTAGAAGACAGACACAAACTGGATAAGCCCATGCATGGCATTTACCAATCTGTTATCAGCGAGATCATTGCGCTACGTGTCCCTTCGATCCAAAGACATGCAAACATTCTCGAATTGCAAGGCATATGCTGGGATATTCCTCTAACCGAGGATGGTGAAACTGAAGCCGGAGAGGGTAACCCGTCGTCTCAATACAAGGTATGGCCGGTTTTGGTATTCGAAAAATCGGAATTTGGAGATCTACTTGAATTTGCAATGCTTCCAGTGGGAAGAGATCTTGGCTTTAATGAGCGGCTACAGCTTTGCGAGGACATCGGCACTGCGGTCGCTGATATGCATTCAAAACGTAAGCTTCCTAGAGTCTTTCCATATTATCGATTGACACTCTTGACTAGACTTCATCCATGGTGACATCAAGCCTCAAAACGTGCTCATATTTAAAAACACGACGGGTTGTTTCACCGCGAAGGTCACTGATTTTGGATATTCGACACAATACTTAGGTGAAGAGGATGACATTGAGCTTCCACAGTCAAGACCATGGGATGCTCCAGAGTTTCATCATTGGGTTAAGCCAGCACAAGCGCGTAAGATGGATGTATTCTCTTTTGGTATGGTCTGTCTGTGGTTACTTTTCGAAAAATACTTCTCTGGAATCAAGCAGCTTCCTGCGGACGCAAACTGGATGCAAGGCAAGCTGAAGATGCCACAGATTCTTGAGGAGCTTAAGAGAACTAAAAGTCTAGTTCAATTTGCCAATCAACTACTCATGGCAGAAGGAGACTTCGTAGCCGAGCAGAAGCAACGCCTAGAATCGTTCTTCAAGGGATCACTTTGCGATTATGACTCGCGAGATATTGGTGTAATGAAATTGTTTCACCACCTAGATTTTCATGGGTAAGGATGACCTGTCCGCGATATTTCGGAGTTAATTCACCAAAGGATACGGCCAAGCGGTGTGGAGCTACCGGAAGAACACCTTCAGCCATCGGAGTGCGAATTCGAGGTAAGTCTTGGAGCAGGTCGACTCGACCATACAGCTAATTGCTTAGATCTCTCGGTCAGTTCTCTCATTCTACCAGTCTGACTACCGAGTGCGGTCCTACATTGCAAACTGCCTAGAGGGCCGAGTCTCAACATCACCAACAAGCGGTCTTGCCGTCCAGCTAGCTGTTTGCTTCAAGATCGGGTTTGGCTGCTTAAGAAGTGATGAAAGATCGCACCAACTCCTACATGAAAGCGAAGCAAGCGAGATTCTGCTCACTAAAGCCATCGACGAAATCAAAGAGCCAAAATCGACCGCAATTCCAGGAATTCTCTACCAACGTTTGAGAGACATGGGGCACATCTGGGACCTCAATACATATGATTACTATCTGGAGCACAATCTAGTAAATATGGCAGAATCAATCATTAGAGGCGAGGTTGAAGATCTGGGGCTCATTTTGGGTTTTCATAGCTCAGTAGTACGTCTGCTGAAATCAATACTGGCAAGCATCATATTCAAGCAAGGGAGAATTAATGAGGCAGAAAAACTACTAGTGGAAGTGGTAGAATCTATGGAGATAGCACTAGGACCGGAACATCCAGATACATTAGCAAGTATAGGCTTTCTAGTGTCGGTATACCGCGAGCAAGGGAGATGGAAGGAGTCAGAAGACGCGAACTTGGCAGTACTCGAAACTTGCAAGAGGCTGTTCGGCTCGAAACACCCTTGGACGCTGAGAAGTATTTCTTCTCTAGTTTCGACATACTGGAAACAGGGGCGATTGGACGAGGCAGAACAGCTGCAGAGAGAATTACTAGCGACTCAGCAGAGCGAGTTAGGATACGAACATCTGATTACACTAAATACCAGTTCCGACTTGGCATCAATTTATCTCAAACAAGGACGGTGGAAGGAGGCGGAACAACAGTTTTCACAACTCTCGAAAGTAACGACGAGATTGTTAGGACCGCTGCATCCAGACACGCTTAAGACAGCGGGTAATCTCGCGTCAACATATCGAAATCAGAGAAAGTTAAAGGAGTCGGAGAAACTCCATTTGGAGACGATGGAGAAGTTCAAGACCGTTTTAGGGCCAGAGCACCCGGACACACTGACTCAAATGAGTAATGTCGCCTCGACATATCTTAGACAAGAAAAATTCAGCGAAGCAGAGGAGTTAATGGAGCAGGTTATGGAGACTCGAAAGAGAATTCTCGGCCCAAAACATCCATCTACATTGACAAGCATCTCAAATCTAGCCTCATTGTATCAGCAACAAGATAGATTGGATTTGGCGGAGGGGTTGCTTTTACAAGTTGTTGAGACTTGGAGAACTCTTTTTGGAGAAGAAAACCCCTCTACACTGGCTAGTATGGACAACCTAGCAGCAACATACACCAAGCAAGGTCGATTAAGGAAAGGGGGAGACTTGTTTTTACAAGTCATTAAATCATCGAAAAAAGCACTTGGATTAAAGCATCCTTCCACAGTAAGCGCCATGCAAAATCTAGTGTCAATTTATCTGAAGGAAGGTCGGAAGGAGGAGGCAGGGATCCTACTTGTAGAAGTGGTTGAGATTTTGGAGGAGGTTCTTGGACCAGAACACATCGACACACTAAGAGAGAAGAATTCCCTGGCATCAATCCATTACAGCGAAAGAAAGTGGAACGAGGCAGAGAAGCTACAAATGGAAGTGTTAAAGGCTCTAACCAGAGTTCCGGAACTCATTAAACACCTCAGCACGCTACAGACGGTGCACGATCTTGCTTGGACAAGAAAGTCACAAGGTAGAGATGATGAAGCTATAACTCTGATGCGCTCAGGCGTGGAAGTGATGGTCGAAGCTCTGGGTTCTGAACACCAATTGACAAAAGCGAGTGTTCAGGATCTAAAGACATGGACAGACTCGATTGCCTAGGCTTTATTAATTGATCAGGCTAGTCTCACATGAGAACTTGAATATTTAATTAACCTGAAGCACACATGCTGACGACCTTCTAGTGGAAACCAGAATATCTGCTCAACTTCCAGTATGCGTTTCTCCAACATCACTCTTATTCTCACTTTGCTTGCCGCAGCCGCCTCCGCAACACCTTTTGCAACCACCGATGCCAGTCATCTGTAAGCTAGAACCGGTCGTGATGGCGACAATAGAGCTCCTATCGAAGCCTAAGGATTTCATGATATCTCCATACTTGTAGTGTAGGTGTCCCGTACGTATTTATTTTCGCTGCAATACGACATAATGCTAACACTGCCTTCTGCATAGTCTTCCTCGGTTCATAAACTACTTTCTTCTGCTCAATAACTGTGGGAATAACTTTATTGTTGATCGACTGGGATTCATCACTGGGTATTGCGATTATGGAAGTATTGAGGCTGGAGTTGTTGTAGAAAGCATATCTTATTCTTAGTATAGTTTTCTAATTGTGATTTCCCACACCTTCGTACAAAGGCAAAAGATAATTTGAGAATTTCTCATTCCATTACTACATCCTATGTGTCTCGTTTATCAAATGCATGATTGAATAGCGAGAACCTGAGGACATCGTTGATGAACTAGCTCGCGGCGCCTCGCCAAAATCCTTGGCAGATAGATTTATAGCCTTCTGAGCTGCTCACTTGCTGCATACTAGATCCAATTGCATATCGATTCTAGTCTACTATTTTGCTCCCGCTGCTCCCTGAAGATATCGATGCCGAGGTGCAGGTACTTTCTACAATTCGTGATCGTTTGGGTCAAAGAACTATAGGATAGAACAATCGCTTCAATGCTTGATCACAAATTTATAGGGGAGAAATCATACTTGTGCATCGGAGTATTGTACATTATCTTGGCTCTTATAAGAAATTTTCGTCTAGTCTTTTACCTCTCTGCGAAAGTTACTTAATGATTTGCTTGTCTTTCACTACTAGTCGTAACTAGCTGACCATCCTCGGTCTCCGTTGCTATAATTCCATGCGTTTCTATAGCTTGATTATCCCCCTTTCTCTCCTCTTTAGCACATTGACAGCATTTCACACCGCTCTTCTCATTCCCCTTCGTCATACATTCCCCACAAGCAGTATGTCCACACCTCCCACACATACTCAAAATCTTCATCTTCGACCCCGGGCATTTCCCATGTGTGCACGGACTACAAATCCACACCTCCCGACTCTCAAACGTCAACACATCCTCGAAATTCGTCACTTGCGTAAAGACTCCTCCTCCGCACTCTTCACATCGTTCTTGCTGACAGCGATGGCAGAATACTGCCCAGCCGTCGTCGGAATCCCAGCTATAGTCGATGTCGACTTCGTGGCTGGAGAAATGTTCAGAGATTATTGTGTTAAGTGTTTGGGTTTCGGAGGAGAAGGATATGAGGGAGGCTTGGGAGATGGAGTCCTCGCCGACGGATTTCAGGCAGTGGGTTCGGTGGGCGCAGTAGGGGTGTGTGCAGGGAGGTGTGGATCGAGAGGGTTGTGGAGGTGCTTGGCGACCGAGGAAACTTTTGATGTGGTTTAACATTGTAATAGGAATGGATATCGACTTTTTTTGGGTAATCTTACAAGTTGGGACAGGATAGACTCTCAAGAAAGGGATTTTCTTGAGCAATCTTCGCTTTGAAGTCTTAGTATAATGCACTGTTCTTAGTGAATGAAGTTTCTTTGTTTGAGTTCTAGAGCCCTCTACTATGCTCATTTCATTGTTTCATTGTATTCTTGCCACTTGTGAGCCTTGAGAATCACATCTATTGATTCACTTGCGTTGTCCTCCTTCATTAGCGAGGACAGAAGTTCTCGGTTGGCCCATGTCACGTGATAGCCTCCTTTCCCACATGTGCACCTCCGTGGGCGAGAGGCGCAACGAGGCTTGGAACGAAATGAAGAGAGGTGTGTCGTTCGTGATGTTTGAAATTGTTTATCTGAGTCATAAGATCACCCAGTGAGAAATTATGACGAAGGATAAAGGTATATGGATATAAATACTCGGCCGAGACTCGGGCGAATTAGCGAGAACTTGGCCCGGATTCGGCCATCTTCGCTAGAACACCAATTGACCCCTGAAACTTCAGAGTCCAGTCATCACCAAAAATGACGGGCGAAACACGGGCGAAATGTTCAACCGTTACAATTCCGGATATCCCTATGGTAAATGACTCCATAAAACATACAATAGCAGATTAGGTAGAATAAGCTCAATCTCTATATAACTATCACCTTTCCTCAGGATTAAATTTTTTTTTGCTATCATACATTAATCAAATATCCAGTCTTCTACATTTGTTCCTTACTTGATCAGAAAGAGAAACTTCCTGCCCCATATCTTGCAAAACACCATGTCGAACACCAGGAGTAACGCGATGCGAGAGTTGTCGCCTGAAGAAAAAGATTCAACCGGTTCAACTCCAGCAACTTCGATGTACGAACAGAATCCAAACAATCGAAAGACACAAGAATCAACCCCAGACAGCGGTACAGACGAGGAGAGAGAAACTACCACTGAACCCGAGATTGAGTATGCTAGTGGCTTCAAACTTGTTGCAGTCATTCTGGCTCTCGCACTCAGCGTCTTCTTGGTCTCACTGGATCTGACAATCGTCGCTACTGCAATCCCGAAAATCACAGATGTATGTTTCCTCCATTCTCCAAAACCTTTGAAGCAATTATTTTACTAACATTTCGTAGACTTTCAAGTCCCAAGACTTCGTATCATGGATCGGATCAGCTTTCTTCCTGACCATCGCCGCCTTCCAATCTACCTGGGGCAAAGCCTTCAAATTTTGGGATCTCAAGTACACTTTCCTGCTATCAGTATTCATTTTCGAGCTTGGTAGTCTCATTTGCGGTGTTTCGCCCAACTCGACGTCACTCATCTTCGGTCGTGCACTTGCTGGAGTCGGTGGAGCCGGTATTGCCAGTGGTGCATACACAATCATCGGATTCGCTGTCAAGCCAGAACTCCGACCGGCATACACTGGTATCATTGGAGCCTCGTATGGTCTCGCATCTGTCATCGGTCCTCTCCTTGGTGGTGTGTTTTCCGATAAACTGTCCTGGAGATGGTGTTTCTACATCAATCTTCCAATCGGTGGTCTGTCTGCCCTGATCATCTTCCTCTTCTTCAAGACGCCTTCGAACTCCGTCCCCGTTAAAGCTCCCCTGTTAGAGAAAATACTCCAGATGGATCCTCTAGGAACAATAACTGTCATGGCTGCCGTCGTCTGCTACATCCTAGCTCTCCAATGGGGTGGCATCACCAAACCCTGGAACTCTGCTTCAGTGATCGGCACCTTAGTCGGCTGCGTCGTTCTCATCATCTTCTTCGTCTTTCTCGAGCGGTACAACGGCGAGCGCGCCATCTTCCCAATGCGCCTTCTTAAGGAGCGCACTAATTACATTGGCATGATGTACATCCTCACGATCGGTGGTGCCTTCTTCACTCTTCTCTACTATCTCCCTGATTATTTCCAAATCGTAGGAGGTGTCAGCCCCCAAGTATCAGGCGTTCGCAATCTAGCCATGATTATCGCCGTCACCCTCGGCACCATCGCATCCGGGGCCTACATCACAGCTAAAGGCTATTTCGTCCCCCTCATGATCGGCGCCGCCATGGTCTCAACTCTCGGCGCAGGTTTGATCTTTACCCTCGACATCGACTCTTCATCCGGAAAGTGGATCGGCTTCCAAGTCATCGCTGGTCTCGGTCTCGGCGTCGGATTCCAAATCCCAATCATCGCAACACAAGCCACTTCCAGCGTGGCAGATCTCTCGTCCGCAACAGCAATGGTGCTCTTCTGCCAGACGCTCGGGGGTGCGGTTTTTGTTGCTGCGGGTCAGTCGGCGCTTGCGAATGTGGTGCTCAAGAAGCTGCCGGTTTATGTCCCGAACGTGGATCCGGCGAAAGTGTTCGCGATTGGGGCGACGGAGTTGAAGAATGTGTTTTCGGCGGCGGAGATGGTTGGGATTAAGCATGCGTATATGGATGGGTTGCACGCCGCGTGGGCAATTGCGATTGCTAGCGCTGGGGTGGCGTTGATTGTGAGTTTGTTCAGTAAGTGGAGGAACTTGAAGGGATTGAATGTTTCTGTTGGTGCTGTATGAATAGCGCGCATAAAGGGAGCCGTGAATTCGATTTATAAACTGACAATGGAAGATAGAAAGGCTTGGTTGCTTGCAGCGGGATTAGGGGTGAATTTTGGAGTTCTTGTTGTGCTTAGATTTCTGTCTCGTCTCTATATACAATACATAGAATGATAATTCTTGATTGACTCTTGTGTTTGCGTATTTATCTCAGATCTTCTACTGTTTCGCTGATTCATGTTGGTTAGGGGTTCCTATATCATTGAGGTCCAAGTTCACACATGCAGCACTTCAAAGCGCTAAGTTTTCAAACGAGATAGGGGGACTTAGTGAAGAAGAATTGAACCTTAATTAAGATAGATTGCCTAATTGAGGGGGTAGGAGTAAGCACAAGGGCTATCCTGTATGAAAACTTCTTGGAAGCAGGATCCCAAAAAGAATGCGTCCAAATCGCATTTGTATTTTTGCCTGGCCCTTGCGTAGATGCAACAACTCAAACTTCAGCTTAACTCTACACTAACCCACGAGTTATTTATTGAATTGTTTGCAACCATGGGTACGGGTCAAAACTCTGCTCGACTTTCGTTTTCGGTGCATTAACAAGGCAATTGATGCCGGTTCCGTCAGCCTTTGTCAACGTCAAGCTCGAAATGTCGAGGTCAACACCGCATGCAGCAAGATAAAGACTTCAAAATCGTACCACATTTGTCCTTCATTAGTCTCGATTACCCTCTTTTTACATTCCATGTATTTGCATCCTTAACACACCTCAAGCACGAAGAGGCACGCTCGTCAAGTCCTATCAATCGGAAGTGACCATCAACACGATCAAGTCCAAAGGAGCTCTCGCTTGTTAGAAAGTTAGGATGCCTCATATCAAGCAAGGGGCGCTTCACCACTGCCCTGCGCTGAAAGCCCGAGTCTTTGGCTACCCAGGCAAGTGTAGGAAGGGCACAGACGGATTCTGCGTCACACACAGCAAAACCTGTCCCAAGCATCCTTATTGGTTCTACACAATGAACCTTCTATGCATCATATGCCAAGTAGAAGAGGCTCAAGCTATGAAGTAAGCTCTTCAAGCATGCCCATGCTGTTTAGGCTGACACAAATTAGGGAAGAGAAAAAGAGAAGGAAGACCTACGATGGCGAGGAGGAGGAATCAGAAGAAGAATATACAACTGAGGTGAAGAAGGTAATAGTCAACGGAAAGTTCAGAAAGATGCCAGTCAGGACTCCCATTGGCAAGAACAAACCGTCGGCAAGTATGATCAAAAAGAATAAGGGCAAGAATAGGCAGAAGAGGATCAATCTATTGGCGGGTATCTTTCCCGATTTGAATATTCCCGAGAATCCACTGGCTGGAGATGCAGAAGTAAAGCTCCCACTACCGACGTTCGACAAATGGAGAGCGTTGGCTACAAAACTTGTGGATAATTCTGCATGGAACACTCTCAGGGCCGCGCTAATTGACGAAGGTGTAAGTGAGGAGAAGTTGCCGGCTATGTCCCCTACAGACGACTCTGGTCGTACAATTAGTGCACTTTTCTAGCTAGAGGTGGGGGTTTGGATTTGTTGGTAGCAATGCTCTTGAAAGAAGACGGCATATAGTTAATAAATAGACACCGAAGTACAGTACAATACAGATATTTCGATTGGCATCATGCTTATTTGAAGGGATGTAGGGGCTTTGTGAATGTATTTCTAGACGGTTCTATGTAATCCAAGTGTAGGCAAAGCCAGTGATCTGCCATATTCGTGGCCTTGATTACTACGAAATCCAGCAACAACAACCGCTGGGTGTGCATTAGGCCGCTAGAACAAAGGCATTAATGTTGAACTTGCGACACGGCTTTAGCAACTTCGTGCTCGACCGGTTGCAAGCAGACTTGTGAAATTGAGACAAAGAACACATGGATCTTCCTTGACTGAACAATTCTTTTTCAACAGATTTGACTCCGAGCAAACTCTTGGCGGGAAGAATTAAGATCCTTTCCACCAGTGTACCCATCACTGCCCTGGGTACATGTCTCTTGGCAAATGTCGAAAGAAAAGGACCAAACCTTAGGATTGCACTAGAATTCAGATGAAATGCCTACAATAGCCTAATTAGGCTTACCTAAAGATGGAAAGGTGCGGGTAATGTAAGTAGGTAGAAGAGATAAACTTAATCTCAGTGACATTTGCTGCCTCCGTTTTCTCTTACCTCCTCAGTCGATTCCAAGTAAGTCTACTAAAGTAAAAGCTGGTTTGGAATGTAGGAATCCCGACGTCTTGAGAAGGGTGGAAGCTGCTGAAAGAAAGGAGATGAGTGATTGAGGCGTAATTACCACAGGAAAAGACGTCGAAGTCTGAGCTATAAAGTTATAGGTCATTGTTTTCTTGAGTTTGTGTAGATATTACATGCTCGTTGCCAGAGTTCCGAATCGCTGTTCATATTGGCTGCAAATGATATACTTTAGGATAGCTAGACATCATGTTGGATCATTAACTCCCCTGTAAATTTCTCTTTAGCGCAGTTGCAATAGATCTAAATCACAGCAATGCGGAGCCTGTGTGTTGGAAGAGAGGACTTTTTTTATAAAGATTTTGATCACGTGATCTATACCCTCATGAGCTGCGGGCTTAAATTTGTGGCTTGCTGAGCTGGCAATCTTTGTCTCAGTTGCCCGCTTCACCGTTGCACTTTCTTTCCTTCCAAACACGATTGTCAAGTCACTCTTGCTTTCATAGTCGCCTTCAGGTTTCTCGGCATCTAACTCGATCCGTCTAATCGTTTCCCATTTCAAGACAGCCTAGCATTCGATTACAGCATCTCAGGATGGGCGGTATTGACACCAATCTCGCGGCTACAGCCTTGGCTGTCTCACTTGTTGCCTTTTTCATAGCTTTAGGACAGCTTCTCCAGCAATACTTCGCGACTGCAGATGGCTACCGCAGGTGTCAACGATCAGTGATGGGTGGTTGGGCAAAGAAGACTCGCCTGCGGTGGCGTTGGAGAGAATTTCGCTTCGAGACCCTCTATACGACTCCGGAGATTCTGTTGGTGGAGGAGAAGACTTTTGGGGATATTGAAGACAATTTAGTTACGATGGATGGTACCGAGGATTCAAAGGCCCTATGTTTCATAGAGCATGATGATGTTTATCTTGTAGCTGGCGGCTATGAGAGAGCATGCTGGCTCAAACTCCTTGGCAAGGCCCAGAACTCCATTTCCAATCTCGGAGCCTCTTCCGAAGCTTTAAAGGGGTGCCAACTGCCAATTCTTCAATTCCAGGAGAATTCTTGGGACTTTCAGCTCCCTGATGTTGTCAGGCCTTTAGCGAAAATATCAGTCGGGACAATCGCAGTTATTGCACGGCGTTTGGGTATGAGGTGGAAAGAGTTTGATCCTATCCATGGAATTATGAGAGCGGAGGGCAATGGTCAAACTATCATTGCTACTACGATAAGATCCCTTGGTACAGTCATTCAATACAACAGCTGGGATCAAAGGCGTTCTCAAGAGCGGTACATTCCAGTTATGGAAGCCGATCGATTAGGATTTGGCATTATCTCATCCATGTATATGTTTTTGGATGGATTATGTCTTGGAACGCGGGAACAAGTCCTTGCCACTCTCAGGACCTTGGAGCCAAGCGGACACTGTGTGGCTATTTTACAAACCCTATATAAGCAAGACCCCAATTACAACTTGCGTATGGGAAGTTCGGTGGCAATTTTGGCTGACATGATTCGTCCGAAGAACATGATACTCACTCAAGTCCCAGCCCCTTGCGAAAATGCGCTCGGATTTACACAAGACTCACACGGCCGATATGTCTTTCGAAAGTTTCTGGAAGAATATTGCAAAAGTCGTGAGGTCGGACGTGAAACAAAATGGGTTCTACAAGGAATCCAAACATATAGTGTCTTTTTTCAAGAGAAAACTCCAACAGGTGTTGTCAATCAGCGTGCGCAACCACCAGACCTTTTGCAGGATTACCAGACTTTCCATTCTTACTCTCCCTTTAAAGAGGGTGATTTGGAAGTAGCACATTGTACGTCTTCTACAACTATATCTCACTAAATTTGGGACCATATCCACTGATAGAATAAAGCTGTACTTAGCGCACATATTCGTTTTGGAATCTTTCGCGATCATGGCGAAACCAGTTTACTCACTTCCCGATCTCCTGATTACGATTCAGAGATAGCCGGCTACTTTGATGCATGGCCAAATATGGCCAAAGCCTTGGCGGCGGAGAGCCGAAACTCGAGTAAGCGGGGTCTAGAGGGTGAGCATCAGACTTCTGAAGAGCTTGAGAGGCACTTCTTCGGCCTATGGGTTAGGATGCTATTTCGTGGGTGTTTGTGGGGGGCTTGCCATGAATTCGTTCCGGGAGAACGGGTACCCTCCGAATGGTGGGGAAGTGAAATGCCTATTTATATTGGATGAACTCGACCATCTTGGAGAAGCTATTACCGAAATCTTGGTGAGGGAGATGTGAGTTAGTCGAATGGATTCTTAACACTGAGGTAGCGTTAAAATCCTGAGATCCTGGTCACTTTGAATTTATAGTGCAACGGCGATATACTTTCTTATCAGGCTACATACTTGGGAGCTCATTATAATTTAAATTAGGGTTTTACAATTTTGCACATTAGGAACTATTAGATTTGTCAGAATATCAGATAACGTCATTGTATAGGAAGCAATCTATTACTGTCTATTACCACAATGAGTACATATACTTAATCATTGTGGCTACTCGTGGCCAATGGGTTTTGGGAACTGCACATGTTTCATTGCGCCAGCGATAGCCAACAGAGGAGGCGATTTGCATGTGACCCTAGGATCCACCCCAATGAAGTTGTTAGGGAAGCTAATATCCAGGTCTTTAACACTCTCCAGATACTCAATTTGAGCCTTAGAGAGTTTGGTACTGAGAGCTTGAATATTATCCTTCAAATACTAACCTTTCTTTCTCCAACTATTGCAAGCACATTCGTCGTTTTCGACAGGACATACGCGAGTGCAATGGCTGTTGGAGACTCGATACCATGCTCAGCCGCGACTTTGGACAGCGCCAAGTTCATCCTGATTTCATCATCCGTCTGTTCGCTACTACGCAGATTGCGAAGGCTCTCGCCTGCTTCTTTGCGTTGTTCGACTTCCTTCTAGGACTTGAATTTACCACTCCCAAGCAGGTCGCACGGTGCAAGAGCCATTCCAAAATGTCGCGCCATAGGTATTATCTCTCGCTCGAAATCACGCAACATGACGTTCCAACGCCCTTGGTAAATGCTGAAAGGTATCTTTCCGTGGGCTTTGGCGTAGGTGTTGGCAGCACGAATAACCCAGGCTGGAGAATCGGAAATACCAAGGTAAAGAAATTTTCCTTGCTGGACAAGAATGTGAACCCTTTCCATAATCTCCCCGATAAAGGTGGTGTGATCTCACCAATGCACGTACAGGATATCAATGAAGTCGGTCCTTAGCTTCCTCAACGACTCTCGGATGCTCATTTACATGCTGCGTTTGTGATTGCCAGAAGAGTTTGGTGTCTTGCCTGCGCCAACTTCATGGTATGGATCTATAATCTGCCGTATACTTTGTTGCAATGACAAGTTGATCCCGGTTTCCGCGTGCAGTCATCCATTCACCGAGCCAGGTTTCGGATTCTTCTTCTTGATAGTTATTGGCGGTGGCAATAAAGTTTCTTCCAGCTTCGACGAAGGCATCGACTACCTCGAATGATTTCTCCTTATTCATACTACCCCGTGAAGTAAGACCAGGCACTTCCGCCTAGACATGGCACCTAGCTGGAGTGGCGACACCCGAATGCCAGCCTTGGAAGACAGGACACGAAGACGTCTCAGATCCGTGACTGGTTCCGGAGCAGGAGCCTAGATGTTGCGTTTTGACAATGTTGGCAAGAAAAGGACGGAGATAATGGGATCGAAATTGAAACTTGCGCTTAGCCCGTATGATGTGGGATGGAAACCGAATCTTCTCAAAGAGGCTGTCAGAATTTCGTTCGTTTGCACGTCGGCCGAAGGTCATATATTTCTTATCATATCGATTCACAAATTGTAATAATGTCGGCTCCTCTCCCAACGCACCCCCAGCAGCCAACCTCATCCACTACACCTTGTCCATAACCTCCACATGGGAAGGTCTGATCTTCCCATCCGCAGCTTCCATCTCCTTTTCGAATGTGACAACCACATCGTCCCCAAACATCTTCGCCATCTCCTCCAAACTGAGATTCTGGGTCTCTGGGAAGAAGAAATAGACAGCAAACCACAGAGCTATGGTACAAAAGATAAATACGAGATAGAATTTGTAGCCGATGTTTGCAAAGGCGGTAGGTGCAGACTGCAAGAAGCATATAGTTGCTAGCCATTGTCCTGAAGCCTAATGTCAGCAGAGCTCTCTCAGGGTGAAGGTTAGTAGGTTTGAATATACGCACCAGCAACGCTGAGGGCCACGCCATGAGAGCGCACCTCCGAAGGGAAGATCTCGGACATGTAGATGTACATAGTTGTGTCCACGAAAGTGGAAAAGAAAGGAATGTAAGCAAATATGAAAAAGACAGCGGAGCCCAAGATGACATGATTTGTCGTTTTCTCTGAGAGAGCAGCGAAGATCGTTTCGCCAATCAGCGCACAGGCGGAGCCGATAAGTCCAATGAGAAACATCTTCCGGCGGCCCAGACGATCTACTATCCACCCGCAGGTTGTGTTGCCAATGAGTGCGATGAAGAGGTATACGCAGTAGAGTGCAAGAGACAATGCTGGACCCACACCCAAACCTGGAAAGAGCGTGACCTGGTAATTGTTGATGACGAGAACGCCAGTACACTGAGCGCCAAACATGATACCGAATCCAAGAGCTGCGCGACGTCGATAGGACGGTTTAGTCAGTAGTAGTTTCCATCCACTGATGAAGCCCATTCTACCATCTCGTTGGATTCGTTCGAACTCGATTTGCGCTACCATCTGGTTATACTCCGCTGTTGCGAAAACATTGTCTGGATCTGAGGGTGATTGGTGAAGGCGAGAGATGACAGATAATGCTTCGTCCCCACGATCTTGAGTAATCAACCATCGAGGGGAGCGCGGCATCCAGAAGGAACCAGTCAGGAGGATGACGGGAAAGATAACTTGCATGGCTAGAGGCAGACGCCACGCAAGAGAACCATTCTTCGCAAAGAAGCATCCGAAGCCAGTCCAAGCTGCAATGTTGTATCCAATAGCAAGGAAGGCTCCGTGTTGGCCGACGAGAAAGCCACGAGTTTGAGGAGGCGACAGCTCGGAAAGGTACATGGGTGTCACCACAAGAAGCATTCCGACCCCGAGACCGTTCACAAATCGGAATACGAGAAGCATCGGGATATTGACTGCGGCTGCCTGGATTGTAGCTCCCAGGATACAGAATAGGCTGGCGATTTGAAAAGAGCGGATGCGTCCGAAGCGGTCTGCCGTCCAGGAATTAATGATGCAGCCGAAGAAGCCACCCGCTTGGGCAAGCCCATTGCAGGCGCCCGTTATCTGGGTTGTATATTCGTATCCAGGTTGGCCCGCCGTGGCAAGATTGAAGTATGTATAAAAAGTGGGTTGGCCCTTGTATAAGTTAGCATTATTCATCGGGCCAGCCTCTGGGTGGGAGGTGTCAGGAAGAATTACCAATGTTGTTGCTATCACCGAAGAGTCATAGCCGTAAATGATGGATCCAATCGCGGCGAATGCCACGATCGCATAATTGTAGACTGACGTTTTACGACTGATCTTAGTAGCATCAGTGTGCGAGACAGCATGTTGCAGCATCTTGGTGGGAGGTTGCCGAGGCAATGTGCAATGAGCTAGGATGTATGCAGCAGCCTGGGGGAGTAGAAACCAGAAGGGGCAACCGAGTGTCGTTTTTTGAAGATGGAGGGTTGAAACCGGACGAAGCAATTTACATCATTCTCAATGCTTTGGAGATCTGTGTTATATAGAGACTTCGGATGTGGGGAGAATCTGGGGACGTGGTAGCGGAAGCTAGTTTACGCACTTTACCGGGCCAGCCCCGCAAAGTCGATGTTCTAGATCTTGCTCTAGCGCCCTGATACAGAATGCTGCTAATTCAAGTGGAATTTGCAGGGAAGATACTCCCAAGGCGACTCATTTTGCATCGACAAAGTGTATCTTCCGGTGGCAGCCATGTTGATGATGGACGAATCAACACCGCTTCCGGTGGAAGGAGAGACAACCGAACTTTAGCCGAGGCGAAAAGGGGCTGGCTCGGCTACTGTAGGATTGGCACTAGAGTACGTTGGCCATCTCTAGCCAGAACGCAACTGCGGGGAGATTCTTCTTTCTTTTCAACCCCCCTAATGGTGATTATCATTGCACTTCTACAATTTGTTCCACCGGAAGGGCTTTCAGCTCTCACTCGATCCTCTGACCGTGCGTACGGGGCTTTCCCTGGAAGAGAACATCCGCTGCCCTACTGTGACACTTGCGCTCCCGCCAGGAATCTCCTCCGCCTCTTCCCCCGGTTCAAAACAGTTACGAGGACGTTGGACGTATCCTGCCACTTCCGGCGGTCACGTAGGCTTGGGTCAATTTCCAACTCTTCGGATCTCTGTCTGGAAAGCGGGAAGAGTCGTCAACAAACGACAGTCTTTCGTCTCTCTGATCCAGAATCCCTACTGTCCCTTCCGGTGGGCAAACAAGGTTTTCCACCTCCGATGTATTTGCAGAAATGACTAGCCTGAAACGAAAGATATTCAAAGTCCCAAGAGCTTGTGGAAGATGTAAGAAGCAGAAGCTGAAGGTGGGTCCACCCTGTCCCTTTCACCGGCTGCTCTGTCGTTGGTGTGCAAGAATCCGCCAAGGTGTCTTCTGTGGCAGAAAATACAATGGAAATGATTGTTCAAGATATTATGTAAGCTAAGGGTGTTTCTGCTTAAGTGCGACATAGTGCGCCCATGTACACTTTGTGCGAGAAGTGGATTTGAGTGCACTCCAATCAATAATGCTTCTATACCAGTTCAAGACCCAGTAGAAACACAAAATAAACGGCAACGAGGCAGTAATTACATGCAAAATCAACAGCAGGCGGTGACAATACCTTCCCCGAATTCACAGTTACCCAATCAGATCTTTGGAGATTCTACTCTACCGTCCTCCGAAGAGTCGTCCGATGCTGAGAGAACACAAAAGACTGGGACACCGAAATTGGGAGTCCTTACCGATCCCTGTATTCAAGTAATAGGCTCTCCATCCACTGTACGTCTCTTCCGGTGGCCTTCCGGTGGTATTTTCTTCCCAATACTAACACTGAAAAAGCTCCTAACTTCATGCGAAAATTCACGAAATGCATTCGCTGGCGATAGTTCCGCGATGGGACTCACCAAGCAGGGAAGTATTCCTTTACGAAGAATTTGTCAAAGACTAACCCCATACTGCAGGTATTCAGTTTCAACGACACTCAGCACCATTCTGCGACTTCGGCACTCCCTGGTGGGGCAGAGCAGCGACCGCACCATAACCCCGATCCCCTCATTGCGAATTTCTCTCTGCCACGAGCTGACGTGGTTGAAGCATTGATCGATGCTTATTTCGATACTGTGCATTGGTTCATGTTTATCCTCCACGAGGATTCTTTCCGGCAACAAGCCAAACGGGTCATGAAACTAGGGCCTCAGATCAAACATGGCCCTGATGCAGATTTTGCAGCATTGCTGATGATGGTCCTCGCTCTCGGTGCCCAATACGCCGGGAAGAATCCTAGTTGGAAGTATAGAGACCTTATGACCGAGCAGTCTATTGATCTTGCTGCTTTGGTTTCAACCCTGACTCGTCAAGTTCGGGATCATATCTTTGACAGCCTGGAGCGCTGTCAATTAGAAGCAGTGCAAACATGCATTCTTTTGGGGACATACTATATTTACCATGGAAATCCTAATTTGTCTTGGTCTGTTCTTGGATTGGCAGTAAAGGCTGCTTATGCTTTGGGGTTACACCGCGAAGTGGATTGGAAGGGAGATAATGCCCTACTTCAAGCTCGAAAGCGGGCCTGGGGGCACACTTTCATTGCTGACACATTTGCTGCCGTGATCTATGGCAGGCCCGCGACAGTTGACCGAGACTTCTGCGACGTGTCTTACCCGGACGAGTGTGGCGACACGGAGATACCGATGCCTTTACGAGCATATCTTACTTCCATCAATGGCGGCAATAACCTGTCAAAGTTGACTTACCATACACATAAGTATCGGCTTTACAATCTCAAGGCGCAAATCATCAGCAAAATATACACCTTGCGTGCACGGGCTTCCTTTCAAGCAAGTGGATCTGGCGTCCCAAAGCTTGTAAAGACTGTGCAAAGTTTTGACAGTAAACTCAAAGCATGGCAGAATGATCTCCCACCATTTTTCAAGCAGTCAAGCTGGAGTCACGGCGACGGCACCCCTGCCGATATATTTCTTGGGGTCCAAGGGGACCTCTCGGAAGAGGAAGAACGAATCAAACGTCATCTCGTGATGCAAAGAATAGCTTTGCAACTATTGTACGACTACATCCTCATCCTATTGCATCGGCCGCTACTTGAGTACCGGATGTCTTCACGCCGCCAGGAACAGTTCCCAGAATCCTCCGTCTGGAATCCCTTCCCCGACTCGTTCAAAACGTGCATGAGCGCCGCTATGCGAATCTCCTATACTCCCGCCAACAAATTTGAGTTCAATTGCCCCATGGCGCTCATAACTATGCATACGTTGACAGCAGGCGTCATTTTGTGCATCCCAGCGACAATGGATCCCTTCAGCACTACGGCTCACGAGGCCAAAGGTGCCGTAGTCAGGATGATACGAGTGTTCAAGAAACTTTCTGCACAAACGCCAGTGGTCGCGCAAAGCTGCACGATTCTGGAAGAGCTTATGAAGGTTGTCTTGACCCGAGAGCTCGATCTGGTTTTACGACCTGATAGCCCCGAAGATGCTACTGCAGATCCAACACCTGCTCCGGAAATCGTGAGGCCAGCCACCAAGGGGACTGCGAGTAGGCATCGGGATAACCATGCATCTATTCGTCCTCGGCCATCTCGCTCATCACAATCACCGTCCTCCTTGGCGGCGGATTTATCAGCCCCACCAGTACAGGACCAATCAGGAAGTGCACATCAGACATCGACAACACCCACACACAGAGCTGTATATCAACCTGAATCTTTGACAAGAAGCCAAAAGAGCAACGAGATTTACCCCACCTCGTTTGCCGACAATTCAGCCTCGACTTTCTCTCCAGAGGAGCTTGCTAGCGGCCAAATCATTGACAGCTTCGATGCAGAGCCAAATCATGGCTTCAATACTGCCTATGGTGCTTTAGAGAGAGGTCAGCCAAAAATTAGAACTGCTTGCTTGCCAACCTACTAACAAATGATAGTAATATGCGATGTTGCGCCGTCAGAGTGGATGAACCCTGCTTGGATGCATCCCTACAAAGCAATGGAGCTGTATCCAATGTCTGGAAATGGATTTGCTGAGAACTGGCTAGGCTTTGCAGCAGATGATGTCGAGACTTCGACAGGATATAATGGAGGGATTCATAGCTCATTTGAGCGAAGCGTTACTCTAGGGAGGTCCCACGAGGCCGCACCTTCTGAATTGTATTCTGGGTCTGCTGGATATGAAACAATCGGCCAATCTGAGAGCCAGTATAATGTGGCAGGTTTTGGATCAACATGGTGATCGGCATTATCCCCTGCAATAAGTATGGTCAGCACATGCCCCACGATTATTCGAAGGCCTCTCGCACAGTACGTACAGTAGGTCCCGAGTGAAAGAGTGAGAGATTTTAAAGAAATTCTATATTGAGATCGCTCTCTGGCTTCTAAGATCTGACTGCCCCTTTGAAATTACAACCTTTGCGTCGACAATTTCAGCTGGCTGAATCTCCGCCAATCCAGCAACGACATGTGAAAGTGTCGGCAACCTTGCGGCATTCCGAAAACAGTTCCTTCCCAGCTTGCCTCGCAGCTACAAGTACCCCGACTTAACGACAATTTATTCTCTAGCTCGCAATACAGCTTCGCATACCCGAGCTCTTCCCTCCCACTCATGATAGGATCAGCTCTATTCTCGAACAATACGACGAGATATTTCCCCCGCACAATCTCGTCTTTGCCTTTGCAGATAACGTCGTGGATGTAGAATCCATAATGTAAATATCCTCGTCCGTCAAGCCACGGGAGATTTTCCAGAGATGTGAGGCATAGTGATGCGAAGCTGTTGTCGCCAGGACAGTCTATGCTGAAGCACTCGTGGGGCAGATATGTAGATAGGTGTGCTTTGGATGCTTTGAAGGTCAATGTTGCGGTGGTGACTGCAACCGACGGCCATCCAGGTAGGGAAAGCCCTGCTTCGGTCTGACGCGGGCCAGGGAACGGACCAAATCCGAGGGGCATTCGGAAGTAAGCATTGGGATAATTCTGTAGCCTTTTTGCTTTTGATTCAGCTCTCGCCTCAGCAGAGGTCTTTAGCTCAAGTGGTTTCTTGCTGAGTCCCATAGTTGGTTCTTCGGTAGTCTCGAATATTAAATTATGACTGTAAACGCTTAATGCTGAGTGGGTGATAATTAGAAATAAGTTAGTACACCAGAAGTGACGTTTATGTCTTAAAAGCTTCAGTATGTTGACATAGTGGCGTAGATGACCAAATCCACCGGAGAAGCTGGCAAGAAGCTTTCCAAGGGCCTCCACCGGAAGAAGGCAAATACACCCGACCCTTTCCGCATATTATCCACTCGACTTAACCATTACGAAATTGGCCGTTGGGGCAAGACTTCAGAAGCAATTAATTTGGCCAACCATTTATTTGCATTCCGGTCAGTTTCATTGATGGTTGACTGTTTCCTAGTTCCGCAAAATAGTGGCCCAAAGCTTCGCATGCTTCCCCCAGAATTAACCAGCCATATCGTGACATTGCACGGAAGTAAGAGAAACGGCCAATACTTCACAAACATTCCAAACAAAAACGCCTGCCACAAGCATGGGGTACTCTCAACTTTCAAGTCCCGTTGCCGTAGTCGGTTGCGGATCTATCGGAGCCAGCTGGGCAGCACTCTTCGCCGCCTATGGACTCGTCACACTGGTCTACGATCCAAATCCCGCCGCAGAAATATTTTTGAACACGATTGTTGAAGAAGCCGTCAAGACCCTGGCTTCACTGGGACATTTCACGGATAAGGGGGAATCTGACCATCTTGCCCGCGTCCTAGCAAAAGTCACCTTCACGACGGATCTCGAGTCGGCACTAAAAGGTGCCGTTCTCGTTCAAGAAAATGGTCCGGAGGATCTGACCATCAAATTGGATCTACTGCACAAGTTAGATGAGTTACTCGACGCATCAGTGCCGATCTTGACTTCAACATCGGGTCTCACTTGCTCATCTATGCAAGCCGCACTTGCCAGGTTCCCGGAACGGTTTGCTGTCGGGCATCCCTTCAACCCGGCACACCTCATTCCGTTAGTTGAGATAGTTGGAGGAAAGAAGACTTCATCAGAGACACTCGAGAAAGCGAAAGAATTTTATCTCTCCGTTGGTCGCAAGCCGGTAGTGCTGAAGGTCGAAGTCCCTGGTCACATTGCGAATAGGCTGCAATCTGCTTTGTTTCGTGAGATCATGTATATGGTGAAAGAAGACATTGCTAGCATCGCGGATATTGAGATTGCTATGGAATTTGGACCGGGTCTGCGGTGGGGAGTGATGGGACCTAGTGCTTTGATGCATCTCGGAGGTGGGCCTGGAGGAGCTGAGTACTATGCTGAGAAACTGTTGAGTCCGCTTCTGACTTGGAATGCTCCCGGGGATTTTGTTGTTGATGAAGAGACGAAGAAGAAGTGGGTAGCGCAGACTTTGCAGGTTATCGCAAATGAGAGTTATGTCGAGCTTTCAAGAAGAGGGATTCTGGTATCATAAACGCATTAAATTGGAGGAATGGCAACAATTGAATCTTATAAACTCTCAAATTACAACAAGAACAAATAAAATCCCTTCGTTCTGCTCTTTTCTATTTGGTTCATTGTCACAAATCACCATGATCTTCCTCGAGCACATTCCCGCCAACCTCAACCGGCTCACAAGACATCAGAACAAAGAACATCCTTGCCCAATCCCTCTCACTCGCATTGCGCCACGCATGCCTTGTTCCCCTTTGGACAATCGTATCGCCTGCACCCATAATTCTCCTCTCTCCGGAATCCAGAACCAGTTCCACAGTTCCTTCAATCACCACGCCGAGATCTAGACTTTGCGTCCGATGTTGGGTAGTTTCGAATCCAGGTGCAAAGTCTACCACTCGAGACACAGTACCACCCGGAATGCTAAGTCCCACGTTCGGGGTCAGTTGGGTATTGAGCGTGAGGTCGAGGTCATTGTTGAGGGAAGGTGGGGACATGGATGTGCAATAGATGGTTTGGAAGCCCATTTTTGAGCCGGAGATGGATTTCCATTCAGCGGAAAGGGAACTTTGGAAGGTAGGATGAAAAGTGACAGGGTTATGGGTTGTGATGTGGCGTTTCAATACTCTTAGTGGAGAGACTTGAGTACCTCTTTCTACCGGCGATTGCGATGAGGCTAGGTTTGGAGAGTGTTCCATAGTTGGTGGTTTGAACCGACTTGTGAAAAGAACTTCAACAGTCATGGGGATACAAGCCAGATAATATAAACTTTATAAGTATCAAAAATCAATATGTGGATCTGATGTGGTGTGGGGGAGGGGCGAAGGGCGGAGTGCGGGGTCTTCCACCGGAGAACGTACGTTGCATTGCATATCAGTGGTGAGAATGACCACAACTCAAAGGATAGTCCCGAGTTACCCTAAGCATCAACAGGCTAGCCTATTTGATCCCGTATTTACACCATGTGAGAAATTCAAATCTCACTTCTGATCCGAACTGTAACTTGCCGATAAATGTTTCATGTTTGTGACTAGAAGATCTGCCCCAATGCAGTACAGGTCCCATGCACCTGCGTCGTGCTCACACTTGTGGCAATGACCGTAATAGTTGCCGTGGCCATACATGCCAATGTATTTAAGCTGATAAGGCTTGAACTAATCGACTTGGTGCTTGAGATTGAGCTTGAAAGGCTTGAAGTCGAACTTTTTGCGCTCGAACTCGAACTTGTAGTTAAATTTGCAGCTTTTAGACTGGAAGTTGAACTCGAGAAAATGGAAGTCGTGCTGGAAGTTTTCGTACTAGAAATTGGACTCGAAGAACTCGAGCTGTTGTTATACATTGGCATCGTAATATTTGATGATGATGATGATAAAGTGGAGAACGCAGTGGGGGGTCTACTTGAGCTACTTGTAAGACTCGTAGAGGCATATTTTGAAGTTGAGGCTGGAACGGAAGTTAATGTAAACAATGTGCTGGAAGAAGTAAATAGCGACTTCAACGATACAAACGAGGTTGTGGAAGATGTGGACGATGATTTGGTAGACGAAGACGATGAACTGGCAGAAGTCGGTGTGTGTGCAATGCTCGGGCTAAAAATTGTCGATTGTGAAGGTGTGCAGCCGCCAATAATTGACGGGACAGCATTTGGCCCTGTGGTAATCAATGTAATATTTGAGCCGCAATTAGCAGCTTGGGCTAGGAGGACGTTGGCGTTGTCTTGGTCATACACAACTGTTTGCAGTCAGCTACGTGATATCACTTTTCTCAGGAACAAGAGACTTACTGTATGCAGATCGCATAAAGGAGTCGCCTAGCAGAAAAAATTCCGTGCTGGGCACAGCAGCTAACCAGCATTCTGCGCCGTCAAACCAGAAGAACTCGTGGTACGATACGTGGATTATCGTACCCCCAAACCCAAAGTCGATTGTTCCGGCTTGGTTCCTCAGAGCGCAAGGGACCGTGTATTCATTGTTTCCCTGGTTGACAGCAGATGGAAAGAAGGAAAGGAGACCGGTGAATAGGGCAGGTGGCAGGTAGCAGAATGTAGAGCCAGAATCAGGGAAGATGGCTTGATTGATCGTGGGTGTTGTTACTGGGACTGAGCTGTTTGATCCTGGGACGGTAACACCAAGGGATGTCATGTAAATCCAGTATCTGGTGTTATTAGATTTGTTGAACATTGATGTTAGAACTCTTACCGTGGATAGAAATCTGGGGCTTGGTAGTAAGGGATGATTGGACGCTTCTCGAGAACGCCGGAATACTTCATGGTATCAATGCCACCGAATATGATAGAACCTAGGAAGGTAAGTTTAGGCGTTCGATATGAGAAGACATGTATACCTTGCGCTACATCGATACTTGCGAGATCGACACTGAAAGCTCTGCTGTGAATTATGCCTTGGGCTGCTAGTTGGTCAATGACATTAAAATAGTTCGTATCCACTCCATATCCCCAACCAATACCCATGATTCCTTCCATCTGGTCTGCGCTAGTAGAGGCATCCCCGAACCGTTGAGCTACTATCTGCACATCTTGATAACTGTTAACAAGAATTTCACAGCTTCCAAAGCACCGAATACGTACTTCCCATGGCGATGTTATCTAAGACGTAGAGCCCAGAGGCAGAACCAATACCATATTGAATCGAGAATGTATCCGGAGTCAGAACTTTAGTAGAAGAGCTAGCAGGCTTATAAAATCCATTTTCTGCGCAGCCATATGGATTCCAAGCATTGGAACAAGTAGGGTTGACCCATAATTCAGAGGATCCCGTGTCAATCTGAACATCTACAAGTTGAGGCGGGGTACCAACACCAACTTCAAAATATTAGCAAGGCCCGATATAGAGACGGAGATGCACTGACTCTGTATGGAGTAACCACTAACATCATTTCGCAGTCCGTCCACAGATTGCCGCTTCCTTCTCGTATTTTGGTGATACTTTCTTGCGACAGGAAGATGTACAATTCCCGACCCTTTCACCGGTGGTTTCCCCGCACGTGTAGTATTTGTTACCACAACATCAGCGTGTGAGACAACAAATGCCCCCGCGATTGCAGTAAGCGATGTAAAAGCGAGTAATAATTTTGACATACTCACGGGGCTGGGAATCAACATGTGGGAGAATCAGGGCGTCTTTGCCTTTTAACATGCGGTGCAATAAGAATGAACGCAGTTAGGAATTGGGATGCTTTTCCGCAAACATCTAAGAACTTTTTGATTGATCGCCGCCAAAGCTCTGAAAGAACCCCTGATAGGCCTGGGCCATTTGAGACAAAGGGTCCCCAGTCGCTCGGGTGAGACATCGGGTCAGGGAATGCGGGTTGCTGGCACAGTGCTACAAAGAAAAGCTGCCACGCTGCTGTCGGAGATTTGCAACATAGCATGGAGCCAGCTTTCAGAGGGATTAATTGCGTTGCGCAAGTCCACTGAAGCATATTCTATGCTTGAAGGACAGAACGTGAATAATTTTGCGTCATAGACATTGAACAGGGGCCACATTCCCCGAATTTGATGATCAACCCCTAGAGATATTATAAATTGTGCTGTTGAGTTCTAATAGCGACTTCGTGCTATAAGCATGAAGAAATGTGACGTTCAGACTCAGAAGTTTTCCTCCGAAATCCGAACGGAAGTTAAAGCTGCAACTCCTTCTCCCATAACAAAATCCTTTCGTTGAATCGTTCCTTAGAAATAATATTGAAAACTCGTTCAATATCTCCAACTTCAGCGGGCTCACTACTGGTGTACACAAATCGCGGCAGGCTTTGGGATTTGTAAGTCTCGTTTTGTGATGCTGAAGGTCGGCCCGGAGTTAACAGTTCGGATCCGACGGTAAAGGGGCTACCTGTAATTCTCCGTAAACAATGACCAAGCTCAACGCTTGAACATGACCGCGACTTCGGTTCTCGAGGATGTTATATATATCTTTCAAAAGAATCATAATGGATCCTCACTTCACACATCCACCAATCTTTAGAGAACTGGCAACCTTGAGTAGTTCACCCATCGCATCAACAAGTTACAAGTACCCAACTCAATCCCTCACCACAAACCCACAACTACTTCCACTCGCATTTGTTCCTCAAGGCTTTGCAATATTTAGACTCCGATTAAAGTATCAACCATCACCAAACCCCAAAAATGCACATCCTCCTCCTCGGCGCCACCGGCCGAACCGGCACCCTCATCCTCCAAGACTTGCTTTCCCGAAACCACACCATCACAGCACTCGCCCGCAACCCCACCTCCCTCACGCCCACCCCAGGCCTAGGGATCATCGCTGGCTCCCCTCTAAACCAATCCTCCATCTCGCAAGCCATAACCTCGACCCCCACGCCCCCAGACGCCGTCATCATCGCACTAGCATCCGTCCGCGCCAGCGACTCTCCCTTCGCGAAACCAACGAGTCCGCCGCGTCTCATGGCCGATACACATATTGCGGTTCTAGCAGCCATGAAGAAACATGGTATCAAGCGGCTGATTACGATTTCGGCGTTTGGGGTGGGCGATTCGAATGAGTATGTGTTTTGGCCGATGCGGATGGTGCTTAATTATAGTGCGATGAAGGTGGCGTTTGAGGATCATAATGTGGTTGAGGAGGTGGTGAGGAGAGAGGCGGGGGAGTGGGAGGGAGAGGGGAAGGGGTTGAAGTGGACGCTGGTTAGGCCGTGTATGTTGAAGGAGGGGGACGGGAAGGAGGTTAGTGTTTTTGGGGAGCAGGGGAGGGGGGTGGGATTGATGCCTAGTGTGTCGAGGGAGAGTGTTGCGAGGTTTGTGGTGGAGAGGTGTTTGGAGAAGGAGGAGTTTGTTGCGAGGACGCCGGTGATTTGTGATTAGAGTTGAAGGCGGCATAAGTTGGAAGCGGGTAGGGAGAGGAAGGTGTTTATAAAACGGCGGTTCGCATGTAGGAGTTGTACTCTTTATAGACTAAAATTGGATTATTAGAAAGCTAGAATATTATTCTTTGAATTGAATGGAATAGACATTATAAGTGTTTCAGATAAGAGTTATCCTTGCTATGTGTTCTCAACTAAGAGAAAGTACTGAAACATACTCAAATAATTTGCGGAGTCCTTGACTTTAACAAATCTCTTTAATCCAACTTATCCAAGTTGCTCTTAACATTTATAACCCCCTAGCTAATTACCCAGAACCTCTCCAACCACCCGGATCTACACCTTCAACTCCAAAACTCGGCACCGAAATCCCCGCAACTCTCCTTCGGCCCCTCAACGGCCCCGACAAAGTCCGCTCGTTTCACAGTCCGCCTAAATAAACTCAGCCAAAAACGAGCCATATCCATCAATTGTTTCGTGCTAAACGTTGTGATAAGCTCACCGATATGCCGTTTCAAAGTCGCAAATTGCGTGCGTCATCACGCAATATAGGGCTCGGAACAGATGCCGCTTATTAAACGTAGAACTGGAATAAATTCCTCAGGTTGCGCACTTTTTTTCTATCGATTTCTAAGGCATCAAAGAATTGTTTGTGGAATCGGAGATATATTGATTTCTTAAGAATTTGATTTCCATAAGCTTAAAACAATGTCACAAATCCCAACCCTCCCTCTCAACAACGGGACCTCAATCCCCGTTGTAAGTCCCCTCTCTCCCCATGCAACCCCTCTAACACCCCCCAAGCTCGGCTTCGGAACAGGCACCGCCTCCTCCCGACGCCACGCCCCCCAACAATCCTTCTCCCCCGCCCTAGTCCAAACCCTAAAAACCGCGCTCAGCCTCGGAATCCGACATATCGACGGGGCCGCAAACTACGGCAACGAAGAGGAGATCGGGGTTGCGATCCGCGAATCCGGGATCCCGCGTGCAGAGATCTTTGTTACGACGAAGGTAAGGGATTTGAGTGCGTTGCCGGGGGCGATTGATGGTTCGCTGGAGAAATTGGGGTTGAGCTATGTTGATTTGTGAGTTTTTTATATTGAGGAATGGGGATGGGAATGGAAGGGACTAATAGGGGAAATTAGGTACCTGATTCATAGTCCCTACGCAGCGGATGATACAGAACAGTTGCAGAAAGCCTGGCGCCACCTAGAAGCCATCCAGAAATCCGGAAAAGCGAAATCAATCGGCGTCTCTAACTTCCTGCGCCCACATATCGAGTCCATCCTCTCAGTCGCGAGCATCGTGCCTGCTGTAAACCAGATTGAATTCCATCCGTACCTCCAACGATCTGGGGATTATATCCCTTGGTTGAAAGAAAAGGGAATCCAGGTTACGAGCTACAATGGCTTGACGCCGTTGAGGAAAGCTGCTGGGGGACCGTTAGATGGGGTGTTGAAGCGGATTGCGGGGGGACATGGGGTAGCGGAGAATGCGGTGTTGATAAGGTGGCAGATTGAGCGGGGGGTGGTGCCGATTACGACGAGCGGGAGGGAGGAGAGGATTAGAGAGTATTTGGAGGGTGTGGGGTTGAGGTTAAGGGGGGAGGAGGTGGAGGAGATTTCGAGGGTGGGGGCGACGTATCATTTTAGGGCGAGTCAGGTTGGTAGGTTTGAGAAGGATGATAGGTCGTGAGTGGGTTTGGTGGTTGTGATGTGTTTGTAGATGGTTTTTCTTGGGGGTATATGGGAGCTGTATTTACTCTAGCTATGAACAGAATGTTTACTAGTTCATCAAGATCTAATCAAACAAGAGGCGACTTAAAGCCAAGATTGATTCGTGCCCCAATCTAAGAACCCGAAGTCCATATTCTCGAATCCAAAATCTTGCATCTATTGCCATTAGCAGCCAGTCATTGAAGCGAAGAAAGGAAACTCACTGGATCAAACCCATCAAATGCTATTCCCTCCCCCAAAATCCCACCCCCCCCGCTATTCACCACATTCACACTCCAAGGCTGTACCACCTCACTCTTCTCCTTCTCCCTCTCCCTCTCACCACAACCATCCCTCCCCCTCCACCCAAAAGCCCCCTCCCCCTCCCTCGACCCACTCCGAAACCTAACCAGCACATCCGGCCTCGCAACCCGACACGCATCCCTGACCCTCTCCGTCGCTCTCCTCATCATATCCCTCCTCTGCACCTCATCTCCATCACACCTCACCGCACTCAACGCCACGGCTAACGGCAAAATATCCTTCAAATCGCATCCCCACTCCCCGATCCGCTCTAACATACCCGTCACCGTGTTCTCGACCACGCGCGTGAAACTCACGCGGCTCTGGCCGATGCCCCAATCGATATCTCGTTCTTTCTCGGCCTCGAGTTCGTGGGGTGAGGCTGAGGAGGTTGACGTCGATGAGGAGTTTGAGAGTTTGATCTCATAGCACAGCACTAGCGCAGATTGCAGTATGCTATTGCGATGTAAGATGTGGAAGAGATTTAAATACTCCCTCCCTTTCACGACGCTGAGATCCGCCACCGCAGGATCCAAAGCGTCGAGGTTCCCTAAAATCGATAACGCGTTCCGGACGGCTCCTTTCCGTGCTTCGGGATGCTTGCTGCCGATTTCGGACATGGAGATTGTGCGGTATAGGGCGAGGAGCGGACGCCGGATCGAGAGCTCGAGTTGGATTGAGGTGAAGAAGCGGTGGAGGCGTTTGTTGGAGGAGGCGGAGCGGAGGGAGGGTGGGAGGGCTGAGAGGTGCGTTTCGAGGTCTGTGGCTAGGCGGAGGAGATGTGGTGCTGAGGTTGCGAGGTTCAGGTTGCTTCCTAGTAGGTTGGTGATCTGAATCCGTAGGGGAAGAGAGGCTGCAAGAGCGAGTTGAGGGAGTGCGTCTGTGTATATCGTTGTTGGTTTGGTTGAAGGGTAGTCGCTCATCTCAGGAGTCAGGTCCTGATCGTCAACATTCAGGATTTGCCGAATGTTGAATATATTCGAGAAGACCGAAGATGGCATCCCAGCGGCCAGCGAGAACTGTAAGTCGAGCTCAACGATTGTAAGCCATAATTTTCGTCTCGCTTCTCTATCGAAAGGTGAAAATTCCCAGGGCTCGGGATCTTGGTGTACACCCATGACCATTGCATGCCTGACCAGAATACCGGATTCTACCCAGAGTTCGGCTGGATTGGCGAGGTTTGCTTGCCGTGCTAGCAAGAGTAGAGTGCGTGTTTGCAGGACGGGGAAATTAACGAGTGATTTCCCTTGTAGACTGTCGAGCCAGCCTTTGATCATGACGCAGTTCTTGGTGATTTGATCGTCGGATATACGTTCTGTTGTTGACCCTCGCTCGTTAGGGTCGTTGAGGCGGGAAGCTGTTGAGATTATGGCGAGGATTTGGGGGATGACCCAGTCGTTGATGTGAGCTGGGAGGCTGGAGGAACCAGATTCGATGACTTGGGATACTTGGTCGCATTCTTTCATGAATGTTCCGATGTGAAGGACTCGCCACAACGTCTCCCAATTTTGGATATATCTCGCTTGAAGGATCCCGAATAGAAAGCTGGAGGGCAAAGCTTTGATCATCTCAACCATGAATTCGTCTCGGTCTTGGGGTAAAACGTGGCGTGTCTTGTCCTTAGGTTGGAATGCATTCTGATACGCAGCCAACTCTTGAACTAACCCCGACAGCTCAGGATCTTTGAAACTTTTCAAAATAAAGCCCTTCGAGGTGCCAAACTATACATGGTCAGCACCCTGTCCCAATGAAGGGAGATAAACTCACGTGATCTAACATGGCCATCCGATCTCCAATGCCCACATACCTGGACCTTGACCCCTTAACATGTAGCTTCCCCAATGACCTCACACCTGTCTCGCTTTGTGCTAACCCCGCGCTCGACACCGGAGTGGCCATTTCATCCTTTCTCGCTTCGGGCGAGGCGTCATAAGTAAACATCGCCCTCCCAAACCCGTTATCTGTTCTCGCACGTGGTACACTGGAATACGGATCAATATCCTCCCCACTCAAAGCCCGCCTCTGGTTCTCCATCTGCTGGAAACCCCTCGCCCTCGCCGCCTCACCACGAGCCAGCTCAGGATCAGCACCATGCATCCCATAAGCCAAGATGCCCCTTCCAGGCCCAATGGGATCATTTCTCGTCAGTTGCGGGACATTAGGATAATACCCCCTATCCTCTCCCCTCTCCTCCTCTCCACTCCCATCTCCATACCCACCACCTGCACCACTACCACCAACATACGGCCTCCTCCCCCTCTCCCCCCACCCCCCCTCCAACTCCTCAGTCCTCAACCTCTTTCCCGTCCCACTCCCCCCAAACTCCCCCCCACCAGGCGCATCTTTAAAATAGCAGATCCCGCCATCCCGCCCCCCTTTCTTACAATTACTGCACGGCAGCTCTCGATCGCACTTTAGTTTTTTCCTCCGACACTCCTCACACGACTTCGTCGGTCTCTGTCTTGATCGCTTAACTGCACTTCCATTTCCGCTTGCACTTGCACTTCCGTTCGCATTTCCATCTTGATTCAGACCCTGAATCTGACCCTGATTTCCGCCCGGAGATAACAGCCGCTGTGACGACGAAGGCGAAATCACCGGCGCGGACGACGAGGGCGTTAACTGCTGCTGCTGGTTCTGATTCTGATTCTGATTCTGGTTTAGGTTTGGGACCGAGGTACCAGGATACGCGGCGCCGGACGAGAGATGCGTGAGGATATGTCCGGCTTCCGTGTCGTGATCCGACTGCATTTTCGGGGCCGGCCTTTACTCCCTCTACACCAAGTCAAAATCTCAAACGAACGCACGCACGTTCAATTTCGCGAGAGGGAGACAGGAGGTGAGGAGATGTCGGAGAAGAGGGTCGGAGGAGCGAAGTTGAAAACCGATGGGAGATGGGGCGGATGCGGGTGGGGGATGCCCGGTGGTTATCGGAGATGTGGCGGGCCTCGGCGTTTAGGAGGGAAGGTAGGCTAAGGCGGGACGGAGGTGAGATCCCGTTCTAGGGATGCGGTCCGGAGAGTGTGCACATGCGCGGCCGCTGGGTTGGGGTGGCGAGATACTGTGAGGTGATTTGAAATGGGCGATTACTGATGGGATGATAGAACCGAAGAGTGTAGATTGTGAGATGGGTGAGGTGAGATGAGATGAGATGTTGCAATTGCAAAACGAATAATAGTCGGCGTTTAGGGTTGTTCGGATGTTCGGCTGGCTGAGTGAGATGCGCTTGCACGTGATATCCATCTTACCTCTAGTAAACAGAAGGAGAAATTACACTAGAGGTTGTGTGAATTCGTGTTATCTATATACTCTAATTTAAAGGGATTTTTAAAGTCTAAAGGCTATGCTGCTTCATCAAACATCCTTTAAAAGGTCATCTCCTTCTGAGTATTTGATCCCTAAGCTCCATTGCAGTACCTAAAAGGCGAGCAATGCGCCACGAATTCCGACATCTTCTGGCGCCACTAAAGAGGATCTTTAACAACCCTCTTTACTGACTTTATGTCAAACCATCATCCATACTTGCATATCCAAAAGTAGCTGTATCCAAAACCTCATCCACTATTATCCCATCACCCCTCGGCAAGATTGGTGTGGGTCCCTCAAGCGCACATGGACGATTCTCGAAAGAGGAGAAGGTGCGACGCGGAAAATATCTCAATCCGTTGGAAGAGAAAACTCGTATATAGAACAAATGGCGAAGCTATTTGAGTTACATAATACGTTGAAGCCAAAGGCCGTGACAGAACTAACCAACACAGAGTGATTTCCGGTTGACAAAATCTGCCGGAATGTGTCCAACGATACCGCCCGACAGATTGAGATGGAATTGATGCAAGTCCCTGTATCGCTCCTCTACACGCCATCCGTTCAGACGCATTTCAAACTTGCAATAAGAGATGCCATTCTTTTCGTGTATTTCGCTTACTAGAACGGCCTTTGAAACAGTTTCGAAGAGGTCCCTCGTTTTCTCCCATGACAGCAGGCTTTGAAATAACGCGATTTAACTGCATCACCGATGAACGTCCATCAGGAGACACAAAATCCTGTGGTTCAATGGCATAACTTTCTCCATTAGTCGTCTCAATAATGTATACTCCATTACCAGTAACTCTTTGGAAAATCAAGTCCTGGTGGAGGAGAAGGCAGTCTTTGACAACGTGGAGGCCTTCTACCGACAAATGACCAGGTAATGTAGCAGGACCATACGGAAATTGAACAAACTCAACCTCAAGAAAGGTCGAAGGCGCCCAGGTCAAGCCGCGATCTGTAAGTCGCGGCTGATTGATAAACATCAGATCTTGTGGAATACTCGGAAACGATCGGTAAACGTCCGCCATTTTGGGATAGGGATGGAACTCATTTAAGTCCAAGCCGAGCAGGATTGCCAAACATATTGGCTCATCCGATGTGTGGGTAACGCTCCTCGGTGCAAGGTCTTCTACCAAGTTTAGGAAGAAGAGATGGTCTTTTTTTTGTCTCTTGAGAAAGCGGTGTTGAAGATCTAATTTTGCACCAAGAGTGTAATCGAATTCTGTTGCACCAAACTCTGATCGTGGGTTTGTCGTCATAAGGGCCGAAATTGGAACAGCACTATCCTTGAATTGAATATAAAGGTCACGGGCAAGGCGACCTTCTTGGAGAGTCCAGAGTCGACGTTGCCACTCAGAGCACAAAAGTTGTAGGGCTTGCTCCGTTTGATCACTTCCAACTTTCACAAGATCCCTATCAATCACCAGAACCTTATATGCTTCTTCGTACACCTTCCTCAGCTTTAAAATGGCGATGCGTTTGGTTTCGGGATCTATGGGAACAGAAAGAGGGTCAACCCATAAGACGGCGTCATTTCCTGCAACTTGCCTCACTAAGTTGCATAGAAACTTGACTTGGCACGTTGGCAGCGCATTCTTGGAAGAGTTTCCCATCCCGTGAGCCCATACATGGCTTATAGCCACAAAGGGCTGTCTAGTACAGTCTATGATCTCAAGATGGTCTAAGTTGACACCCGGTTGAGGGCGAAACCCAGGAATGCCTCCACTCTTCCACATTTGAATAATCTGACTCTCTTCAATTGATATGTCCGGACAATCCCCGGGGCAAGTATCTCGATGTAGAGGAGAAATATCTTTGGAAGTTGACGTTCCTTTAAGACATTTCCGTGGGCGACAGCCTCGATGGGACTCAGACTCGTAGGATGGGAGTAAACTAGCGATGTAATTCAAAGACGTGCTGGCTTCAGTAACAACCGATGTAATCCTCGACGGACACCAATTGCGGGCTATCATGGCGGCTTCGAATTTTTGAAACGAACTCGCACTTTGTAATTTGATACTCTCTCCAAATCTAGCCTTCACAATTTGAGCAATGCTCTCGCACAAGATATCGACAGAAAGGACAATCTCAAATCTGACCAAGGGACTATGCCGTTTCGCGATGGCTCTAAGGACTCTCTGAGCAGAATCTAAACTCTTTGCAAGATCAATCCTTTTACCAGTGGGGGGTCGTACTGTAGCCACTAGTCGCTTCTTGGCAGCCGTCTTTGCCGCTTCTGCGAATCCTTGAAACATTCCCTGTACATGATTTAAGCCTCCTGCAAGTCCGGCAGTAAGATTAAAGTTGGTCTGCGGCGGTTTTGGGGCAGCTAGAGATACCAACGATGCCGTTGTGATAATCCGTCCGGAGCTGGATGGATTGTCGGTGACGAATGTATCTAGATCGAGGTTGATATCGCATGCTTTGGCGAATTCATCCATGACACCGAACCAGAGCCACTCTTGGAAGAAGCTTTCGACCCATCCTTTTCGCCACGGATTAAGGTTGTGTGAATTGATAAGTTTGTCTGAGTTTTGGCCATGACGTTCTGGGAATTTGATGAATTCTAGCCTATCATACTTGGGCGCAAACCCCAAGTATGGGACACTGAGAGCTTGAGGCTGACAGGCGTCTGGAATATGGAGGTGATCCATGAATTTGCACAGAAATTATTATCGTTATTATTGCGGTGCAATGGTTCTGACAATTGCGATAGTGGTTTGCTAGGGTCCTTGCGTGGACATCGCGCCTGCCAGACGAAGGGATGGTTTCTCGAACTTTCCAAAGGCACGTGACCTGTCAGTTGGTGGTGCTTTGTCCCCTTTTTACCCCTCTTCCCCTTTTCCCCCATTGACTTTGGACCTCGGCAGTCTCCACTACTTTACTACTTTACGTGTATATAATATCAGTCTCCCCTTCCTTTTACTTAGTTTAGTCAATCGATCAGTTCTACCTGGGAACCAACAGGCGACGACGTAATAATAATTTTCGAAATTAATAGGTCAGGAGTATTTAGGGGAGGTATATAATGTAACTGAAATGAGAATAAATAGAAATTTGAACACGTTTATAGATTTTAAGTCACTTAAACTCGAAGTACCTACGATTTTTCTCGCTACAGGGTACGTCTCGGGACGCAGGGATAGACGTTAGGGTAATGCACTGATTCCTTGATTTCTTGCGGTGGGGAGCTGTGATGGAAAGTAGATTTTGGAGTTGGGGATGAAAGGATGAAGGGAGGCAGGAGATGGGAGATGACGTCTTGGACGGGGCTTTTGGAGTTTTGATGAGATGAGATGGTGAATGCGCGATTACTTGATCGCCCTCATCATGCGATGCCCTGGTAAACGAAATCGCAAACCTTCGACACAAACAGAAAATAACAATAAATGTGTGAGATCAAAAGCGATATATTATACCAATATCCATACTTATCCCGCGTTTTCATTTCGATTTCCACGCCAAAACATGCCAACCCCAAACTCCAGTCCGCTCGCTCGATCAAAATCAAGTCATATCACATAACAACACAATCCCTATCCCTCCCATCCTGCGCGCTCCCCGCGGTATTCCTCCTGCCTATCGGTCCGGGCCCCGGAATCTGGTCGATCAGAGTCTGTCTCCTGCCCGTCGCAACTCTGCCAACTGGATTCTGATACGCGCTTGAATTCGCAGTATAAGCGCTCATTCTCCTGCCACTATTCGCACTGGCGCCGCCGAGGGGGGTGGAAGGGTGCGCGGGATGGTTGCTGGGCGGGACGTAGGCGGCTTGGTTGGCGGCTTGCTCGTAGGAGGGCGGGGCGTCTGCTACGCCTGCTTCCGGGTCGGCGATTACTTGTGTCGGCGCGTTGCTTCTCCTGGGTGGAATTGCTGGGCGAGCTTCTTGCGGTGCGTTGTTTGAAGAGCCTCGTCCGCGGTTTGCTGCTAGATTGCCGCGTCCTCGGCCACCGCCTCGTGTTGAGACTGGGATGTTGTTTGGTTCGCGGCCTTGTTGCTCGATGTATTGCTGCGAGAGCTCTGTTTCTCGTCTTCGGCGCGCGAGTTCTGCGCGGTGCCGCTCTTCTTCCTCTTCTTGTAGTTGCAAAGCTAGGGCGAGATCGTGATCTTCTTGCTCTATGTTTGGTGACTGGGGAGGCAGGTTATGAGAGGAAGAGCTGGGCGTCGATTGATGTTGGTTGGCGTTAGGGCGGCGGTTTTGGACAGTTGTCCAGCCATCAGATGGGCCTGCTGCAGGAGTAGAAGCTGATGGTGTTTGTGGCGCACCACCCACAAGGCGGAAATCGCCAGAGAAGAACTCGGCATTCTCGCCTGTCACATCGAGAAGAGACTCCCAGACCACTTCTTCGTGGCCTGCATAGCCCATATCTGTGACCAATTGTAGGAGCTGAAGGGTATCTGGATGTCGGTAAAGGGTAGAGAAGTGGTCGTTTCGAAACAGAATTGCAACAGCCCCTGGTGCAAGGGATGTGGTAATGGTTTGGAGTCCATAAGGGGTAAGTTGGGTGGCGTTGGAGGCGAAGAAAGCTTTGATGGTTGCTATGTCTTCTAGTGTTGCTTGTTCTTCGAAGCTCAATCCTTCCCGCTGCAACTTATCTTCTAGACCCTCCTCGTGGAACATTAGGTTCTGTGCGTCTTCATAAGTTTTCGCGGAGCGGTTCAAAGCCGCAAAAGCCTGGGTGCCAGCTTCAGGAAGCCAGCCGTGAATTAGCGGGACTGAGAAAGTGCTGTAAAGCTTCATCTCTCTTGTATCCTCGAAAGTCCCAGGGATTGCTGCTTCTCGTTCTGACGGATGCACATGTGACATTGAATTCCGAGGATCGTTGGCTGATTTTGTTGGTGGTGGCGGAACGAAGCTGGGGTTGACATTCATCCCTGTGTGAAGAGTGATCAAGAACGAGTACAAGTCGCTAACATCTGGCAATGCTTGAGCAGCATCTCCTCTTCGACCAGACATAAGCTCGTCAAAGACAGCATCCAACAATAATCCAAGACTGACTTGTTCACGTGATCGTAGTGTATCAACCAAAGCTGTTTCGACTTCTGCAGGAGTGGACAGTGTAAGAGCGTTGACGAGGGCCAGTAACGGGCATGGGCCATTAGCATTCTGTATCAAGATAGGAGAGACTCTGGGATTCTTTTCCGCAGTAACATCGTGCCAGGTGATCTTTTTGATCTCGTACGTCTCTTTCCTTTGTTTCTTCGTCGTTGGACTCGTGACAGAGGACTCGCTGGGATTGGTTGTTACAATAGTTGGTCTTGGGGGCTGTTGAGGGGGCTGTTCCTGGGATCTTCTGGGAGGCAAAGCTGGTCGATCTTCTTCTGTGGCATACCGTTCAAGTATGGTCCCATCGCCCGATATAACACCGCTTTGCTGCCCTGTTGACTCGTGATCTACAATGTTCCACCCCTCGCCTTGCTCCACTGCCAGGAAGTTATTCGTAACAGGTTGTGGTTGGCCTTGTCCCTGATGCTCATCCCAAGCATGCGTATCTTCATTAATCTGCTGAACTTCTGGAACTGGGTTTGCCGGCATCTCGTATACTACTGGCGACGCTTCATCCTCGTCCCACGCTGGGCTCTCTGTTTCCTCCAAATTAATCAAATCTGGCTGGGAATTTTCGATTGGTGGAGCTGACGGAGCTTGTCTGGCGGGCGGTGCTGTAGACCATGCTGCGTTCCCCGAGTCTTGACGGTGTATCGATGGTGGTTGGGAGTTCTTTTCGTTCAGAGCTGGCTGCCAGGGGTTTGTACTAGGTTCAGAGACGGAGAGGTTGGCAAATTGTTCGGTAGGAGGAGGAGTAGCTAGATATCTGTTAACAAAGTTTTCTCAGGGTAAAATGCCAAAATGCTTACCTTTAGGAATTGGAGGAGGAGCTGAGGTCGGAGCAGGTTTCTCCCCCCAGGCATCAGCACTGCTCTCCTTCATCCCACCCGAATGCTGCCTTTGTAGGAATGGGTTCGTGGATGTGATTTGAGGGGTCAGCTTCTCCTGCGAGGTTTTGGGAGTGTACCCTTGCGGAGGTCCAACTCTCAGCACTTCCGGTAGCTCTTTTGGAGGTGGTGCCGCTGCTTCTTCCTCCTCCTCGCTGTCGCTCCAAGGATTGTCTTCATCTTCATCTTCGTCTTGCTCCGAATCTGGGGATCGAAGCTGTCCACGTGCATCTTGCATTCGAAATGGAGAGGGGTTTGCCGTTTCGAGAGGCGTGGTGGGATATGGAAGAGAAGCAGCGGGTGCAAGACTCGCGTCTGCGGGGAGGGGTTTCCGTGTGACCATATTGACGATTGGAACAGGAATTGAATATTGGACTCGAATCGCAGATCTTGGCGAACAATCTTCTGCTTCTGCTGCAGTTCCTAGATCGAACTTCGAATGTTCCTGGTGGAGCCGGTCTGTTTAGTCTCGTGGAGGTGGCTGGAGGGTATCAAAAATGGGAGCCTGGGTATGAGGTCATCTCAAGACCCAATGAACTGCAACTCGTCTGGGGATTGACCTCGCCGCAATCCTAAGATTGTGGATGATGAGAAAGGAGAAGCCTTTGGGGCGACGAAAAAGAAAGAGAGCTGATGGTGGTACGGCGCAGGGCAGGCAACTCCATTACTCGCAAGCGTAGCGGTAACGCTGTGTCCTCGACTTGGTTTGCTCGTGCAATCGCGCGCTATCGTTTATCGTCACCAGCCACAACTGCTAAAGATAGAAGAATGTGTGGCGCTGGCTTTCGCGGTGAATAGACTTCAACCAATCAAGTCAATAGACGCAATATCATTCCAGCTCTTGAGCTCAATTGTTCTGCTCGTGAATGGTCAACCATGGGCTGACATTGCCTCTTGTGCAGCGACATGCGCTGTCTACGTCGCTACTTACGCGTCTCCCTCAAGCTTTGCCTCCAGAGTCAGCCATCCTGCATGGTGCGAGCGACCCTTGCAGCTACGGCGGTCGAAAGGGCCGAAGCGGTTGAGAAGGCTGAGATCAAGCCGAGGAAAAAAGTTGCTCGATTCAACAAGGCTGCGACAACATCAATATGCTACGATAATACTGCACCCCTCGATTGCCATACGGCTATCTAACAGAATACCAAAACTGCGTATCCATCAATTGATGCCCTCTATACGTCTGCGATGCATTCTCTTGTCGAGCCCAATGCTTGGGTGGCCTTGCGACTGCCCTCTGACTCCCTCAAGGTCATGCAAATAGTGCCAAATACGTGAGTGTCTACCAGAGTGAGCAATTCATTCTCATATCTCTTGTGTGGCGCCCCTGACATCGCAGCAGCATTGTCGGCCTAGGGAAATACGGCACATTCTCTTCTAACCTTATCATCGATCGTCCATACAACCTCACCTACGAATTACTAGATCGCCAACAAGGCCAGAAAGACTCGGACCTACGGATTGTCCCTGCATCTGAGCTGCATGCCGACACAATTGCAGAAGAAGGAGGTGCAACGCCATCAAGTGGTGCGGATCAGATTACAATTGGTGGCGATGGAGTCGAATTCCAGCTCGTGGGAGAAAACGGAGAGGTCATCATGCGCTCAAACAGAGAAACAATTGACGACTCCGCACGACAGACTTTGACTATGGAAGAAATCGAAGAATTAAAACGAGAAGGTACAGGAGCAGGAAAGGATTTGATTGCAAAACTCATGGCGAGTCATCTTGGGATCGAGCAGAAGACGGCATTCAGTCTGGCAAAATACAAGCTGCTGAAGACGAAGAAATATCTTCGAAGGTTCACTATTTTACCGCTGGATGTACCCATGTTGACGCAATGGATGATGGAGGAAAAAGACGCAAGCAAGATCTTAGAGATGCGCGAAGAGATGGTCGCTCTAATAGGAAGCTGGGCCAACGCACACTTCTCTGAATCGCGCCCGTTCGACACCATTCCCTCAGGAGGACGCTTACTCGTTGTCGATGAAACAGGCGGCTTGCTGGTCGCTACTCTTGCTGAGAGAATGGGCATTCTGTATCCCACGGCCGAAGAGCTCTCGATAGAGAACGACCACCATGCCGAGATTCCCCTCGCAAAATCAAACACCATAACCCTCATCCACAACAACGCACAGCCCAATCTCAGCCTCCTAAAATATTTCTCCTACGACCCAACATCCACCTCCACCTCACCCCGCCACCCTTTATCAACAAATCTACACCCGCTCTCCTGGCTCCAACTCCTCTCACCCTCCTCCGACCCAACATACTCAACACCCATCCCACCCCTCTCCCCAAACGCCCTCTCAACCCTCAAATCCGGCAAGCGAGGAACCTACTACCGCAAACTCCGCCGCCACAACCGCATAACCAGCATCGTCTCCTCGACCCTTGCAGGCGGCTTCACCGGCCTTGCAATAGCAAGCCACATGGACCCGATCTCCATCCTCCGCCACACAATCCATCTTCTGGCCGGTGGAGCCCCAATCGCCATCTTCTCGCCTACCATCGAGCCGCTCGTCACTCTGTCAGATGCGTACAGCACTTCGAGACGAACGGCATTCATCCAATCGCCTCCGGACTCTTTCACTTCCCTCCCTATGGAGTCTAGGGATTCATGGCAAGGTGATGAGGATTTCCCGTTGAATCCAACGTTGGTGATTAACACTAGTGTGCAAAGTGCGAGGGTAAGAGAATGGCAGGTCTTGCCAGGGAGGACGCATCCTGTGATGACGGGACGAGGCGGTGCGGAGGGGTATCTGTTCACGGCTGTTAGAGTCATTCCGGCCGAGGGGCGTGTAGAGGCTAGGGGGAAGTTCGTCAGGAGGAAAGAGGGGAAGGGTGGTGAGATTGTGGAGAAGGAGACAGTGGAAGGGAGTGAGGAGGTGAATATGGAGGAGGGTAGTCCACCGAAGAAGATTAAGCTTGATATTCAGGCAGAAGCTGGGAAAGAGAACGAACTGGTATCGAATCTGGGAGTGGATGCCGAGGGTAGAGATACACAGAGGGCTGAGTCGTAGCCTTACACGTTACCAAGAATCCAATCATGATGCACGAACTGAACGCGCTCCAGCTATTTCAGATCTCCAAGTCTCCATTGTCTTCGTTCTGTGATCTTCATCGCAATATATTGGAATCTATCTGCTTTTCCGCACCACAGCTATTTGCACTTTTGCAGTACACCAAGCCACCATTTCCTTTCATTTCCACTAATAACACTTCTCTCTTCCCCTTCGCTCCTTTCCCCTCCTATCAGCTCCCTCTCCCTCTCACCACCTACAAATAGCACGCCAGCGCCCAAACTACAAACTCTTCCCCATAAACTTCCGCTTCGCAAAGCTCAGCCACCATTTACTCGGCTTATCACTCCCATCCTCGTATATCCTAGCCAGCAATCTCGAAGCCAGCTCCTGGCGTACTTGCGAGAGGTAACTACGGAGAGTCTCTGCTTCTTGGCGTGAGGCCGGGGGGTTGAACATCTAGATGCATTGGTTCAGCTCACTTCTTGGAAGTTGAAGGGATGAAATACCTGGTTGAGAGGAAACCCCGGGTCGCCTGGGATAGCGAAATTGTTATCCAGCGCAATATTCTGCACTTCCTTCTGCGCTTCCCTGCTCCACATCAGCCACATCCCTTTCCCTTCCCTATCCTCCTCCCAAACCCCAAACCAAAACAACTCACCGTCCACTCATCGAAGGCCGAATCTTCCCCAAACACTCACTAACCCACAAAATCCCATAAATCAGCAACCGATCTGCCGGACCCTGGATCTCGAAGTTCCTGAAAAATGTATTGGCGCGGAATAAGCTGAGGACTTCGTCTAAAGCATCGTAGCTCTCGGAATCGGGCTCGGGAGAGAGGTGTGCGGGGAGGGAAGAGTCGAGAGGGAGAGTGTAGGCGGGCCCGCGGACGCGGGTGCGGAGGGGGAGGAGAGGGAAGTTGCCGATTAGTTGGGAGGTGGGGAGGGAGGAGTCGGCGTTGAAGATTGAGTTGTAGGCCTGTGGTGTGTGGTGTGTTAGTTGGTTGGGGGTTGGAGAGGAGGGGAGGAGTGGGAAAGGGGGAGGGAGGATGGAAGAGGAGACGTACCGGCATGGTTGCGGTGTTAGGGAGAGAGGTTATGGTTTTGTGGAGGGGAGGAGGTAGGAGATGGTGGGGTCGTCGTCACAAGCGGGCTGATGAAGTGTGAGTGCCTTGTTTGTGAGGTGTCCATTCCTTAAATTGAACCTCACATCGGTTGGCATTTCTTGCTTCCTTTCAAAATCCAGCGAACGTGCAAAGTTGCACCTCATTGTTCAGAATGGATGCATCTCAATGAGCAATGTAACTATCGTTGATTCAAGTTGTGTTTGCACGTCTTGGGCTCCCTTAGTTGATGCCTGCTGGACCTTGTTTGAGGTCTGAGATTTTGAACCGTCTACGCATCAAAGCATGAGTCAAGTCCCGAAGTCTCGAGGCTCAACGGGCATATGCAGAAATGAAAGACCGTCAAATTTGGATGGTATGATCGCTATTCTTACAAGAATTTAACCTGTACAGCTTATGCTTTCCTCATGTTAATAAGTACTCACAGCACCACAAGAAATATGCTTAACAGCGTTTTATTTACTTCTGTTTGAGCGAATGATATCCCAAATTTGGTTCTAGCTAACTAAATTAAGTTCATTTCAAGAAGCTGAAATTATTGAAGAATTCGACAGCCCTCACAACCCCGCTGCATCGATTAGATTCAAGCACACCTCGCTCATGGTAGGGAATGCTGGAATGGCGTGCACAAGCTGCTCGATCTTCATCCCACCCACAATGGCCACCGTCGAAGCATGAAGCAAATCTGTGGCGTCCTGACCGACAATAGTCGCTCCCAGCAACACGCCGGAATCCAAGTCCAGGATCCATTGCGCCCATCCATCCTCATATCCATCAGCATGCAATCGAGCCCCAAGAGTCGCCGCGGCAGCCGTGATCTCGCGCACAGCTCGCCCTTCGTGCTGCGCAGCAGACCGCGTCAACCCCACCGAGACTACTGTAGGACTCGTAAATATCACCTGAGGCACTGCAACCCGATCTGCAGTTGCAGAGAAAGCGTCAAACTTTGCGGGATTTGAGGGGAAGACTCCCTTTGCACGAGCGATGATGGCATTCGCCGCAATTCGGCCATGATATTTGCTTGTATGGGTCAGCAGTGCCCGGCCGTTGACATCACCAGCGGCATAGAGCCACTGCCCAGGGATAGCCGTCATACAAAGTGACTCGTCAACCGGCAACGGACGGCCACTTTCCACTAGAGACTGTAGTCCGATAGTCTCCAGGCCAATGTTCCAAGTGACTGGCCGACGGCCTACAGCAACGAGAATCTCGGATCCTGTAAGAGAATCCCCTGAGGACAGTGTGACTGTGACAGCTCCTCCAGGACTAGGACGCTGGACTGCTGTGATGGTAGTGGAGAGAAGTGTTGTCACACCACGGCGAGCGAGACTCTCCCGAACCAGTTTCCCGGCTTCCGGGTCAAGTCGAGGCAGGATCTCCGCCGTCTTGTTGACGATCGTGACCTTGGCGCCAAAGCTCAAGTATGCCGTCGCCATCTCGCACCCGACAACACCGCCACCCAAGATGATGAGATGATCCGGCACGATGCTCGAGCTTGTCGCCTCTCGGGGTGTCCAAGGCTTTGCTTCAATCAACCCGGGCACACCTGGGTAGACGGCTTCGCTCCCAGTGCTGATTACCACCGCATGGCGAGCCTCGAGCTCGACACTCTCTGGGCCATTCTCAACCACAACTCTCTTTTCTCCAACAATTTTCCCAGTTCCTCTAACGAGAGTAGTGCCGCTACCCTCCACAATCGGTACCAAGTGATCCATGTCATCCCACCTAGACGTAAATGCATCCCTTCTCTGGAACACTGCTTGCACGTCAACTCCAACATCGGTTGAAACAAGCCTCTCCTTTGCTCCACCCATCTTCCTTGCTGCCTCAAGTGCTTCAGCAGGTCTCAGGGGGGCTTTGGAAGGAACACAAGCCCAGAATGGACAGTCGCCCCCAACGAGCTCCCGCTCGATGACTACGGCAGTAAGACCCTGCGCAATGCAACGTGCTGCAACGACGCGGCCTGCCCATCCAGATCCGAGACAGATCACATCGTAGACTTGAGATTTGAGTGATGACGGCAAGTGGGTCTTCGGGTGGAGGTTGATACTGTCCGTGGTAGGCATTTCCACCTTATGTTATGATGTAGCAAGTATCTGGATGCAACTTAATACAGGCCAAATCGTCGATTGATAGTGTAATATAGCGTAGGAAAAGAATCCCCGTTGAATTTAGAACAACAAAGTCGTCCCTTGACGCCATATTTATACACTCGCCCATCCAAACATTTCCTGACCATCGGGTAAGGCGGAACTCTCTCTCACTTTATTTCCTAGCAAGTTTAAGATACAATGCGACAATCGCATCAGTCCAAACTCGAAGTATCTCTAAGCTTAAAACCTGAACTGCGGGGTTATGCAATGACTAAGACCAATTACATGCATGCCCTATATGCATGCAATTTGGATCTCATGAAAGAGGGTAATCATTGGACAAATGAAAGCCGCTAAACCGAATGTAGAAAATCTACTTGCATCGCAACATTGGTTTTGATTTGTATCTCTCTAAGATTCCAAGCTTAATCCGAGTATGGAGTAGAAATCTTAGAAACCAGCTCATTTGAAAATTGTAGATATTCAGTTAAATTTAGGCCTATGTTAGTAGTGTTGCGGTTTCAGGTTATCAAGGTCAAACGAGTGTATTTCTACTGAGGGGAAGATAACCACTATCTTATAGGTAGGCTTCCAGAGCCTATAATATGCACGTTGGCGCTAGGCCAAAGCATACCCAAAACGAGTCTCAAGCCCGAATTGTAACAAATGGTGGATGTTTCAGTGACACGTCAGAATTTCTGAGACGCGGATTCAACATGGAATGCAAATGCCCCGTTTCTCATGTTCATACTTAAACCATCCTCTTCTAAAGTGTCAAGATTCATCAAGAGATGGCGTCCAAAGCTCAAGAATCCTACGCTTACAAGCCTTTGATAGGTTCGAGAGACATTAGACTGGTCACTCTACGCCCAGGAACCGGCGAGCAAGAGATCTCGTTGACGATGGCGCATATTTCTCTCGATGGACACCCTGCCTACGATGCGCTTTCCTACGTCTGGGGTCCTCAGTACCCATCCTATCGCGTGTCTTGCGATGAGGCCTTCTTGGAAATCGGCGAGAATCTTAGAGACGCTCTGCGATATCTACGCAAACCCCGTGCTACACGAGTATTGTGGGTCGACAGGATAGCAATCAATCAGGAGGATTTGGAAGAGAGGGCTGTGCAGGTTGAGCTCATGGCGGATATCTACAGCTCGGCTTCTGAAGTTCCTGTTTGGCTCGGCACGGCAGACGGAAACACTGATCTAGCCTTTCGCTGCATTGATGATCTCGCTAGGAAAATGCTCGCATTTTGGAAATCTGAGGGTTCTAATATTCCTAAGAGCGGTGAAGATCCCAGGATTTCGAACCATCCCATTCGATACCCACCGATAGAAAATCCGGTGTGGCCAGCTATCAGAGCTCTCCTACAGCGTCCATGGTTCTCTCGAGTCTGGACTTTTCAAGAGATCGTGTTAGCGCGAACACCTGTTCTTACTTGTGGACCTCATTCCATGAAATGGGATATGCTAGAGGCCTTCCTTCTTGGCTTGATGATATATCCTGAGGGTCCTAATAGTGAGGACTCGAGGCTCAGAGGAGCGGAAATATACCTAAGAGAAATTCTAAAGGCTCGCTTGCTTCAACATCATCTGGAGGCGAATCCCCCGAAGGATACAAAAATCTTACTATTGCCTCTCCTTGACAGTCTTCGTAATCGTCAGTTGTCAGATCCCAGAGACAAAGTTTTTGCCCTTCTCAATATTGCTCAAGATGTAAAGTCCTCTCACCTCAAAGCTAATTACGATAAATCTCTCGCGGACGTCTATATCATGACTACACGATGGCTTCTCCAGACTCAAAGGAAGTTGAGCTTCCTCAGCATGGTCGAAAAGAAGGATAAACCCGACCTCATCTCCTGGGTCCCCGATTTCAGATACAAGGACGCCTGGAATTTCTTGCACCAACAACAACCGAATTTCCGAGGCAACCCTCGGATCTTCTACGCGTCTGGAAATGCGAATGCTGATGTCGTAGAACACGAATCAGGTAATGAACTTACGGTGCACGGAATACAGGTCGGAACTGTCATTGCCAGGACGGAACCTCCTGGTAATTTTGCAAATAGAATTGCACTTGGTCTGCTACTCCAGGATGGTGGACAATGGCCGTTATTTGCACGAAGCTGCGCGGTCAATAATATCTATCCTGCCACTGGTGAGCCGATCGAGTTGGCGTATCGGCGACTGTGCATCTGGGACACACTCCCACATGAGTGGTTTACATATTCTCGCCGCCAGAGGGCTCGCCCCCCGAGGGAGGTCCCCCGACCAGGCCCCGTATCGTACAATCATGCGTTGGATGGACTAGTGCACGGGGCAAATACGGATATTGCAATGTCTATTTTGAGAGGGACGACGCGGAAGAGGATGTTTAGAACCGACACGGGGTATTTGGGTCTGGCTCATCGGAGCGTGGAGGTGGGCGATAGGGTCTTTGTGCTTATGGGAGGTGATACGCCGTTTGTGCTGAGGCCTTTCGGTGGGAAGTTTTTTGGGTTCGGTGGGGAGTGCTATGTGCATGGTGTTATGGACGGAGAGATGTTGAGGATCGCGAAGGCTCGAGAGGAAGGTGGAAAAGTTGGCCTGGATCTGAAGTGGATTGATGAGTTGGGTGATAGACCATGGCCTTTCAAGACGGAAGAGTTGATTCTTGTCTAATAAGACCATGTTCAAGGCAAGAAGAGAGGATTTAAAAGGTGCTATTATAATATAAGAGGCCAGAATGGCTATTTCTAAATAGAGAAAAGCCTTCATAGCAGAGTAGTATTCGCCATCAAAATGGCGACCAGTCCCCTGTGAGTGAGCAGCTACGAATGAGCAGCCATTCTCTTGCCAATAACCAGTCACATCCACAGTGGGCGACCGTCAAAAATAAGCGACTGCTGTGAGGGTTTGAGTCAAATTGTGTACTGATTCTGATACAGCTAGGGGTTTAGCTATATAGGGGCTTAGGACATACGATTAGGGGCCTATAGGGGCCTATATATATAGGCTGCTTACCACTATAGAATAGTAGTCGATTCAGCACTAAAGACACTGATTTATGTCCATTGCACGTGACGCTCTAGCCCCTATTTGCAACAGTGAGCAGAGCGGCTAGTGGTCACGTGCGTGGTGTCTTGGCGGCACGCAAGGGGGGATTGGCGCGAAATAACACATAACACACACATATACACAAAAGAGAGAGAAGACAGTCGCATGTAAATCTGGAATACGGCATAGTATTCGTGCCCTGAATTATGCTTCCTGCGATGAACGTCTCGCTAAGAAGGTAATTACCCTTTCTGTTTCCGTCTGCTTTCCTGCAGCGGTTCTGCCAAGTGTTGCTGCTCTGAAAGATCGCTACTAATTTGAGAATGAGTTCAACTCCATAGTGACGTGTGCAAATTCTGCGACGCCGATTCTTTTCAAATTCCGTTCAACAAGAGATTTGAGGAACGGAACACAAGCAGCAGCTATAAGAAGATACTCCTCGAGCCGGCACCAAAGGTATATCCTCAGACTCTCTCGATATGTATCTGGGTTGGTCATATCAGAGATTCCCGCAAGGTAAATCTTGACAGCCACGGCTGTAGTAGCACAGAGACCCAGTGCCATTAAGACAGAGACGAGAATCCGTTCCACCAGCAGCCGATTCATTCCCCAAATAAAGTACAGAGGCATGATGGCGAAGGCCAGATCAGAAATCATCGTGACTCCTGCCAACATTTAGTACCTATCTATCAACTAGTACAGGCTCATCTCGTAGTACTTACCAGAAAACATATAAGTAGACACTGCAATTTGCTGTGGAGTCCAGCACCTCGCATTAGGAACATCATCCCACATGGCACGTATTGGATGGCACGAAAGGAGCATAGCGAGCTCTGAAGTGAACGCCACAGCAACCTGGAAACCGATGGCGGCCCAAAGGGTTACTCTCCACAACGCACTGCTATCGAATTGTAGCAACATTAGTGCCATTGAGATTCTGGCAAGGCACGAGACCCATGGCGCCAAAATACTAGCGACGAAGAGAAGGCGGAAGATGTCGACCTTTTCCTCTAGGGTCACGTAATAATTGTGACGTCCAAGTCCCTCTATGATAGCAGCCACGAACAGCGAAGAAACGATGATTTCCATTGCCTGCTCGAGTAGTTAGCATGCAGATTCTTTCTCTACCCTGAGTAGAAGTAGCGCTGACTACGGCTAATGAAACAATGCTATCCGAAGAGATCCAACGATTCGTGGGGCGCAAACGCGTATAAATTCGGAGAAGATAGAGTAGCAAGCTCGTGCCGAAAACACCTCCAATAATCCCCAGAACGCCGGGTCCGGTGTTCGAATCACCGTCCGCTGGAGGGCTGTATCCATTCATACCCGAGAATGTAAAGTAGAATTATTTTTGATAATTCCTATCGTGACAAGGTAGTAAAATGACAGAACGGTTGAAACATGAAAGTGACTGTCATTCCAGAGCACAATATAAATTGTTGCACGATATATTGACTTTAGCATTGCCTTCCGAAATAATTCATTTTTATTCGGCCCTTCGGTCCTATTATAGGTAGAGAGACGTGCCGATATGAAAAGAAGAAAGCCGTGGCTTGTTTTGTGAGACAAGTATCATACCACTCGAATTCTATGTCCACTTTTTATGGTGTCAGTGCGTAGTAGGGATTCCACCGATACGGTTACTCATTCTGGTGTAGCGAGCCTGTGCCGGCCGCCCGGAAACCCCCCTGACTCAGTGCATTGAATACGCTGATACGCTGTAGATGCCTATTCGTCCCCCGCTTACAGCCAGGTATTAATCAGCCAGCCACGGCGCATTGGTCAATTTGGTGGGTTTGGTGCCGGTTTGGCAGCCGTCGATCTGTCGCTGTCAAGACGGCTTTACGAGTCAGTGGGCGGCGGGAGGGAATTCATGGTGGGAATTCACCTGCCGTGCTGCGACCCGAATCTAGCGGTCTCGGTCTCTTCTGGGGAGTCCGTCTGCGGCATCAGAAGCGGTGCCAGTTGTCGAATATCGGGAGTGGCCCTTCCAAGGCTTCTTCAAGCGCATCAGGATCGGGAATGATGAGACGTACAATCCTGAGTTCAAACTGCCATCGATCTCGGAACAACTTAATTTTAAATTAATTCGCCTTTATATTATTACTTTTCATATATACTTTAACTTTTTTATTTAAAAAAGACTATCTTTTCCAACAAGGAGGCGCCAGCAAATGTTCCGACCCATCACGACGCTGCTGCACATTCCAAGATATATCAAGCACCATTGCAACCTAAGAAGAAGCGGAAGCATGTTAAATGGACAACAGAAGAGGATGCGAAGGTGCTCAAGATGAGAGACGAGGATGACTGCTCGTGGAAAGAGATCTATGAAGAGCTCTCCGACCGGACGCCAGGGATGGCCAGCAGCAGAAGAGACGGCGAGGATCGCAGGCATGAAACGTCCCGCCGACCAGATACGCGTGTGGTTCCTGGGCCAAAGCCGTCACCGTCCGCCGGCTCACCATCTGGACGTGGAGGGCCAGAATCGCTTCTGGCCTGGGGGTCGGCGTCAAGATCACTGTAGTCGGTTTCAGACTCGGCGCCCACAGATTCGTCGTCGCTCAGATATTCGGTTGCATTGCTGCTCTCTCATACGAACAAAATCCAACATGATATTGTCTCGTAACGGATCTAGCCTGGTGGAGGCAGTGATTTTGGAGAAGGCAAGGAATATCTCAAAAGACCGTGATCGAGGAGATCGTTGAGAGATACACCACAAACAACTCCCTGCCAAGATATTCGATTATGGAACAGATACTCCCATTTCCATTTCGTATAATCAGCGTGGCCAAAGGATCTCCCAAGATCCTTTGCGTGGAATATAATATCTCCGCATTCCAGAAATGAGGAGGCGGAATTAAAAAGTTTATAGACTTTTTTTAGGCAGTTTAGAACCGCCATATGACATAACGCTGCAACGTAGCGAGACTTATAGGAATTTTAGGAGAAGGCAAGCGATGTAGACACTTGGTTTAATAACCTAGCTTTCACAACAACACCTCAATTCGCCCATCGGTCTCAAACCCCCTCTCATATATTTCTCTGCCCTCCAAACAAAAGCGGCATCACTGGCTCTATAACTCTCTTCTGCACATCCAAGCTCTCCAAACAGCTCTCGAGGAACCAATTGATCCAGCGTCGCCGCAACCATCAGCTCCATCCTTCCAACGATCTTAAATCTTTCGCCGCATTCGGAAGATCTCCATCATTATGAGCCTGCAAACAATTTGTTCCACCTAACCAAAGCCTCATAAAGCCGTTCAAAATCCCGTTCCTTCTTCAAATCTTCACGTTCTAACCATGGCAGCAATTCTACGTTTCCAGGGAAATCGTACAGCTTCAAGATGTAAGACACTACTTTGAGGGCCAGGGACGGACGGGAGGTAGCGTGGAAGTGCCGGTGCAGAGTGCGCATGTAGTTCCAGTGTGTGTACTCATGAGCAGGGAAGGAAACGTTTTTTACGATTGCGGTCATCGGGGAGGAGGATGAAATGGAGGTTTCTACTTGTCGAAGGTAGCAAATGGCTTTTAGCGCTTGAGACAAGTCTTCGGCGATGAATGCTGTCCACCATTCGTTGAAACCTTGGGTCCAAAGCTGACCTTGCAGATTCTCTCGTGCCATTTGTAGGAGAGAGTCGGGAATGCCAGGCGATTGGTTGCTGTACTCCTGGATCAGAAACTTGAGGATCTTGATAGCATCTGCTTGCCGGTCTTCTTTTGCAGCTTGATGTGCCTTCTGTAGAAAACCCATGTAATCTCGAAAGTATACGAGCTTCTGTCGATACTCTGGTATACTCGAGAACGGTATGCCAATAAAAAGTTCCCGCGCATCGACTTCGATCAGTTTGTCAAATATTTGGAGAGCCTTGTCGAAATCAGATGCTTCCAAAGCTTGCTCATGTTGATACCAAAGGTCCTCGAATAATCTAGCAAGTTCTCGCAGTGTCGCTATTTCCTCGGGGTTTTCCGCTCGTCGCCGCCAACCGTCCATCACTTCCTTATACAATTTTCTTGGTCGCTGGACACGAGATTTGGCGGTCGAACCTGGCTTCTGGCTTTTTGCTGATTCGTACAATTTGTCCATGAAGCCTTTCTCTGTTTTCTCTGTATACGTGAATTCCAATTGTTTGATTTCTTCCAAATTTCTTTGACTCGTGTCTGGAATTTCATCGGCTCCTGCCTCGGAAGAACAGAGTTTGAACATATGGTACAAGCTCTGATATCTCTTCTGGTCGTCTAAAACCAGCTTCAATTCTTCCGCAAAGACGTCTTCGTCTGTCCGGTAGATTTCAATCAAAGAATTGAATATCTCCAGCGCTTCCTCCAAGTCGAAGCCTTGTAGCGCCTGGGACAACAGAGCTTTGTAATTATTGATAGCTTCAGTTCGATTTCGAACATCCAACGATTTTTCCAACTCTGCCCTTCTTGCCGTACGGTCTAAGTTCCCTGCAGAAGCAGTGTAAGCACCCCAATCGATGTTACTAGATTGGACAAATCGATTCATAGCAAAACCAATCTCGGCAGGATCTAGTCCCTGTAATTCGTTCTTTCGCATCTCCAAATATTTGGCATTACTGTTCACCCCCCGTACGAAGTCCTCAAGTACTTTTCCTCGGTGCTGAGGATCCGGAAGATCAGGTTTAAGGTCCTTCCAGTTAATACCCGCAAGTTCTTCATCCGTAACATTCTTGTCTATGGAATTACGAAGTGCTTCAGTTTCCACAATCGTTTTCGAACCTACCGCGAACTCGGCAAGCTCGCGTTTCAGCATCGCCATGGCAATCACTTCACTGATGCCTTTGTCTTTTCGCATCCCCTCGTCTGTGCAGTCGATCAACTTGAAAGTGAGGTCAGAAATGTCTTTAGCTCGTTTGGTAGGTAGAGTTGATTGCGTCAGGTGTGCAATAGTGAGAGTGTTTCCAATGGATATCATCGTGCCAATTATCCGGGTTTCGAAGACCTTTGGACGTCGTAGAATAAATCTTCTGAGAACGATCTCGCAATGTTTGACCATAAGTGCGATCTCATCTGCGGATAGGAACCACATCGAGCAGTGGCCATACATTTGTAATGCGTATGGCCACGCGTCTATGGAGATGGGGGTTTTGCCTACCGAGCAGAGTCTTAGACAGGTGAGGATATTGTAGAAAGCTGGTCTCAAGTCCTTCTCAAATTCGTTGAACTTCCCGGCCATACCCGCTTTCTTCATAAATGTGCCCAAGTCTCGGCTATCAACACCCAAAAAGAAGTTTCCAATAAACCACGGTGTAGTCACATGATTCTCTGAATCATCATTGGCATTTAATGTCCACTCCAGAGCTGTTCCAAAGACAGAAGCGAACGGATTAGACCCATATGAAATATTTCCAAATATATTTCGTCCCATGAGAGTGAACAAAGGGTGTATATTTTCCACGAATCCCCGACCATCCAGGGAAAAGAAGCCCCTATCGATGCCAAAATCCAGCGCTGAGGCAATGTCTTCATCCTCTAGTATAAACATCTTGAAGTTATCCCTGGAGGGTCCCTGATGCCAATAGAGAGCAAGCGCTGAAAACACTCTGGCATACTGTATCTTTCGATGTCCAGATATGGAAGGATATGCCATGTCGCGTATCAGAAAAGAGCGTGCATCTGACGCAACTGACTCAAGATAGAAATATTGATGGAAGAGAATTTTCTCGAAAAGCTCCTTCCAAGGTTGCTTCTGAGATGCAGTGTTTTCAAGAACAGTTTCAATGGCAAGTGGGTTACACTGAAGTATGTTGAGAATTTGAGATAGAACATCTTCATCGGTATGCCCCCATTGGCTCCTGTCCAGACCGTGCTTTCCAAGTAGATCATGAGCGAAGCCTATCGCGTCAGGGAGGGATAAACCGTTCAGTCGGTAACGCGGAAATGCAGGCAAGTCTGGAAAGTTCCCTTCCCACCATTTGTCATCATCACTTCTGCCTATGAGAATAAAGGAAACGCCTTCCTCTTCTTCCACCGGTTTGTTGCGAACAATGTCGTTTATCAGCGGCATCAGAGCAGCTCTTGTAGTCTCGGGCCAACGGCCATGTTCTTCCATTCCCTTCACACTCGAGTGGGTTACTTCCAAGTTATCCAAAATAACAACTTGGATATTGTCTCCAAGGGCAGCTATCGCGGAATGGTACTCAGCGACCTTCGGCCCCGTGAGTTCTGGTACCAAGGAATTCGATTTTCCACGGCCTAACAAATGTTGGAAGAAGACGGAAGTATCAATTTGATCCATTTGAACCAATGCACAATCCAGATAGAGAACATTGTCATACAATCCGGTGTCTTTCCACGATTGGATAAGATGTTGGACGAATGCAGTCTTTCCGACACCAGCAGGTCCGCAGAGACCAGTGATCTTTGATGCTAAGAACATCGTCTCAAATCTAAGCACATCGAAGCCGCGTCCCACCAAAACAGGTTGGGGGTTGGAAGTAGTGGGCTTGCTCTCGTTGATGTGTGGTGTAGAGCCCTCGAGCTCCAAGTTGTTGTTTGGAAAGGCTGAGATACGGAGCTCGACGTCTTTCCCACTGGCGTATACCACAGGAATTATCCAGTCCTCCAGTTGTCGATTGAGAGCGAAACGCGCGTCTCGATTTGGTGCTGAACGCAGATGTTCGCGAGCATCTCTCACAGCAATTGAAAAGGGATTCCCGCCAGCAATGAGAGATTCATAAAAGCAGCGCATGAAAGTAGTGCAGGTAGGTCCGAGTGTTTTGTAGGCCATTGCTAGAACATTCTGGACTCCTGCCTTGGTGAAGGTTCTCGCGATATTCGCTTCATCCCCTTTATTGGTAGCCTTGGCAGACTCGCAAGCGTTGAGTACAACAATTCGAATATTGTGTTTCCGCAGAAGATCAGCCACGGCACCAGCTCGTGTAGGTGCCAGAGTACCACGAGCATCATCCCTGGTGGATTGGAAGTATAGAAAAGCAGTCTTGGTAGCCTTTTCCTGGCCCTTCTCGCTGCGAAGGCCAACCCGACCATGGACGTCGAAGTGAACAATATGTATGTCACCATTATAACGTCGTCGAGACCTCTCATCTAAATGTTTTTGTAACGCCTTGAATGAGCCTGGACGGACTACCTCAATATTTAGTCGAAACAAAGCACTTCGGGTTTCCAGATCCCGCTTCAGCGTTTGCATGCTCTTGAGTACTTGATTCGGGTCAACCTCCTCTGCACCTCCTCTGATGAGTCTCCGGGATACAACAAGAAGGATATTCACAGCAGGCACCCCTCGAGACCATGATTCGACACGTTTGATGGAAAGAGTCGAGGTCTCCTTTTGAGGGATGATCCGACGCACGGCCGTCTTTAAATTGATGTTCTTCCAGAGTCGCGGATATTCGAGAACCTCCCAGTGCAGTCGATGCACGGTATCGAAAGAGACTGCATTTAGATCCTCAGTATCTTCAATGATGTCGATCTCAAGGAATTTATTTTTGGGACTCCTAGGACCAGCTAGTCTCCTCCAGACTCGACTGAGACGAAGTTGATCGAATAAGCTATCGGCATATGAGTTGAGGGATTCTGCTGCGATGTCTGCCCGACTTTTCTCGAAGGGTGTTTTGGTAAGGTAATCTTCCAAGTACCAACGGCATTCATCTTCGTCAACCTTGGTAAACGGGTCCGAAAGCGTGAGGCTCTTTGCGAAGCAAGCACCTCCTAGATAGACGGAGACCTCCCATCCTGGTGTTTCGGCCTTTGATGGCTTCGCAAGTATCCTCAAATGGTAAGTCTGAGTATTTGCGACGTCCTCCATTGTTCTCCGCTCAATGGGCTGGCGATTTGAAAGGCTTCAAATGGCACTCAGGGGTAATGTAGAGCGGGTTCAAACCAGAGAGGTCGTGCGAGGCTGTGATTTTGGTCCAGTCTCCCGTAAGAAGCTCAGAAAGTCTGTATCAAACCCCGCGACTTTTTGGATCGCATGCCTGAGCCAAGCGTCTGAAAGGAAGCCTTGAGATACCGTAGTTGATGTAAGGTTGACAGTGAAAGCCGCGCTGTGCGATTTCAGAACTTCGGCTTCAAACGTGTGGCTTGATGAGCAGCTGAAACATCAACCAATAACCCCAACATATGTTCCACGGGCGCCTGCATAGCCCCTGCCAAGGCCCACCCAGATCTGCAAGTCACTATTTATAGCCTCTTCAATGCCTTCCTTCATTTTGACAATCAAAGTATTGAGACCTCGTCGCTTGACTTCTATCTGCGTCTACTGGCAGCGACAGAACCACACCTCAGAAACTGTGAACACACGAACAAGATGCCAGGCCATTATTTCGTCCTCGACGAGCCCTCACCTGAAAAAATTGCAGCAAAATTGCTCGGTCGTGTGGTCCTCGCAATCACCTCACCGCTGGGAGCCTTCGCACCTCGCGAGGCTGTCCGCAATCCTCTCGACATAATCCCCAATCTACTGCCCAAACCGCTCTTGACCACCGATCGTAAAGACTTCATCCAGAATAAGATTTCAAATTCAGCTGGAAGTGGCCTTACGGACTTCTTCGGGTTCAACACCGCTAAGACCGATGACGATAAATTGACGCTGGAAAGTCGACTCGTGAAGCGCTACAGCCTCGAGCAGACGAAGGATGTATTTACATCGCTGATGAGCGACGAAGTGTATAGTGAAGAAGTGAGACGACTGCTGAGGGAGAATGATGTGCGGAAGGCGTATTTTGTCACGGGATTTATCACCACCGAAGGATCACTTTGGAAGAGGGAACGAAAGGGAGGTCATGATTCTGGAGTCAACGGGGAACTGCCGTTGACTAGCATCGCCACTGGGCCAATTTCTAGACTGGATCTGGGTGTGAAAATGTCAAGTTCGGACAATCATGTGAGGGAACAAAAGTTTGAGTCGAAGGAGCCGCTGGTATTTGCGGTTGCTTATGATGTAGTGAAGATGAAGAGAACCTTCAATAAAACTGTTCCTGGCTATTTTAAGGATGAAGTAGTTTTGGGACCAGCCAGGTATGCCAACAGAAAGTATTTAACATTGGGGCCAGATGACGAGGAAATCATTGAAGAGGAAGATCCCGATGAAGATTCCCACCAGGAGGGTGATGTTGAGCTTGAAGGCGCTTTGAAATTGGATGGAATTGATTCCGAATGGTTTGGGATGAGTTTCGAAATAGAATAATAGAGCTGAGGCCGAAATCGGTTAGCCATCAATAATTCTCTCGAGAATCCGGGAAAACCTCAAAAGAACACGAGATCCAAAGGGCAAGCTTCTTCTATGCGAATCTATGCGAATCCTCTCGAAGTAAGCAAGTGGAATCCTTGGCATGAACTGGATTATTTCCATCTTTGGCGGCAAAGTCATGTTGAGCATAAGCAGGCCTTTATACAGATCAAGATATCATTTTAGTTCCAAACCAACGTACAATCTTGTCGTTATTCACAACATCCCTTGAACAAGTCTCTCTACAATTAAATCAAAGCAACTGATGCCGTCGGAAGTGCTGATTGTGCCAATACTGCTTGACAGTCGATAATTGCCAACTCAAGGATGATCTTAACCTTCCACTGCTCGTCTCTTATTTAATGTTTGAAATCAGCACTGTAAGTAATTAAAGAGGTTTAGTAAAAGCCCACAGATCAGAAATTGATGCAAATATCTCATCAAGGCCGCCATGAGAATATTCGAATCACAAAACTGGGAACTGGGAACATACTACGTCACTTTATAGACAGAGACTTTAAGTGCAAGTAGCTGAGGAACCAAAATAACTTTGAGGGTCTAAGTTGTCTATGTTCAATCTAAAGTGCGCGCCATAATTTTCGTGACGCAGTAGCCCTAGACTTTCCGTTCACCCCTCCAGTTGCTTCTTGAATTCAAAATATCCATCCCATTCCCCGTCTTCTTCTTTCATTGAGGCAAGACCGTAGACTGTTATGAAGTCTTCTAGAATTTTCAACCATGGTCCCTTCAAGCATGTCTATATCTTCGTTCCTATCCGCTCTCCAGTGCCTAGGCTTTCCATCGGCCTCGGATAAGTCGAGCTCGCAGTAACCACTACCGGCCTCTTCTCCACCTTCTCCCTAACCACATACCTCTTATTATGCCAACTCAAAAACCAAACCGTGGAGTTCATCACCATAAAAATAAACTTGACCCACAGAATAACCAGTAGTCCAGTGCCACCGTACGCTTCGACGCCCAACCCATCGATCACGTCATCGACCAGCACATCAACAGCCATATGTATTGCGGTCTCCAACATCGCGACGACGACGAAACAGCCCGTTGCTAAGAATGTGAGGGAGGCGATGACGATGGTGAACCATGTCTTGCGAAAGAAGGCGACGAAGAGGTTGAGTGGCGTCAAGACGATCAAGAGGCCCGTGAACACGATTCCGATGATCTGCAGGATAATGATCGCTTCGACTACAGAATTGATTGCGCCGCCTGATTTTCCAAGCTTGTTCGGGATGTTGATCGCAGAGAAATCGATGACTGTGTTTCCTACCTGCAGCGTCGAGTTCGTTTGATTGGCAAGCTTCAATTGATCTGCCTCGTTAGTTCTCTCCAAAGTGTTAAGAGCAGAGGCGACTTACTTAATTGCGTACAATGGGTAGTATTCATTGTCGCTCCAGGAGTTGAATAGCTGGGCTCGTAGTACCCGGAGCACAACTCTGTCATGTATAGCGCATACCATTGCTTTATACCAAGCGCAGAGGTAACATCTTTCACCAGTGTATTCGCGATATCGACAACATCCTGCGCCGCAGATGTTGTGACGTTCCCGAAGACATCAGTGATGAACGATTCGAGGTCTCCAAGCAATCCGCTTGCGCTGGTTGATCCGCTTGAGGAGCCAGCAGACGCTGTAGCTTGCGGTATCAAGTCCGAGGAGATGGAGCTGAAGAATGAGGAGATGGCGCTGATTGCGGGGAGGGAAAGTTGCCTTGCGTTTAAGACGGGTGTTGGGGCGGTGGACTCGAGAGGGATGACTGCTCGCGCTGTTACGGAAGCGGCATTTTCGACTTTGATTGCGTTTTGCAGGATGGTCGAGGTGTTTAGCTAAACCAGAGTGTTTCGTTAGTGATGGGTTATAGAGGAGGGTGGTGAAAGACGAGAGCTTACAATGACAACTTCGTAGTTTTGAAGCTGGCCCTTCTCGGCTCCGGACAGGAGGGCTACGAGCGACAAGGAAAAGGCGATGACGGCGGAGAAGAAGGTCAGAACTGGTGGGAGCTTGTCGTTGTATAAGAAACGACTAAAGAGGCCATCTTTATTTGCACTAGGCTTCTCGGAAACCGTGAGTGAGAGGAGGTGTGAGTTATCGGCCATTGGTTGTGTGGGGTGTGGGCGTTTCCCTTTTCAATCTTTTCAGACCGTTTTTGTTTCTGGTCGACAGAGTAGTATCTCAGATGTTCAAGGAGCACTCTATGAATAGTTGGTACTATCCTTGAAGAATCAGATCCGGGTATGTTTATGCGAAGTCTTCAGGAGACTGAACTGAGAAAGCTGACAACAATTCTATAAACATCACATATATGTCCGTATCGCCGCAAATGCAGATTACGCACGACAGCGCATGACGTTATTCTTGTCAACTCATGATTGGCTGTCAAAACCTGTGTCGACCAGGGATCCCGCCATAAGTTCTTGCTCGCAAGCCAAACCAAAACACGCTTGCCCCGCTATGGATGTCTATGCAAGGGTTTGTGACGAAGCGATGCGAGAGCTTAGATGAGAGGGATAGGAAACGTGATTTTCTTCGATACAGATTTTGTATTAAAGTTTATTTGAACACCCTCAGGGCACTTCCTGTGATTATATAAGTCGTGAGGGTGAAGTCATTTATGAGCAATTTGTGGCGCTTGGGCAGAGGAAACTCGCATCAACACTTAGACATAGAAACGAATATGCAGATCGAGATTTTATAGCTCATCGATCTGTTCATTGGGAATAACTTCTAGTATGGACGTCCGAAAATGCTTCTGAGGTTCCTTCAAAGTTGCCTAAAACTGCACGACCTTCTTCAAGCATTTTATGATGCCCATGCCCTTATTGACGGTAGTCACTACCTCACAGGAACAACTGAAAGCAATATGAAAGGGTGACTTACATAATATTGGTTGATGGAAGTATCGCAATTGGCATTGTGCACTACTAACTCCCAATTCTACATTCTCGTAAGCAGATGTATTCCCCAGGTCAGACACTTGCCAAGCTCAATATTAGAGCAGTAATCACTATTTTCGATTGCGAGGATATCAGTAGCTATAGACGTCCTCTAGTCCTTAACTTAGAATGTGCTTTTCCCCATTTATCAACACTGAAGGGGTAACTGATTCAGCAGTGTACGATTGTGGAGTGCGAGTCGCTAATTAACAACAAAGGAGAAATCGAGAACAATGCTATTGAAATTTATTCCCTTGTTCCCTCTAACTCGAGATTCTTTACAACTCAAATTACAAAGCAGCAGTAACGTCTCAATACTCTATTATCACTATGATGCGCAAGACATTGCTATAGTGACACAGGCGGGTTTTCTGTTAAACTACTTTGTTCATATTATTTGTACCTCAACTCTCCTTAACAGCGCTAAATAGTTTTATAACTGCAGATAAAAATTTACGATTTCTTTGGTATTCTCGTTGTGTGGAAAGACACAGATATAGTGCTGTTTAACGTATATAGATCACCTGATCTATAACAGTTGACGCCAAATCAGTATAGTGGAGAACAACAGATATTTGAAGAAAAATAATAGAATGTCTCGCTATACAGTGTTTGAGAATTGATTATTGCCCTTGTCTAGAAGGACAGCATTATACTCTGTTTGGCGTAAACAAAATATTGAAGGGGGAACAGCTAACGCAGGTGAATTAAGCCGAGAACAGTATAAATTTTCAGTAAGAACAATGCCTTAAATTCTTGAAGGCTGTTTACAATTTAGTATTTAAGATTCAGGTTCGAGGATGTAAGTTTTCTTTTCTTGCGCGTCACTCCAGATCCATCTTGCTTCTTCTCTTGCTTCTTCTCGACAACATAAACATTCGGAATCATCGACCTCGATCATTCCAAAAGACCAAGAATCCAGCTTATCCAAACACCATCCAAAATATCCACAGCCAAAGATCTCTAATCAGGGCTGCTCCAAACCGCAACCCAGCGTCATCCCGCATGGATCGTCCCGGCCCTCCGAGAGCGCCGTTCCATATCCCGTTTCCACCACGACCAGCGCCAGCAACGGACTTCACGTCAATGCTCGGCCCTGCCACTCCCAGCCGGGCGCACATGCGTCTTGAGCAGATCGAGATGCACACTCTCTCCCGAGGTGGTGACATCGAGAGACGAGCTGGACAAGATCCGGCCGACAGCTCTGAGCACGCTTCCATCTGGTTCAAGATTCGCCCGTGGCTTCGGCCTCGGCTATTCTGGATCTGGCCCCTGCTGGCAGTGATTCTCGTCTTGCTAGGCATTCTGGGTGGAGTGGCATATGCACAGCATCGCCGCTTCACCTTGGCCCCAGGCGGGCGTCGGGGTTAAACACACGAGTGAGGGTGATCTGATGGCAGGTCAGTCAGATCATCTCTCTATACTTTGAGCGCAAGAATGGCATAATAGCGCATGTCACTACGGCGCAAGGATGCCAGAACAGAAGAAAATCATCAGGATAGGATAGCGCAAGATCGCCAGGAAGCGCACGACTATTAGACTAGCGAAACAATTTCATATCTTTCAACCCAATTTCCGAGCCAATATTACTGTAAAACTTGTGAATTAATCAATGTTACTGCAATTAAGTGAATAATGTTAGAACGAAAAATAAAATATATTAAGAATATAAGACATTTCTATTCCCTTTAGACTCTTTGATTGCTCGCAAGCGAGTTGAGCTACTTGCGCCTTTTATTCGCTCGCTTAGCAATTCCGGTCGGGTGGCTTACTGCACTCCTTCGTGGACAACGACTTGTGGACCGATCGCACGAGCTGAATGCTATCCCATCCGAGGCTCTTTTGCAGTGTCCATATCACATCCAACTCAACTCAACTGTCCCATATTTCAATTAACGCAGTGTATCCTTCTCGTTAGCCATGGCAACAACTCCAAGTCCAGACTCTGCTGGGCCGTCAAAGCAAGACGATTGGCATCAGAAAATGGCCGATGTCAAGAGACACGTGGAAGCCTTGCACTCTCTGATGCCTTCGACTTCGCCCGCCAACCACGAACCCAAACCCCAACCGGAGCCCGAAACTAAGCCTGTAAGTTGTTCCGAACACAAGACGTTCACTTACACCGTTCATATCTGGATTGACACAGCCTAGCGCAAATTCATAGTCGCGAACCATGAGATGCTCACAAGATTCCAACTAAAAAGAGAGAAAATGCGTGGAACATTGTTTGATGTGCTGATTGACCTCTTTCGTTGGATCGAGGAGGTGGGGAATGCGACAGAGTTTCCAATACCGAGCTTCACTGATGAGCTGACGCTACTGGTCCCTAACCCATTTTCCACACAAGGTAAGCCAGCTGGGACGCAGGAACTGAAGCGCTTTGACATCTGCATCCCTTTTGGCAAAGCTCGCCTGAAAAAGCATATATTATCTGGGAAACTCGGGGATTGGAATCTATACAACGTGTGGCCTAATTCCATGAATTTGCCTCATTACATGAGGGGCGCTCCTCATTTTGCGGAATTCATTGTGGAACCTTTATCCTGGGTTTCTCCGGTTGGTGGGAATTTTGACCTCACGCAAATTGTGCCCAGTGATTCCGCGGTCACCGTGGGAAGTGGGGATCGAGTAGTTTGGTGGCAATTGGCTAAAGTGGTAACTTGAATCGAAGTCAATACTCCTAACACAGACTTTAGCTGACCTCCATTAAGAGCCCTGGCGAGAGAATAGTACTTGAGAAAGGTTTACAGGTCTTCGAAGCCACCACAAGGTCTAGTGACTTTGGTGCTCTTTGGTACTCCCAAGTGTCTGCTCTTGAACTCCGTCTACTGCTAATGTATGGTCAGTTTGCTGCAAACTCCAATACGGGATTCCATTTTAGAATTCAAGTGGCTTGAGTTTATTCTGGCTCAGGCTGGTTTCTTAGATTACGAGAGTCCATCGAGTGGTATTTTTTCCCGTTTGCCAAGATACGCACCTCATCTGGCGTCAGTCTTATTCTTCCTTGGTATGTTCGCAGGGCACTGGTCTTCCGGGGCAGAGAGGGCGCTCTTCTCATCTCGGGTGGAAATACTCTCCGGTCTGGCTTGGAACTATGCTCAGCTTCACTTTCGATACTTCGTATTGGGAAACGAACCAAATAATACAATCGGAAGTGGCGGCCTTCTCTGCGTGCGCCAACGAGGTCAAATTACTTCTTCCACATTGGGCATAGTGCCCCTTCGATTTGATGAGAGGCGAATATCCATCTTTGGAGCCTTAACCGCATTTTCTGCTTGGGACGCCGCTGAATTTCCGCGTGTCCCGTCGTTGCACAGGGTTCTTATTCTTGCGGAGAATGACCTAGACTTTCCTTTTGGCGAAATGGCCTTAAAAGACTACGAATTGAAATTTTGGCCGGGCTTCGGGGGCTCTATTGCTTTTCAATCAGGAATCTTTCTCACCGTGAAGATCTGGGAAAAGGAATGGAATAAAGTCTTGGATAAAATCGACGACTGTTTAAGATTCCAGTTGAATGAAACTATGGAAACAAAGAAGATCGCCAAATGGATGTTTGACCTCGATTTCGAGCGCTCCCGACTATACTTCACAATACTCCAGATTCTACGCATCTTCGGGGAGTGCATTCGAACGGTCTCGATGGACCTTAGAGCTTTGGACAATTTTTTTCCTTGAGTGCGATAAGTGCTGATCGGTGGGATCCAACGCCCGACGAGCTCCGCGATTTCGAATGGAATTGGAAATACATAACTAAGTATCAAAATGATGCAGAAGAGAGGCTCATGCGGCGACTCTCTGATAAGACGGCAGAGGTTACGAGCCTGCGCGACGGCGTATGATAGTATGATCTCCCGCTTCTGTGCATTTTACTAACACGCCTCACAGCTGTTCAACGCAACTTCTCTGCGTGAGGCCAGCCGGGCAACAACTATGAATCGCTACGTGATCATTTTCACGATCGTAACCGTCCTATATCTTCCTCCAAGCTTCATATCGGTAAGTTAAAATGAGCCATGCCTTTGAAAATTATGTCTAACAATTTGTTTTTCGAAGACTGTATTTGGAATGACGATATTCCAGAAGGATGTCGACCAAACAACGCGGGAGTACAAGATCACGACTGTCGTAGTATCTTTGATCACCTATCTTGTGGCACTTATTTCAATCATCGCGGTCAACTGGGATCATCTCAAACGAAAGTTTCATCTTTGGTGGAACACACCGCAGACCAAAGTGCCTGTAGAGGATAACTCTACATCCAAACCACAAGTGCCGCCAGTAGGCCCGACTCCGGAATCACCAGCACCGAGACCTGAAGATAACGAAAATAAAGCAGAAGCTAGCAAGGAGCAGGTTGATGTGGAAAGTGGTGTCAATGAGGTTACTGGCGAGGGCTCTAAGCCTAAGTCGTCTTGGGCTAGGAAGATTTGGCGTTAACAAAGTTTTGTTACCATTATTTTCATAGGGCGCTGTTGGAAGGAGAAGGGAGTTCAAGCACGCGGGAACTTTATCTCATCTCGAATTCTTATTACTCGCACACGATAAGTCAATTTACTCTAATAGTAGAAAAAGAGCTGTAAACCTTGGCTTAAAAATGTCTTTACTTGAATGTGATGTTCCAGGATATAGTAGACACTATTATACCAACTCTTTATTCGCTTTAAAACAATAATTTCTATCTTTTTCGAAACACCCAAATTAGTGTTAGTGAAGATAATAGTATATGCTTGTCCACCCAATGAACTGGAGCCCGAACAATTCTCTAACTCCTATACTCTGTTCAGCATCTCAATATATAAGAAAGGGGGAGCATGCCTTTCCTCTCATCTGCCACAGCTATCAGCACCCATCCCATCCCTACCCACATACCCACATACCCACATACCCAGAAACAGAACCAACCATGTCACTTCAAAACCCTGCCAGAGTTTACCTGCACCCACCGCAAATCGAGATGCTCCCTCCTGGTCGAGTCCGCGATCTCGAGAGCCAAGCAGTTGAAGAAACTTCCCCATCGCGAACCAGAGGAAACTGGAACTGCTTATTCGCCCTCATTGGGTTAAGCGTTGTTATTACTGTGGTCGTTGTTGCTATTGTCTTCAATCCGTCTCTCCGTCGTGGGGGCCAAGCCGCCTGACCGCGAAGCACAGATTGTCTACGAAATGACTTCATTAGGAAGATACACCTTATCATGAATATGACCTCTGGACCATTGGGTTGTATGATGCTAGAGCGAAGAAAAGCTCTTTACGAAAATAGAACAAATTGATAACTGAAAAACTACTCAAGTCCAAATTCTGGCCCGGTGATTTTGTATTAACAGTGATTAAATGAACTGTTATTTACTATATACAGCTCCCTTTTTTCTAAGTTTCTTGAATGCAGCTCACTTTTTTAGTATTTACCAGATACAGCTCGATTTAATTCCGAATTATAGGTATATAGAAGACTTATAATTATTATTATTATTCTACCCAACTGCGGCATAATTAGAGTATGTGCTGCATCGCAAGTTGAGTTTTTTGTGAGTTTTGGCGTTCCATGGCCTTTCGGCTAAGGAGGCGACCGCTGCGCCGAGCAAGTACCAAAAGCTCAGCGCAGGCCTAATTTAGCCCTGAAACCGCCCTTAGCGAGAGCAATAGTGACTTCCTCGGCTCAGCACGGTATCTATCCCCAAGACCTTTTTATTATTATTAATAACATCACAACTACGACGTAAAGTGTGCCTAGGATTGCCGCTATATAGCCTAGGGCGAAGCCTGTAGGCCTCGTAACTACCAAATCTATGAATAACACCAAAATTTTATAGGCCTAAAACCTACTCAGCACGATGATTATAGGCCTTCGTAGTGCCTATAAGATAATCGAGCTGCATCTGGTAAATACTAAAAAGGTGAGCTGCATTCAAGAAACTTAGAAAAAATGGAGCTGCATATAGTAAATAACCGTTAAATGAAAGTGGGACAAAAAAGAATGATCGAATATAGTACCCGAAAGAAGACTTTATTATAACATGCGTGTGAATACCCTATCAATGCTCTGCAATTCCGTGTACTGGATACTTGTTGAACATAGAGTGAGTGACTTGCGTCCTACATGTCTCAGTGCCCCGAGAATGGCTTTGTAGTCTGGGACAACAACAACCGAACAGCATATACAGTCCGAGTCGACCAAAGACCAAGAACAAAGAGTCTTTCGCCAGATAAACAATGCATTGTCAAGAAAATTGTTCTTTCTCGAGTATATAGAGAGAAAATCGCTACCCCTAAGCTCTTCCCACCTCAGATCTCTACCAACTCATCAACGTCCACACCAAAATGCCGAAAACATCACACAACCGAGCTAGCAGCCTTCAGCTGCCATCCAACGTGCACTGCAGACCCGAGATCATCAATCTCGAAACCTTATCCGCAAGCCCGGTGCTAGACGAAGAAGAGCAGATCGGACGAGATTCCGACTTTGCCAACTCGCGCCGACAGCGGAGAGAGCACAGGAAAGGCCATCGAGGCGGCAGAACTCCGACCGGCAAAAGCAAGACTCATGTCAAGCATGCCCCCTCTTCTGGTACCACATCGAAACAGACATCTCGTGATCATCATGGGCACGCTAGAAATGGACATAGCGGCAAGAGTAGCAGGAATCGCAAACCTCTGACAAAAGCGAAGGCAAGATCGCGGAGGAAGATGCAGATTGTCGTGTGCTGGGTCTTCGGATTGTCGATCCTCCTGCTTGTTGTTATGCTTCTTGCGATTTTTGCTATGAGTGGGAAGGGGAATGGGTCTTGAGTCTGATGGATGGCACATCGGATGATAGATCATATAGAGAAATCTGAAATAGTTGATATAAATAAAAATAATGCCAAATATGAACAGAATGAAATATTGATGCGTGCTTTTGACAACAGTCTGCGATCTGAAATTGGTCGAACGAACCTTAATTTGAAAAACTTCTTCCTTGATAATTATAGATATAATATATAGAATTTAACTTGTACGAGCACTTGCAGAGCTTCAGAAGTGATTTAGATTGATAAAAGAACCCGCAGGATAAGATATGGACGAAGAAGCATAACCAGCCAAGAAATATAAAAACACCACGGCCATCTCCGCAGCACCATCTCACTCCACCTTCTCACTCCTCCCCTTCTCCCCCTTCGCAGCTCCGATCACCACCCTCTCCAAAATCCCCTCTGGCAAACAATTCAACACCCACTGCTGCACCGCATGTCCCCAAACCGGCGTAACCCATTTCCTCCCACACCCCACCTCCCCCAACGCCTTGCGCGCCATCTCCCTCGCACTCGGAACCCAGAAGCTCGTCTCAGCTTTCACAACCGCTGACTGCGATTTCGCGATCACGATGCCCAGGACATCTATATCTATTCCCTCCGCGCGCATCTCCGCTTTAAGAGACGCACCCCATGCGAGGTTAAATGCTTTTGAGCCGGCGTACACGCTGATGTAGGGCGCGGGGTAGAGGGCGGCGAAGGAGGAGAGGTTTAGGATGAAGCTTGGTTGGTTTTCGGTGAGTTGGGGTAGGAGAGCGCGTGTGAGCTGAGTGGGGAAACGCAGGTTCAGGTTGATGTATTTATCGACGTCCTGTGGCGAGCGCGCGAGGAATGTCTGCCATGCAGGTGTCACTGAGCCTGCTCCTCCAACGTTGTTGATGAGGATTGTGAGGTGGATGTCTTGTAATGAGGTCAAGAGGTTGGAGAGGATTTCGGCGGTCAGCTCTTGCTCGGCGTCGTGGATAAAGGTACGGTATTCGCGGGACGGGTATTGGGATTTTAGTGTTGTGATGGTGGTTTGGAGCTTGGATTGGTTGCGGCCGTGTAGGATGATGTTGAAGCCGTGGGAGCTGAGTTCTTGCACGAAGCCGAGACCGATGCCGTCGCTTGCTCCGGTTACAAGTGCCCAGGGTGGGCGTTCGGAATGAGCATACTTTGAGAGCGACTTCATAATGCAGAACAGATGATTGGCTCTTTAATTTGGATAGTAGAATGACCTTGATTAGGTTGTGCTTATTCGAACACTTGAGGTAACGGCATGCAACTGAATTATTGTGAGTGTTCTGAGCTGAATTCGGAAGGGCATAATCATTCAAGACATTTAATGGCAATAACGAGCCCACAGACGCGTATATATATTGACTTGAAAGACTCCCTCTCAACTCAGCGTGTATAGATTGGAAATTAAAGTCTTCAAAAGTTCATCCGTTAAAGTCTCCGGGGATCTCGGATAGTCAATCATCCCACAATTCAAAAGTCGCCGAGTGCAGCAAAATCTTCAGGCACATTTAGGAAGCTGATAAACCAGGACGTCATAGATACTTCTATTTCATTTGACCTCGATGTGGGTTCAAAGAGGGGCTGCGATACCAGGCACCGTGATCATACTTATGTCGAATCCCTGCAACCTCGATGCACACTTGTCTTTTCTCGAACCCAGTATAGCTAACTTGGAAATTGTTTAAACAGAAGAGAAACAATTTTGTGAACAAGATAGAAATGGAACTTCAAGGTCGATGCTTATCAGTCACCACACCTTCTTGTCAAGCCACAGTCCAACCTCGTGGTAGAGATGCACTTCATCCACTAATAAGCAACACGCATCATCAGACACACCACACAGGTGTGTGGCCGCTTCAACCACACTTCTCGTCTTATCAAGACAGAAATTCTTTTTTCGCCGTCGCAACCCCTCACTTGTAGGTATATCAGCTGGAAATCATTTTGGGGGTAAAATGCCAACTTCTACCGCGCATCGAGTCCCGAGGATACATTTATGATTTACCTGTCACCTCTGCCACAACCCGCGCAGCGCGTAATAATGCACCTAAAATCAGTAGCGACCGCACTCACCTTAACCAAAACCGACAGCCACCACGACACCTCCACCTCTTCCCCAAAAGCGCACGAACCCCACAAAATCACCACGATAACCACCGTCGAAGAATTCGACCAGATCCTCTCGGACCACCACCACCATCGCGTCGTCGTATTCTGCGTGACATCGAACTACAAAGATCCAGACGTGAGCGAGGAGGGATGGTTCCATCACTATGAGCGGCTGAACGATGTGCACTTTGTGCGCGTGGACTTGGACGTTTCGCGTGCCCTGGAGGACAGGCTGCAGCCGAAGGTCCGACCTTGCTGGGTCACGTTTCATAAGGGCGAGCAGACGGGATGGAGCTCGGGTGGGATGAAACGGTTTCTGCAGTTGCATTCGGAGAGGAAGGGTTCGGCGTAATTGATCATTGATGGCGCATGAGATTGTTTAATGGGCAATGAAAGGATGGGAGGGGTGTTGAAGATTGCTGCTGGGGGATGAGGAAATGGCACCGTGATGCCAATGTAATCTTATCATTTTGGCGCGATGCGCTTCCCGATTGTTTCTGGTTTTCAGTGAAGATAGAGAATCAATCGATTGCATAAGATCAAGAGAGCTCGATTCATTGTGAAAAATTGAGGGTCTGTCTATCTCGCTAAAACTGCTGGGGTGGGTCCTTGAAAAGGGGTCTTCGTCAAGGCACGTGACAACAAGTTTGGTCCTGAGAAGGAGCGCCAGTGAAAATGAGAGGGGGTTTGAAATAAAATCGAGAAGCTGGCAAGAGAAACAACACATGTTTCGATTTTCATTACATGCGTGCCAAGACGGAAGTTCCTGAGATACGGCGGCCGACATCAGGGCTATCACGTGATGCTTGAAACAAACTTCTGTTTCCGATAACAACATCAGCCCACTTTGGTCCAATCAGTAGATCATCTCCAGATCCCCCTAAGATAATCAGCTTGCGGGGGATGCGATAACCTTCTTGCCTGCCCTTGTCTGACCAAGCATCTGATAATGAAGGGGTTCGCTAAGCCAGGCGTTTGCACAGCCCCCGCGCGTCTCAGGTCGGGCAAATCACCGTTTCTGGCGCCACTTGCTCCCTTTCTATTCGCCCACGAGCCTCCATCTCACCTCCTGCATCGCGGAATGCCGTCTCAACTCTCTCCAACCTGAAGCTGCATCCGGGCCCTAGCGGCGAGACTCCACCTGTTAAAGTTGCTCCAGGATGCGAAGGATCATCAGATCCTAGTCTCCCGCCGGCACCTCACGCTCGGATCAGTCTCAAGTATTTCTTTCATCCGCTGTCATTGGATGAACCCCAGCCGGTTCCCGGAACTTCAAACTTATCAGATTGTTTCCCTGCCCGCCACAGGGTCTCAACCTTAAGGCCTGGTGATCGTCTAGCGGCGGCTGGTAGTCAACGTCTAGTATTACTGGTCGGTGGATGTGTAGCGACGTGAGAAAAGGCTCCTTTTGGAATAGATCCTCAACTGTAAAGCAGATCCGCCAGGTTGCCCCGTTACACTTGTGTGTCAAAGTTGATACTCCCAGGGACCCGACCTCACTGAGGCCTGCTCAAAGGGCTCCTAGGACTGGATGTTACCTTTCTCCGTGTCCGAAATGGGAGGGTGGCCATACACCTGGGCCTTGTGTAACGGGGGTCCTGAGTTTGAAGATTTCGTCTGATGTCGAGCCACACATCCAAACTCAAATAAAAACCTGCTCAATTCCCACCTTGTCTTCTCGAACTATCTCAAATCATCTCTTTCCGCCTCTGCAAAAAGTAATTGTTTCAATCTTCATTCACTTCAAACTAAAGCTGGACTTTTGCTGCTAGACGCTTTTATATTCTATTTCAAGATGTACGCCACACTCCCACTCCTCCTTGCCGCCGCTTCTCTGGCACTCGCTCAATACGACTATGGCTCTGGCAGCGCCGCCACCACAACCGCGTCCGCTGCAGCGTCAGCGGCATCTTCCTCCGGATCCAACCACATCGTCAAGGTGTCGAACGCAGCAGGGGACCTCTCCTTCACGCCCAACAACATCACCGCGGCCGTAGGCGACACCGTCGAGTTCCACTTCTACGGCCCCACGCACTCCGTCGCACAATCCACCTTCGCAGCTCCCTGTGCGCCAGCAAACGCAAATGCCTTCTTCAGCGGCGAGATCACGACCACCGGCACGACCGCCAACACCGAGATCTTCACCTACAACGTGAACTCGACGTCCGCGATCTGGATCTACTGCGCCTACGCCTCGCACTGCGAGAACGGAATGGCTGCTGTTATCAACGCCCCGTAAGTTTACTCCCCTCCCTGCAGAATAAGTTACAAAAGAGTTGGGACTAATATGCCGAAGAGCTGATGGATCGAAAACTCTCGCCATGTACCAAGCGGCCGCGGCCAAAGTGTCCGGCACCACCGCTCCTGCGACCGTGCAAGGTCTCGTCAAGGGCACGCTCAGCACATCAACCTCCTCCACTTCCACCTCAACCTCAAGCAGTGCTTCAGCGTCTGCTACAAAGAACGCTGGTGTTGAGGCGCGCGGAGGTGTTAAGTGGGCTGCGCTTGGGTTCACTGGTGTTGTCGCTGCTGTCTTTGGGAGCTTGATTGTCTAGATCTGAATGGTATGAGGGGAGAGGGAGAGAGGGAATGAGTGATGAGTTGAGCTGTATGATGTGGTGTACACGGAGAATATAGGAGTTTCTAGCATTGTAGTTTTTATTCAAAATTGAAACCATTAACCTTTTTATACTTAATCCGGTTTCAGGGTGGAAGTGCCTAAATCTTGTGTTACTCCATTACGTTAGTGAGACGTGTGAACTCCTATTGTGTTGTTGTTTACACAAATTAACCCAGAAAGGTAAGGTGGTGCCGTTTTAGATCACGTGACTAGGAGAGGGAACCATAAGCTACCCGAGAATAACCTCTCTGTTCACTGGACCATACTCCGAGATACGCAAAGTCTCTATTTAAGGGACGCAAACTCAGGAAATATAGCTTGCAAGCCTGTTTGCGTCCGTTTCTGAGATACCACCTACGCTCCTTAGACTGTGACTACTCTATTTGCAAATAGTTCAGCATATTTCACTCAATCTTGTAAATACTCGGTTCCAACCCTTTTCGGTTCTCCCGAACTTGTGTAGGACTAGAGCAAAAAGAATATCAAAAATAGACGGGAGATAAAACTTGAATTCTAGATTCGGATCCATATGCACTCCGAAGCAGAAACGAAAGAGCTAAAAGTCTTCTTGCGCCCAATATGCGGGAAGATCAGGTTGGCGATATCAGCTGGACGTAAAATAAGTGACTAATGGCTTGTATTCCTTGCTTGAATGAAGGCTTGGGAGCAATCCCTATAACCTGAAGGCTAAATCGAGCCAGACGCAGGTCTTGCAATGAGAGACGGGATGCTAGATGAAGCAATCTAGCATAATTAAACGAGGCTGGCTGGGATAGATGATTCCCGCAGAGCTCAGGAAGCTGAAACACGCCATTTTCATCCAACCCGAGGTCTAGAGCCAAGTCTTTGATTGCGCTCTGGACGAGAAGCGGGGGTGGGGCCACTAAGTAGAGATGTCTCCAGCGAGGGAGGCTGTCACAACTGACATTTGCGAGCGCATCAGAGAAGGTGAGTTAAAATGATTGATTGAGAGATTTAAGAGAGAAAGAGAGGGGCTTCCAGGAGACGTGTTTATGTACAAATAGGGGCTCAAACCAGGCCTATTTTAGATCCTCTGAAAACATGATATCCCAATTGACAACAGCGCTATCACCTTGCCAACCATGAGTCTCGAGTCCTCCGATGCTTGAAGTGAACATGCTGAGGTCTATAGCTTGATGGAAGGTTGGGGAGGTTAAAGGTTGAGATATGGCTTTCTGACGTAACTAAGGGTGTTCTTCAAGTGCAGAAGGCCGGTGAGCACCGCTGGAGCGTGGAATGGGCCCGAATATCTTGTGGGTGTTCCCTTCCACTGGATGGAGACATTCGTGAAACCATGGAAAGCGGGGATAATCGTCGTTGTTATGGGTGACTCGCCGTCATATTAATCGCATTCTGGGAATAATAGGTGGATGAGGCGTGATATGCTTTCTATGATAGCTGGCACCTCTGCCCTCGCCGACGATCAAGTTTGGAGAAGGCGAGCTCCCGTAAAGATGTCAGCTGCAAGAAGGATCCAGTAATTCTGAGCTTATGAGAAGTCTCAGCTCTGTTCCCTATGATTTCGAGGTTGTGAAGGTTGCAGAGGAGATAGGCGTAGTATTTGTTCGAGGTTTAGAGCTAGTGCTCGCGTGAAGACAAGAAGAATATAGTTTGGTGTCAAAGATTCTATTGGCGTCTCAGTGAAAATTGTGATCTTGACCGTTGGGATTTTGGGGAAGAGCATCAAAAATGCAGTGATCGAGTCACACTCACCTGGGATCTTAGCCCCTTTAAACCAGTTCTGTTGAGGATAGAGCCTCCCGAGCTATCTTGTCTCTCAGATCCTTGCCATAGCATACGCCGTACAACTCGTTCCCGAGTCCTAGTAGTGTAATAATGAAACGATATTTTAGTCGATCGTTGATTAGGTCGTTTGCTTCCCCCTTGTTAGACTCTGGTTGTAAACCCTCTAAGTGTTGTACGTAGACTATTAGTTCCGGCTGACTTATGAGAGTAGGAGAAGGGGTAATGTTCTGGATTTGTACCTTCCCTTAAATGATGAGTATGGAATTGGGGTTTCAAGACTGTAGCAGTGACGAGAGCATCGAGCCACCTGTGCAACGACGTCGCAGCCATCCTTCGAACTGTCGTAGCTACTGTGTAGTATACACAATATTTCGGGTTTCAACTCATTGGGTAGCCTACAGAGAACTACTATTCCTCTGAAAGTTGATGAGGGTTCTTTGGAAGAGAAAGAAAGTTGTATTGGCATCGATGTGACTAGATAGCGGGCTATAAAATCAATTGGCATATCACGTGCTGGCAGGGCTAGCTGAAGGGCCTAAATAGGCCTAGTTTGAGCCCTTATTTGTACATAAAACACGTCTCCTGAAGGCCTCTCTCTTCCTCTCTTTAGTCTCTTAATCACTCATTAACTCGCCTTCTCTGATACGCTTGCGGTTGTCAATAAATGACTCATTAAGGCACATGGAGAAGCGATTTTGTTGGATTTTACGATTCCAGCCACTCGCATATCTTGTAACTAGTGACTAGTAACAAGTCATTGCCTATAGTGATTAGGCTAACTCAGAGAGTGCTCAGGTGGCTTAGGGGGGCTTAGGAACGCTCACCATAGGCCCAGGCTAAAGCGGTGAGTACTTAGTCCAAAAGGCGGAATTTTATTTAGTGTGCTTAATTATCGTCTGAGATTATAGTAGTAATCTCAGAGGACTTTTTTTCATTTCTCGTTTCATACAATTAGTTGGTAGCGCCGCTATAAATGTTGATTATTATCGACGCATCATTAATTAGGGTCTTAAGCATCATACATCAAAAACAGTCCCTCAAGATAAATTATTCAATCATGGAAACAATCTGTGTAAAGGCATTTTATTCTAGCTCAAAAATTCTTTGAAAAAGCCTCATACTCTTGTAATCAAATCATGAACAACATCAAGTTTATCGCCTGCATTTCCACTCAGCCTTAGCAACAAGTTTACTACAACCTGCAAGGGTGGGGCGGCTTGCACTCTTCTCTGATATGGAATGATACAGTCAGTGTTGATCTTGTGACACTAAAAGCGCTCCCAAAACCATAATTATTATTGTTTGTTTAGTAAGAAGCAACCCCAAGAACAACATGGTTGCACATCCATCTGCTTCAATAAAAATATCTGGACTGGCTGTTTGGAACCGAGAGTCATTCTGAGAAAGAGAGCTCAACAGTCTCAAGAGACTGGAAGGAAAGGGGTAGATTGGAGGGAGGTCACGTGAATATTGCGAAACATCGAGAAATAAGATGCAACAATAGGTCATTAATATAGAATGCAGGAACATACCAAAGTAATACCGAGTATAAATACATGCATTGTTCATAACTTGGTATCTGCACCACCTGATTTCGGGCGATTCTCTTCCATTCGTTCGGTTCGCTGGCGAAATCTTCGGACAAACCTTAATAAATTACATTGTCCCTAATTCATTTATCCTAGAGTACTGCAACACTGGGCGCTGGGGGTGATATCCGGCATATGCTCGATCCGCCGCGTCGTTCCGCCGTACCGGTACCGGATACTTATATATCACACAGAGACGAAAGTTAATAAATGAACTATCTCCAATCTGCGTTCATCTACTTTGGTGTCAATGTTGGCTTGGCAACGAATTGTTACGCGATCTCGACGCAGTAGCATATTTGCAAGTGCGCTATGGTATCATTCCTGTCTCTCCGACCAGGCACCGTTCATCACCGTAAGGTTGAGCACCTACCTTATCCTTATTCAGCCTTTTGATGACTAAATGTGGACGCGATAAAATAACCTTATTCTCATTCAACCTTTTGATGACCTAGTTTGGACACGGCGAAATTTTTGGATAATGAGTCTTGAGATCAACCGATACCTATGAACTAGGACTTTCGTGACTTCTAGTCAATACAAAAGCTCTCGAGGTATGCCCTTTCTGCCCTTCCATTTCCCCATCACTCTTCGCCAAATTGATTTCATTGCCTCAACATGTTGTCCACAACTATGCTCGCGGCCATTGCCTTCGCTCGATTGGCAACTGCTCTTCCAGTAGCTGACTTAGCACCTCGAGCAGCGCAATGGGACGGAAATCCATTCTTGGGAAAGAACTACTTTGCCAATTCCTACTATGCAGGCGAACTCAACCAAACAGTGGCAGCATTCCTAGCCCAGAATGATACATTGAATGCAGCACGAACTCGCACCGTCCAGAAGACAGGAACGTTTGTCTGGGTGACGAGCGTCGCCGGTCTTAGCAACATCAACACCACAATCGCCGAGGCCCGAGCTGAGCAACAAAAGAATTGGAAACAGCAAATCGTTGAGCTCGTTCTTTACAACTTACCTGCTCGAGACTGTTCTGCCGGCGAATCATCTGGAGAGTTTACCCTTGAAAATAATGGTTTGGAATTGTACAAGCATTCTTTCGTCGACCCATACGCGGCTGCTTTAGAAGCAGCTTGGGATCTGACATTTGCGGTCATTCTCGAGCCTGATAGTTTGGGGATCTTGATCACCAACCAGAACGTCCCTCTTTGTGCCAATGCATCAAGCGCATATGAGGAAGGCATCGCGTATGCAATTGCGAAGTTGCAGCTGCCAAACGTCTATTTGTATCTCGATGCAGCGCATGGTGGATGGCTAGGATGGAGTCCCAATCTTCCTCTTGGTATGCAATCATTCCAATGCACACCATCAAAAACTTTCTGACAATGTTTTAGCTGTCGCTGAATTCTCCAAAGTCGTCACACTTGCCGCAAATTTCACCACAGGACCAGCTCCAACCATCCGTGGGTTCTCCACCGATGTATCAAATTTCAACCCCTACATCGCAAATCCAATTGCAAACTATACCAAGTATGACGGAGCATATGACGAGCTCTATTATGCCGAGCTCCTTGCACCACTCTTGACCAACGTTTCACTCCCCGCCAATTTCATTATTGATCAAGGACGAAGTGGTCTGCAGAATACCAGAACGGTTTGGGGAGACTGGTGTAACGTTCGAGCTGGGTTTGGCATTCCGCCAACGACGGACACGAACAGTACCTTGGTTGACAGTATTGTTTGGGCTAAACCCGGAGGTGAGAGTGATGGGGTTTGTGGCCCGACGATCAATAACGTTACTGCTCCGAGTGCGGGGAGTTGGTGGGAGGTGTATGCGGAGAATTTGGTGAAGAATGCGACTCCGCCTTTACTTCCTACATGGACGTGGTAGTAGCCTCTATGCTAGATATAGATAGGTCTGGTTCTGAGATAGGTTGGTATAGTTGGGGGTTCAATGTATTATGGTATCGGTTATTCTCCAACTATGCACAATGACAAAGTGACTGAGTGGGGAGATATATTTGCGAGCCAGTAGGTGAGTGCCATAATTTAGCGAGCTGTTCCCGAGAAATATGGGCAAACTTACTAGATGTTAGTAGTCGAGGCCCTCTATTTAGCCTTTGCTGATCTCATGATCAAACACCACGGATCTCATCTAGTCCCCTCGCCTTGTATCTTGGCATTTGGTGGATATCGGAATCTTCACTCTTACTAAGGAATACCAAGTTGTTGAGTTTGTACTACTACGAAATTCGCGAATACCGATAGGACGACCGCAAAGCTAACCGTCATGAACGGTAGCTAGAAACTATATCCTGCAACTGCCCAGCTAAATACACGTTTTCCGACAATGGGCGCCTCTCCTGTGCTAGCTACGTCGACCCGCGATGCCATCTCACAAGGTAGAAGTGGCCTATATCTGCTATTCTAAAGAAGGCTATGATAGGCCTCCTTTGGAATTTTGCAACCTTAAATGAAATCCAGAATTGATAGTTTTAACGACAGAGTTGCGAGGCTGTAGATATCCGGAATGCGACCTTCGCCACGTGCCAAACTGAGTAACCATCTAAGCTGTCTCGAAGCCTGTCCAGGGCAGGGCCTCAGCCAAAACACGGAATGATCGTTCTTGAATTGAATTTGTTGCTCCCTGCCTTCAGACACCTTCACTGAACATGGTATATGGATGCGCTGTTCAAAGCATTTTGTGTTGTTGAGATGACGAGACAAGGCTACGTAGAAATGAGTCATGAGAGTTGCTTTTCCCCTCAGGTCTCTCTACATGGATTTGGATTGGTCACTATCCCCTCACAAGCAAACTAAAAATAGTACTCCCACGAGGCTCAGTGGCACAGCCTCAAGACCGCGAACTGTATTCATCACAAATTCTTGTGCTATCATCTGTTTTGAACAGATTTTTATCTCATAATACTTTACTTCTACTATTATACCGCCGATACCCTCCAAACTACACAAACCCATTAACGAATACGCATAATGGCGGAGCCTTCCGACCCAAAGCTTTTATGTAAAAAATGCAATCATATAAACCTGGAGGATCTCAAAGGAGCAGACGGCTGCGTACATCAGCCATCATTCAAGGCCCTTGTGGACAGCGCAAGTGGTTGCATGCTATGCAAATTGATTGCAGAGGCTTGTGTTGATTATTTGCGTAGGGAAAGGGTGAACGTTGATGCAGCAACTGGCCATTTAGGACCCGTTCGATTGTTTGCGACAGGCCAAACGGACACTTCCTCGGGAATGGAGCTGCGAACCTTCGCAGTACTTCAAGAGAGGCAGCTATCCCAAAATGTAATCGTGACTGTGGGCAAACTTCCACAAAAGCTATTTGTGAACCCATCCTGGTCAATCCTGCTTGAGATGTATGCATTGAAAGGTAGGTCGCTGCAGCGACTATTGCTAGCATCTATTCACTTAATTTAGATTCTTCTGCGGAGCAAGCTGGAATCCTTAGACTGAGGGAAATTGAAAGTCAAGCCGTATGCGAAGCCAACCTTTCAAGGCTTAGGAAATGGCTCGAACTATGCAAACGCCACCACAAGATGTGTTCTCTAGAACATATCAAACAACTTGTTGGTACATCACCTATGCCGAAGCGACTCATTGATCTCGGACCTTCGAATGGCTCACCAACTAAACCCAAAATAATTCACACCCGAGGACGCCAAGAACAGTACGTTGCTCTAAGCTACTGCTGGGGGTCAGCGCATCATCTCCGCACCACAAACGAAAACTTTAGTGAAATGCAGAAAGCAATTCCTATCAAATTACTTCCACAGACCATCCGAGATGCTTTTCTAGTTGCTCAAAAGCTGGATATACGTTACATTTGGGTTGATGCGTTGTGCATTATCCAGGACAATGCCGATGACTGGGGTAGCGAAGCCAAGCGAATGGGTGCAATCTACGCAAATTCATATTTTACTATTGCAGCAACGGCAGCCAAAGACTCTGTGGAGGGTTTTCTATGGCCTCGAACGCTCAGCAGAGTTTCAGTGCCATTTCGGCGTTCCGCAACCTCCGAAAGTGAAGGCACCGTGTACTTTAGACAACTCCACGATTTCCTTCGGGATCATCAAGAGTATGTTCTTAATAGCCCACTACAGCAAAGAGCCTGGGTGCTACAAGAAATGCTTCTATCGCGTCGCATAGTGCACTTTTCGAGCAAGCAAATATACTGGGAATGTCGCTATACATTTGGTGCAGAGGACGACGTGACAAGTGATGCCGATTGCAGGGAACACGGACGCCAGTTTTTAAACACATTGTCGGTGCTCCAAGGCGGAGTAGTTTTAGAGCGTTATGCCATAATATTCTTCCCGATATGGACCGAAATTCTGTCGCGGTACTCAACACTTTCTATAAGTCGACCTAGTGACAAGCTTCCTGCACTATCAGGCCTCGCTTCACTTGTAGAACGAATTATTGGATGCCAGTATTTGTATGGTATTTGGAATTTCAATCTCCCGTACGGTCTCTTCTGGCAACCTGTAAGCCGCCCAACACATCGAGCTGATGAATGGAGAGCGCCGTCGTGGTCATGGGCCGCTTGGGAAGGGGAGATTATGTTCGAGAAGTATTTCCCAGTGGAGGATTCGAGAATTTGCTTCAAAGATGTATCTGAGAGCAGCCAACTACGAGGAGCGTTGAAATTGGAGGGTCAGATCCGTCCATGCTACGTCTCACTTGATCTACAGTCGCAGCCAAAACCATGTCGAAGTGATCGCAAGCTCAAGGAGATACCCAACACACCACACGAATATGCATTTGCAGAAGACAAATCAAAGCTTCTTGAGTATCAATCATCCAACGAAACTGACCCCTACAATCTCTACGGCGAAGCATCAGGCATCTCATTGCTTCGGATAACAGAAGGCAGATTAATGAGCGCGCAGAATCCTGGCGAGCGCAATGTGTGCCGGTTTGATGCAGAAAGAGGGACCGAAACAGACTTCTTCTTCTTTAGGCTCTCCTGCACTTCTAGGATGGAATTCCATCCTTGCCGTGGATTGCTTCTACGCTGCGCGACCGGAGCCACCGGTGTATACCAACGTGTGGGAGTTGGATGGTCAACGGATTCATGCTGGCATACCGCTCCCGAATCTGTGGTTACACTTATCTGACTACGGCAAAACCCCAAATGTATAGCTTCGCGTTTGAAACCGTTCGCTCACTTTATTGCTTGCACATAAAATGAACCGTGGTCCTGATGGTGGAACAAGGGTAGCGTTGAGTTGGATGAAAGGCAGGGACGCTGTCACCTCCGACAGCAGGACTCTGCTCCAAAATGTCAAAGGAAGTGTTTTCAAGGACTACATCGATGCAATAAGAGGCCTACTTACGTCCTATTGTTTATTTTCATTAAACTGTCTCACATCGATCGAGATTGACCATATATGAACGGATTTCTGAGCCTAGCTCTGATTTGATTTTGAATAATTGTGTTGCAAAACTGATTCGAGTGAAAGCCTACTGTCGGAACTAGCCATCCCAGGTCTCTTCTGTACCCCTTCCTTCCGTCCCCCCCCTCATTTTGTTATCTTTGTTTGTTTCTAACTCCAAAGGATTATCTCCTGCGAGCCCGACATATTCAACATTTTCAGCCCCCAAGGAACAAGTTCTTCAATCTTCGGCTTCAACTTTTGATCAATAGCCCCTAGCCATATCATCGACGCTAGCCGCGCCAATATTACCAGAGCCGTAACATCCTGAGTTACGTTATTTCTCCCAAGTGCACTTATGCGACTTTAAAATTAAATAAGAAAGGAACACCAAAGGAAAACTTCTCGCTTACCAGTGTGGTGAAAATGAGATCGGGCGTTGGAGCAGTTCTTGATCAGCGGTCGCCACCGTGATGCGAAGAGAAATTAGCCGAAACAAGAGAAGGTAGATGGAGATATACATCTTGAGAGTTAAGTATAGCAGTTCCGATTTTATCGTTAAAGAAAGCTCGTGGCCTTGCCTACGCCTCCCCTGAGAAGCTGCGGTGGCTCCAGTGTGAGGTTGGGGTTGTTTGAGGGGTGGGGTGGCGGGGCCAGAGGTTGGAGGGTACTAGGGGTCGTCCGGGTGGTCTTGTGAAGCGTAGAAAGGAGGACAAGCTTGTATTCTGCCACGACGCATGACCTTATTCGCCTTGCAATGGATGCTTAGTCAACACGTCCGTCGAGGCAGCTCGCGGGACTTTTGCCATCGAAGTGATCTTTACAATCGTTCAACGCGAATTGCCGTATCGATAAAGTTTTTGAGTGGCCCCAAACACCTCGGTACAATCCTGTCATCTTTCTCAAAAATGTTCTAGCGCCCAATGATAAAGTGAAAATTGTGAACCTCCCATCATGCTGAATACTGCCAGGACAATTTCAAGATATATATTAGGGAAGGCATCATCAAATTCGTATCCGCTCGTACCTTTAAAACCCAGTGGAAAATATCTCTCACTCCGAGTAACCAGCAGCTGCCAATTTATTTTCTCTCAAAGCAAACTTAGGCCCATCTCTAGAGAAGCACCATGTCCAGCTTTCGTCCCAAAACCACTAAAAGAACTCTATCCCCCCCTCCAAAGCCCCCTCACTTCCAATTGCAACAGCAACCATCCTCGCCCCTTCCGTCTTACTCAAATTAAGCCACGCATGCCAACAAGCTCTCTGCACAACCACCTCACCTTTCTTGATCACTCTTCTCTCAACATTTTCCTCCCCATCCTCCCCCTTCCCACCCCACAAACTCAACTCCAGCTCCCCCTCAACAATAATACAATAATCTAACGTCTGCGTCTTGTGCAACTTGCCGTCCACTCCATCTAGATTGGGCCCAATATCAAGCACGACGAAGGCGCTTGCTCCTGCTGCAGGAAACCCGGCTCTAGGAGTTTTCTCGTGGTGAGTGAGGTCAGTGTTTTTGGCGATGGAGAAGGATGGTAGTGTGGAGAAGATGGCTGACATCTGACTCTTAGGACCGGTAGGTTGAGCTCTGGGCGGGTCATCATTCTTAAGGAACGAAGAAGTCCCTGCTGAGTCATTGGCCGTGATATATCTGATGACAGGAGGGAATTGTGGAGTGGTTGCCATTTTGAACAGTTGAGGTTGAGTTGCTGGGGAAAGTTCTTGAAGGGAAGGAGGAGCGGTACTCATATACTTTCTTCTACTTCAGGCCCGGAACGGAATGCAATGTAGTAAGCACAAGCATCGTTCGGACTATTTGTTTCGTAGTTGGCCCACATCTGCAGCTGTCTAAGACGAAGATTGGGTGAATTGTGCAGATCTGGACTTAAGGCTTCTAAGTTCGTGGGCGCGGATAGATGTGAAAGGCAGTCCGCTAGGCGAGGCAAGATAATGCACCGTTCTTATTCGTAGTTTTGCATGAACTATTTTCCTCCGTCTCGCTACCTAGTCAACGCGGGGCGATGCGACCCCGCCATGCCGAAGGTAGCGATTGTACCACCTGAAAATTTGGCTTGGGAACTCTAAACAAGCAAGCGAGAAAAAGCAAAGTCTCATAATGGCTCTTTATTGGCTCGATCCCGTGCAACCTCGAGTGAGGCATTTCCATTGTGGAAGCAGGCTGTGCACGTGAACTTCTCATGAAAGCCTGACAGGCTGCCTGACCACGTCGACAGAACGATTTTGCCAGCCCGCGCTCCTCGCCGAATAACTTCTTCAATGAATTCACAAACATTGGTACAATGGCGGAAATAATTGGTACCGTGGCCAGCGGCATCGCCATCGCTCAGCTTGCTGCTTCAATTGCGAACAGTATTGTAGCGATCAAAGGAGGCTGGAGTCAGGTTCAGGATGCACCGGCTGAGGTGGACAACCTCATGCGCCAAATCGACTCCCTCAACCTCATATTGCAGCACATTGAACAAGATCAATTACAAGAAGACCTACCGCAGCTGTCGTCTGCTAATTTATGTGTACGGCAGAGCTTGGCTTTGTGCGAGGAAGGAGCAGCTGAGCTTGCTGCACTGGCTGACGAACTGACCGCAAAAATACACGGAAAGCAGGGTTGGCGGAAGAAGTTAGGATCTGCCAAGATAGTCTTGAGAAAGGCAGACATCAAGAAGTTGAAGAGCAGGATGAAGAATGCCATCCAGCTACTCTCGTTGTCCTATCAGTTGCATACAAAGTAGGTGCCCTACTTTGTGTTCAGGGAAAAGGTTACTTACGCGGCCAGTGCCATGGTGCGTTTGCAGCCAGAAATCATAGTAGCAAGGCTATCCACTCATCTGACGTCGATCACTACCATTGAAACAACTTATTCATCGCATGGCCAGCCTGAATCAAATGACCGAGACTCCAGGGATCTCATCAGTAGGCAGTACGACAGTTGGACATCCTCATCTTCATGGATGCGCTTCCTCATTGGACAATTCGAGTTCCGAAGTTCTGTCAAAACCCACAAGGGCAGAGAGAGGCAAGAGTTTTATGCCAAATATAAGTTCCCAGGATTGATATCAACCTCTCAGGTTGAATGTCGAGGATTTCGGGGTCTCTCCGGCTGGTGCTTAAATCCGAAGATCTACCGCGAGATGACATCCGATTTCTTCACTGCCGTCAACGACGGCAATACTTCAAAAGTTCAACAAATGCTGTTGGAGAAGAAAGCAATGCTCACAGATAGAGGAAGTTGGGATGGTGGGACTGCTCTCCATGTGAGTCATTCAAAGTCACTTAAAACCTGCAGATTTGATCCTTTTTAGGTAGCTGCGGAAAAGGGCAATATTGAAATGTGCAGACTACTGCTTTCTCATGGCGCTGACCCTATTGCTCTCGACTCGGATGATGAGTAAGAAGTTTCTCCATCATTAACCCCCTTTTTTCTGAGACCCGGTCTCTTATTTCGTCTCATTTTCGAGGCCATACTCAGTGGCAATGCTTTCTGGTTGCTTAGACGTAAGATGAGTGCATATCACAGTATCAAAACCAGTTATGCAAATCGTTGTTATTTTTTTTTTAATTCTGCAACTTGCTCTAACACGAACCTAGGACTCCGCTACACAGGCTAATGATTAGAGGAGGGTATTTATCATTCTACAGGGGGCTCGATCTGTTCGAATTATATCAGCTTCTTCTAAACGCAGGAGCGGATGAAATCCTCATCGACAATATTGAGATCTTCAAAGACTACCGCGGACCGGTAAATAATTTGAAGTATCTCCAGCAGCAGGCCTATCCGCCATACCACGGAACTCCCTTGCACCTTCGGCTCGCTGGAGCTAATAATCTGTTGAACAGAGGATGGCTCAATGGACCCGTGATATTCGAGACATTGCTGGATAACGACGGCCAAATCAATGCTGAGATAGCTGAATGGACGAATGAGAGGGGACAGACGCTCCTTTATCTACTTTGGGCCTACCATGCAACCAACTTGAGTATGGCGGAAAAGGAATTGCACCTTGACAATGGTCTTGATTTACAGGGGTTTGAAACTATGGAAGACATTTCAAACGATTATTTTTCCTTATGTCGACGCCTTTCCTGCAAACTCGTCTCAGCAGGAGCTTCGGTACTGTCAGTCGACAACGAGGGCAATACTCTTCTCACAAGAATGATAGATGGCTTTTACGCTACTGCTAGTAGGAAACCGAAATATATGTTCAAGATTGTGAATGAACTAACGAAGTACTGGTTATTTGCTTTAATTGAAAGCGGGGTCAACCTTCATGAATACGGAGCTTGGGAATCGTGCTCGTTACAAAAAAAAGATTTCAGAATTTACACGCACATTTATGAAAGCCACGAAGATAGGGGAGATGATGAGGAGGATGAAGAAGACGAGAACACTGTCCCGAATAGACCAGATCCATGGTATACCATTTTTGACATCAGGTTGATCAATTTCGAATACGGGCCAGATCCTAAAGACTGGATCTTCTGGTTCTCTGAACCGTCGGATCCCTTTGCTGGCGATTTCTGGGCGATGATAGAAGGGAAAGAACATTGGAGGTCGATTGAGAAAGGATGGTTCTTGGACGTGGATGAGTACGGTTTCGGGGGGTATTGGGGGTGGTATTTTGATGAGAAAGCTACAGGCTCAGATGAGAAAGTTGCGAGTGTCGATGCCTTGCCTATGCCAGGATCATGGGAGTTCTGAGTTCTTACCTTTGTTAACTTGAATTCCAAATTTCTTTCCTTCATAAAGACAAACCATATTCAGGGCAAACAAGTAACAAATATTCGGCACTTGACCCACGTTCGGTGAAGCGAAGAGTTTTTTGCCACACCCATTTCGCAAGCTGCATACCCTAACTGCACTCCACCTCGCCCAACTACAACTTTCCATCTGGCTGCTATTTCTGCGGAAAATGAATGGAGCAGCCGCTATCCCCTTACAATACTCTGACTTGTCATATCCAATCATGGCTGTAAAGCAGGGGGATTTTGCAAGAGAGAAGTGTGTTGGAATCGGACTGCACGACAATTCACTGTAAGGGCAGCCACAGCATTAATAATCTCGTTCCTTGCATATATCCAATCTCGCCTCTCCCGATTTCTGAACACAATGCTCAATGCGTAAAATTCGCAATAGAAGACAAATCTTTCTGTCAGCAGCAATACATGAGCCCTTGATCGTTCGTTGGAAGAGTGTACGGTGCACAAAACACTTCGCAGGACGCCGTACCACTCATTCTCGGAGCAGGAGGCGAGTGCCTTCCTACATATCAGACTGTACTTCCCATTTAAATAACTGATCTCCCACTCTCCAATCTCCAATTACTTCCATCTCAACTTCAAAATGATAGCACGTCCCACAAAAGCAGACTGCATCATAATCGGCGGCGGCCTCGCAGGCCGTACTCTTGCCTCTCGACTGGCAAAAGGCAACCCATCTCTCTCAATCCTTGGTCTGGAAGCGGGCGCCGACGCAGCTGGACATCTATTAACTAGCGCGCCGCTGGCCAGCTTCGCAGCGCACCACTCTGACATCGACTGAGCATACACAACAGTACTGCAGCGACACCTGGATAATCGGGCCTGCTACCAGGGTACCGGGAAAGCGCTTTCCGGGGGCTCGGCTATCAATTATGGTGCCCGGGTTCGTGGACCCGCGGTTGATTTCGACCGCTGGGGTAATTGGTGGGCGAAGAAGGCTGGGATATGCAGGTTTGCTGCCGTATTTCAAGAGGTCGGAGGAGTTTGTATAAATGAATCAACTTCTACAGTCATCTTAGATGCTTAGAATCGAACAATCCGATTTTTTCGTGCTATGAAAGTAGGCTGTGACTATCTTCACAAAGATTGACAGTACTCGCGACGCGAACACATCTTCAGCAAGACATTGACATGGAAAGATTCGAACCAGGACCTCGCAAATCCGTGCTTCCTATTGATCGAGAAATAAGACAGGAAAATAAACCCAAATGTGTCCTATGGGCGGTGCAAGTGCTGCATGCCTATGGACCACTGTCACCAGAGTAGGTCATGAGTACAGAGGGACTTTCTTCTACCGCGGTAGAGACTGTAGTCGTTCCCTGGACCATATTGACCAGCGTTGCATTACTGACATTGACCTCTTTATCCTTCGTTGCCGCCAGGCAATCATAAAAGAATACAGCACCATAATCAGAGAAAGGGGCCTCAGAGCTTCCAATGGTGTCATCTTCCAAGATCCACTCCGCGTTCTGGCCCTGTAGAGCGGCTGCCGCATTCGGTGCATCAACAGCTGTACTCGTGTACAAATTAGCTGTTGTATTATGCACCGACGCATACCCGGTAGTTGGTGTAGTCGCACACACTAAAACCTCTACGGTATCACCAGCCAGAACCGGGAACCCACTAAAGACCATTTCGAAAGCAGGATACCATTCGAACCAAGCCCAGCATTGATGAGTGACGGTCCCTCCCGTGACAGTGACCACGGATTTGGTCCCTGCTTGCAAGATAGAGTGTTGTGCTGACCACCCATCAATTCCGACCCAGGCTACGGATTCCCAGGAGCCGTCGTTCCATCCTTTCCCGTTCCATGCCGACAGAGGAGGCCATGGATTTGGAACTACCCATGATGCGGAAACCGAAACAAAAGTCTCGCCAGGAGGCGGACTCATAACCACTCCTCCGGACCAATTCGAAGACGTGGCATTCGCCGTTGCAAGAACTTTATTCGCCGCAGGTTGACGTCCTGTCTTGAGGACCGTGACGGTTGGAGCGACGAAATAAGCAGGGGTGTTCACAAACCGCTTCCACTTTTGGAAATGTGCTGGCCATTTGGTCTCATCAGGTCGAGCAGGGAAGCCGTATTTCACAAGGTCGGCATTGCTTGCAGTGAGAGGATCGAAGTCTTTCGGTGCTGCTGTTGGGGAACGAAGAGTTTTGAGAACGTTCTGTGAAAGGATGGATCTGTTTTCGTCGTCTACAACAATGGGTTTCTGGCCAGACATGTTCGCGGCGTGGGTAGCTTAAAGATACTTGTAGAAGCTAGGTTGATATTAAGGATTCGAAGGCTTCTCACCCTTCAGATGAGTTTGATTTTGGATGTTCTTGGAGAATGCTCGAACTTTAGTGAAATAGTGTTAAGAACAAGAGTTAAACGGAGTGGATTAAGCCCTCCCTTTATAACATTTGCTCCGCTGATATTCATCTAAGGCTTATAGAAGGATGGGCGTCCAACCGGCATAAGCTCAACTTGCAGAACTTGCAACCGCATGGTCTTGACCAATTCTCCAGCCTTCCCCTCTTCCTCTCGACCTATTGATTGGCATTCCATTACCTCGTGCTCATTGATATGCTCAAGTGACCATCATATGCTGATTTCTCTTGTCTCAAAGCCGCGTCAGCATTGGCAGGACTGCACTTTTCCAAACATAGTCAACCCAATTAAATGCCCACAATCGACTTCGAAGACTTTCTTTGGCTTGAGGCCGATTTAATTTCAGCTATTCATGGGGTTGCACCACCTCTCGTTTCTGCGCAGACTCGGGCGAGCTAAAAGGGGGGACGCAAAATGAGATCATTCATTTGTCCGTATCTTGTCTCAGACAATAAGATTCGAGACGCCAAGTGATCAGGCAATGAAGACAAGCTGACATATGAGTCATTTATGCCTCCGAACAAGCTTGCGTAGAGAATGGAATCTCCCGTCGGCTTGCTCTACGCCACAATGCACGTAGCTTCATGGAGATGGTCTTGCTTACGCGTAGGCTCTTGGCAGGACGGGCTACTTACAACATAACCATCCGAGGCTAATCTTGCAGTGGAGTTGATCGTCTAAAGAGTATTATTGACAAATCTGGAGGAAATCAGTGACAATTATTATCTCATTCGTGGAGTCGTCGTTGCTGGGCCCTGATTTCGTGATAGAGCTGGGGCATGTTACGCCTCTGCACTGTAGCTAAACATCCGACAACAAGTTTCAGCCCTATGAGGTTACACAGCAGACGGCGCTGGGCGCTACTGCTGCAAGCCTTAATAATTACATGGGTAAGTAATTCCTCGTAGTGCCATCCTACCAGCCTTCACCGACTAGTCTCACCGATCGTACGCATAATAGCTACTCGGCTCCATCCATCTGCTGATTGATGTAGGATTCACCGAATATCGTGACGCTCATTCGCTATCCTCTACAGCAGCTGGCGCCAATATGCATCCAATAATCACCATCGAGCTTTCCATTTGGGCGCGCAACCCTGTCAAACATATCAAATAGAATGAATTTGAAGGAATAAGCCGGACAGAGCGTAAAGCAAATTGGGTGGAAGAGTATAGCCAGTCACAGGATAACGCTAAGAAAAAGCAACTCTCACGAAGTAGTATCGCAACTTAAGAGATGTTAAAAGTCGAGGATTCAACTCATTTGCCTTTTAAAAGACATTTAGTAACATACCCTCCTTAGATATCTCGCATAAGAGATATATAGGAGCGGATTATTTGATTTGATTTATTCCTATTAGCTGTTCAAGACCTGGCCCTATATAGCCCCACTCTTAAATGACTTAAGCTGCTCGTAAATTCGTACCTATCTGCGTGTACCAGAGAAATTTAGACAGTTCGAAGATTGGCTGCTAGTATGAAGGAGCGTGTTAGGCGGTCAACCTTCTTGTACGAGTACATCGGGTACAGAGAGCCTGCAACTCTTCTTTTTTGAACTTAGTCCCCTGCAAGACTACAAGTGACATGTTAGCATTTGATCACTTGACTTCGGTAGGTGCAAGTAGCCTTTCTAAGTATACCTCTACTTGAATTGACTTAATTTCACTCAGTTCAGTCGTCGTCATGCGAGTCACGTGATCGTGGTCTTGCAGATGTAGTACCGGGCTGAATTGGGTGTTCAGGAGATCAGTGATAGGAATAGTAGTAAACCGCTGGGTCTTTCTAAGCTGGCTAAGAATTAGAGGGATGGGAAGAGGCAGCTTGCGAGTCAAACTTATAGGCTTAAGGGCGTAACGATCCTTTAGAATACCCTGGTGTAACGTATCATTATCGATGATGCAGAAGGGACGAAGACTGCTTCAGGGGTATAGCTAGCGGACAGTGAGATAATCTCGGCGACACGAGAGGTGATTTTATCTTGTAGCACTTACAGGAAACCTCAAGTCCTCCTGCTGTCTAGCATTGGAAACCCCCAAGAACTTGCACGTCACGGTATCCTACTCGCGGTAGAGAACCCTGAAGTCGGGCAGAACTTCCACGACCATCTCGCTGTATGTCTCTAGTAGAAGCTGAGGAATCCAGAGCGCGGATTCGCCGTAGGAATACCACTATGGAAAGCTCTAGCATACACCAAAGAACTACCTGTAGAATGGGTCATATTCTAGCATGCCCTTGACGAAATTCTCGAGCAGTGACTGCACCTTGATGGAAATACGGCTAATGTGAAAGATCTCCTACATCCCCAGCGGTGCCATACCGAGACACCTATTGAACAGCACACTCGCCCGAAGCTGTACTGAAGCTGCACTCTTGCCAGGATATATTACCAAATTGGCATTCAGAAAGCTGCGCTTGCATACTGAGTTGTCTTGATCTAGTATTCTTGCAAATGCATATGTAAGAGCTCGCGGCATTGCTCTGCGTACACGTGATATTAGCGAAATTGACCACCCCCTTTTAGGCACCTAATACAATGCCACGTCTCCTGAACGCGTTAGACTTACTTCTCCTCCTTCTCTACACGTTACTATATTAAAATAGTCGAAAAAATCTTATCCTCACCTACTCTAAGAGAGTATAAGGCCGGTATAGAGTAGAAAACTCCCGAGCGAGGGGTAATTAGATTAATAAAACGCTAGGGCATATCCTACGGTTAAATATAGAAGGAAACCGGTCTTACGCGCTTATTAATTTAACGTATTATAAAGGTATAAGTATCTAAATAAGGACGAAAGGGAAAGGCGATAAAGAAGAAGCTTATATCTACTATAGATCTTAAGCGCGTTCTTTACTTCGTTTCTTTAAGTTAGATGAATCGATATATACCTTACTCTTAACTTATTAGGGAGTATTGGATTAAGGCGTCTATAACTACTCTCTAACGTGCTTTAAAAGCTATAGGGTACCGTCGTTATATTACTTGCTAGAGGCCTTTTATTTCTAAAGAATAGGCGGTAAAAAGGGTAGTATTTTACTTAGAATATCGGTAGTGGAGCGTTAAGTGATAGTTAACTGTTTTATAGAGTAATAAGGTAACCTTTAAGACTAGAAAGTGAGGGAGGATATATGTTACACGCCGGCTAGAGGAGAAGAATTATTAGACGTGTATTTAGTCCGTTTATAGGAGTGGGAGAGTAAGTGTTATAGTATAGGGTGTAATTAGCTGGGACTAGAAGAGTCCTTTGGTGTTTTTAGTAAAGGAAAAGGGACGGAGAGGATTTGTAGTTAAGCGTATATACGATAAGTACTTGACGAGGTTATTAGGCTATACTACGACTCCTTAACTAAGGAATAGAAGGCGGAGTTTATATTTATAGAGGATAGATTAAAAGTGTACTAAGGGAAGGTAAAACTATGGCGTTTAAATCGGGGGATAAAAGGGCTTAATTAGCCACTATCCTTACTTGACTTGAACCTAATTAAGAAGATCTGGAGATAGATAAAAGAAGAGATAAATAAACTAGAAGCTATACCGATAATAATAGAGGATATAAAGGAGGTTTTATAAGAGTTATAGAACGAGGTAAAGCTTAAAGATTAGTAATATCTAACTTATAGGCTTACGTATAAGATTAAAGACGTAATTAATATAAAGGGTATGTAAACTATATATTAAATACTTAGAATTATATAATATATATATATAAGTATTAATTAATTTGTGGGTGTTAATAAATCACTTAATTTAGTGGGGTGCGGGGTGGGTGTACGCAGAGCAATGCCGCGAGCTCTTACTCCCGCAATTCTTACTTCTTACGAGGTGATTGGGCTGGAGAAATTAAAAAAGTAGTGCTTGCACGTGAGTTTTCGACGTGTAAAGGCGCTTGAGCGCATCGTCGAAGATGATGTGAAGAATGTAGGATGGATTTGGAATTGTCTTTAGCTGAGCAATACCTTCAATGGACCATATCATTCACTTGACAGTGCCATGTGATGTGCCATGCGACCTTCAAACTTCGGGGCATTGTATATTTCTGTACTACATCATCGCGAATCGCGACTAGGTCGCACCATGTCGTCCTCCACTACCGCGAATTCCCTTTCAAGCTGAAGATCCCTTAGCTACAGGTCTGGTAACCTGCACGCGAGCTTTTCACCTCAGTTGTACCGTGCCAGTAGAAGTGTCTCAACATCTCCTAGACTGCGACTCCACATTACATCCCACTCGTCGCTTCAATATTGTGGAAGAGTGCCACAAAGGACTCCTACGACCACATGTATGGAGTGCCCGACCGTCCTATTCCTGCTAACGAAATTGGTGGTCACCGTGACAACATTATTTTGTTTTGGAGTCAGGTGGGAGGTCTGTCCCGCATCGCAGCTTTCGGGGGGTCTTCGAAGTCGGTTGAGAAGACGAAGCCGACTCTCGCGGAGGCCTTCTCCTAGGTTGTGCAATCAATCGAATCACTGATTCCCATAAGCCTCTCACCCAAGACCATGAAACTCCCAGTCATCCGCCACATGAACCGTATTCGAACTTTTCGTGCCAAAACTAGCCCGCTCGCTATGACTCCCTTCCTTATCTGAGCCACCTGTCGGAAAGCTTGAGGTCCCTCTACTCCCCTTCGAAGAAATAAGGCCATGACGACGGAGCAGGAGTTCGAATGGGCGCTTGAGAGGAGGAATGCAAGCTGCAACCATGCCCATCTGCTCTTCATGCGTGCTCCATAGAGTGATATCTACTGCATCCCAAAGAGTGTCGCCTGTTTTGCCGTAGTAGGGAACCAAGGTGGTTTTTACTGTCGCTGCTATGCTTGCGAAGATGCCGAGACCCATGAGGCAGCAGATGACGGTCCGTTCCCAGAAGGGTCGGTTCAGGTGGCGTATGATTGTGATAGGGAGGATGGAGAAGGTGAGGTCGGTGAGAATGCCGATGCTAGACGTGATATACACGCTGGCTTCTATCGCTTTGGTGGGCCAGCACTTGATGTTGGGGGTGTGAGGGTTCCATTGAGCGGCCAGGGGACGGCACATAAGGAATTGGGCGCAGTTTACGCAGATGACGACGACAATTTGGAGACCGATCATGCTATACAAGAAGATTTTCCACCTTGTTGTGCGTTTGAAGCGTAAGAACATTAAGGCCATACTGCTCTTGACCAAAGCAATTGACCAAGCCCAGGGGGGTTGACCTAAGAAAAGAAGTCGTGCTGCGATCTCTTGGTCCGCTGGAGAGACGTAAAAGTTGTGACGGCCGAGGCCATATGCCACACTGGCCATTTGAAATGCCCATGACACAAGTCCGCAAGGCTGGACAATAGTCAGTGTTTGTGAGGTACCTTCAATTAATACGCTTACCAGAGCCATTGTGATAACCAAGTCATCCCATCCGAGGTTTTGAACTGGCCGAAGCCGTGAATACATCCGAAAAGCATACAGTGGAAGTGCAACGGCATAGAGTGCGGATGTAACTATGACTAGCTTCGAAGAGCTAGAGACGTTGGGGCCAGGAGGAACATTGGGACTAGACATGTCGATCGATGGTGATGTGGGGCAGGAAATAAGAAAGGAATCGCACGAGGACGGTTTGCTCGAGAGTAAAAAAGTGGGACGATCAGTTGGTACTTTAAACCCTCGACTTGGGCTCGGTCCTCAGTCATGCCGTTTATCTGATGGATTGATCTTTTTTTCGAGGGACGCCATGGTCGCTTATGGTGCAGCAAAATGGCGCAGAAATTCGTTTTTGTCGCTGAATCCGGATTCATGAATTTCTTCCCCGCGACACGGCGGTCGCGACTTCCCCCCCCCTGTCTCAGCACGAAGAAATTCAGCTTCCAGGATTCCCCGGAGAATAAAAATCTTCATGTTCAGCGAGGGCCTATCATCCGGGTCAACTTTCTGCAGGTCAATTTTCACAACCTTGACCCGCTCTCGGCCAATACCCACCCTACTTGCGCGTCCACCAAGACTGGCTTGGTGGCTTACTCTTGACTCGGCTCGGACTCGTTGGTTCTGTTGAAAGCGAATTCATTTCCACTGTCTAACCCAGGTCTACGGTAGTGGATGCTGTCCGGTGGGGTTTCTCCGTCCCCAAAAGTAAAATGCACAGGGTATATCTATCTAGATGGCGTGGCTCGGGAAGTGGAATGGTGTCGTTCGCAACCCGATTTCTGAATTTTTGGCCTCGTCTCGGAAACAACTTCACGCCTTCAACGCACCGACATTCCATGGCCACTGTTGTCCGTGGTGGACAGTCTTCGATTGGGTATCGTCTCCATCTCCATTTGGAATATCCTATTGAACGACAAGAATATGTATCAATGCGGCTAGAAACACCTCGCGGTCGTACTGTGAGTTTTGGTGGATCACGAGATCTTCTGACCTTCAAAAGCATGGGCGGTGAACGATGCGGGGCAGAGAAATGTGAATAAGGTAAATTAGGTAATAGGCCTGATTCCAGTCTTGATTGTCTTGATTCCTCAACGGCCTCGGTGGGAGGAGACTAGGAGATTTTCAGCTTGAACGGTCACCTATTCTTCAAGTCTTAGGCATTACCCTTCCCCTAGCAGCTCTAAATGAGCTTTACAGTACCCTAGTTTTTGCGGAGAGAGGATCCGCGCTGAGCATTCGTGTATTTGTGCGCATAGAAGCGCTCCAATCGGAACGTTGCTGTAACTGTCAAACAACGCACCGGACCCCGCGTTGTGCTTATTAAACACAATTTCCCACCTGGCATCACATTATCATCTTCATAACATTCCCCTTGTAGAGATATTTCGATGGCCCAAGAAGATTATGTTCAATCTGGACCCACTCAACCTCGCGACAGCCCTGCAGCGACTATTCCGCCAGAGATCCATTGGCAAGCAGATGGTATACATGTACTCATCAGCATAGACTCTGATAGAGTTCTCCATCTCTCTAGCATCTTGCCTCCTGGGTACAACCCAAAAAAACTCGCTTCAAAATACTTCGCATCATCTTCCCTCCCCTTGGCCCAGGTTCGACTCGTTGGAGAGGGCAACCAAATCTATAAATCGTCCAAGACACTGATAGGGAGTTATGTTTCAGGACGTTTAAGATATGTATCGCACTCCGAGACGAAAGATGACCTACAACAATCTTTGGACATCACTTCTCATGATGAAATCTCTGGCATCCTGGTCACCACACATTTTGTGGTATTTACTGGTATCCCAGTTCTCAGATCGTGGATAACTGTCACCAACACAAGCGAGCAAGACGTCATACTCTCTCAAGTAAACTCGCTCACATTTGGGGGTTTGAGCAGCTCCGAAGAATGGTGGAACGACTACACTCTTTCAACAGCAACGAATACTTGGTTTCGAGAAGCGCAGTGGCGCGATCACTCTCTTCCAAGTATCGGGCTTGACAATAGCGGAATTTACAAACTTCATGATGGCCATGTGGCATCCATGGCCAATTTTTCGCTTTCAAATCGTGGCTCCTTTTCCACCGGCACGCACTTGCCTATGGGGATGTTGAAAAGAAACGATAACACAGACACGTGGCTATGGCAAGTGGAAAATAATGCTTCGTGGAAATGGGAGATTGGGGACTACAAGGACAATGTCTACTTGGCAGCAGGTGGCCCAACGTCAATTTATCATGACTGGAGACAGACACTTGCCTCGGGTGCAACCTTCAACAGCGTACCGATGGCTCCGTGCCATGTCTTCGATAGTCCTGAAACCGCATTTGGTGCACTAACGCAATACCGTCGTCGATTGAGGAGAAAACACGCCGATAACGACGAGCTTCCGATTATCTTCAACGACTACATGAACTGCTTAATGGGCGATCCTACAGAAGACAAAATCAAGTCTCTACTCCCAGCAGTTGCCACTTGCGGAGCAGAATACTTTGTCATCGATGCCGGCTGGTATGCCGACGACAATGGATGGTGGGACGATGTTGGATTATGGCAACCTTCCAAAGTGCGATTTCCGAGCGGCTTTAAGTCTCTTCTAGATACAATTCGATCTCATGGGCTTATTCCCGGACTGTGGCTTGAGCCAGAAGTTATTGGCGTACGGAGCGTGGTGGCCAATCAATTACCTCCAGACGCATTCTTCCAAGAACGAGGAGAAAGGATAATTGAAAAGGGCCGCTATCAGCTTGACTACCGGCATCCAGCCGTGCGAGAGAGGATGGACAAGGTAGTCGATGATCTTATTCTCAACTACGGCGTAGGATATTTCAAGTTCGATTACAACATTGAAGTCGCCCAAGGCACGGGCGTGAATTCCTGCAGTACAGGAGCAGGACAACTAGACCACAGCCGCGCCTATCTTGGCTGGGTCAACAAGATCTATGACAGACATCCCTCGCTCGTTATTGAGAGCTGTTCAAGTGGTGCTCAGAGAATGGACTACGCGATGCTCTCTGTGCATTCTCTGCAGTCCACAAGTGATCAGCAAGATCCTGTGCTATATGCTGCCATCGCTGCCGCTGCACCTACAGCTGTAACCCCTGAGCAAAGCGCTACCTGGGCATATCCGCAGCCTAGCTGGAACCTGGAGATGAATGCCTTGACGGTGGTTAATTCACTTCTCGGACGTGTCCATCTCAGTGGGAAGCTCGACGCGTTAGATGCAGAGAATTTGGACCTTGTTAAGCAAGGTATGGATGTGTATAAGAGTATCAGATCAGATATTAAGACTTCATTGCCGTTCTGGCCCCTGGGGTTGCCGAAATGGCATGATGAGTGGGTGGCATTGGGAATTGCCGCCCAATCTGGGAACTTTTACTTGAGCGTGTGGCGCCGTGGTGGACCGACTTCGGCGACTTTGCCTATCAAGGGCTTGAGCGGGACGGGGGACGTGGAGATAGAGTTGCTTTATCCTAGAGGCTTCCTGGCAGGTGTGAAATGGGATGCGAAGAGCTCATCTTTAGCAGTAGAGCTTTCCTCTACACCGTCGGCTCGCCTCCTTCGATTACGACTGAAGTAAGGTTTGGTTCTCCAGGGTTTCAACACAGAAACACCTAGCCCTGAAGGGCATTCAAGAGAGGGCATAGTTGAATATGTACCGTGCATTTTGGCTTTCAATTCAAATGTCTAGCGGTAAAACAATAAGTATGCTAGCATTCAATGCATAACAATATCATCAACAACCTCAATTCTCAATCTTCAGTGAATTGAATCTTGTATCAACCTTTCAAACTTATTAAGTTGATGCAATAAACATGATGTCCTTAATAATCACAGACGACAATTTTCCTCACCAAAGTCTGTTTCTGTCTTTGGACCTGAGTAGTCGCCGCTTTTAACCTGAACTGAGGGTGAGCGTCCCTGAGTCCTGCCCAAGCATCCCGAGCAGCCCCCGAGTTGGTCTAAGCATTGCAGGTAGGGATTCGTTTTGGTTCCCTTGTGATCCAGCTATAGTTTCCTACTATCGCCGGCTAAAATTAGAACTGATTTAAGGATTTTCAGGAGTCCATTCTTGGACTCCTCATCTACCTACACGTGACTACAGCCTTAAAGTTTAGCGAACACTATCATAACATCATCTTAATAACTCAATTTACTAAGCAACCGTTCAATTACCTGTTTTTTATATAAGAACACACACATAATACATCTAACTGCTCTATAATACTAAGGCAATTTCACTGTATGGCTTTATTGTCGTATTCTATAAATTATACAAGTCAAGGTACCAGTTTCCTAGCAGTAAGCTTCTCTGAGAATAGGGATTTAACTTACGGTATAATTATTAGGCAAGCTATTATCCACCTGGCAACATTAAGCGCTGCCAGGGGCACGATGGCTGGTATGCTTCTTGAAGCATCCAACCCCTCGGTTAATAAACTGGGTCTGAGATGAATCTGCCTTGCTCTGCGTTGATGGCTTTAGCAATTAGCACTAATAGCTGATACAACGCAATTTCATGTTTGCATGGATTCTACAATGCTAGCCACTGCAATTTTTATGCAGCAAAGAAACTGCGTTGATTCATTGGTCGTGCCACTTCGGCCATCCATGGACCAGGGGGATAAGCAATGCAAGGCAGCTTTTGATACAATAGATGCATTGAAGGAAGGGTATGCCCAGCAGCGTCGAGAAATCAGGGCAATAAGGTTGCGGTAGAAGTAACAATGTCATGTCTGCCTATCACTGAAAAGTCATGCACATGGCTGATTCCTGCAATGGCAGAGCTGTGTTGAGGAAGGGATTTGTATTAAGGTTTACACTTACCTCTGAAAAACTGGAAACAGTGCTCAAACTGTGATAAGGTAGGATTATGTTGGCTACAAAGTTCCGTTGGCTGCAACAGAAGGAGGGCTTGTTCCAGGGCTCAGGCTCCCCCGAAGCGCCATATTCCAGCGGCGAAGCCAAGACAAAGGAAGAGTTATGTTTATACAGGAGCTGCGTGAGCAACAAGGAGCAGAACCGTCTCTGCAACGAGATGAACAATGGAAAGTCTCACGGTTACCGTGGTTCTTGAGTGTCAAAACTCATAGGTAAATGAAGTTACGCCAGGAAGCGATACTTTGTCTTGCTGTCCATTATTCCAAAATTTATACAGAGTAGGGCCGATCACACGACTAGTATGGTCCTCCCAGTGGCAGAGTTATAATTTAGTCTTGGATATGGGGAATTCTAAGTCATAGCAATGTAGAATCGTCTCAGGAGCAGTTGCGTTAAGTCTCAGGATGAGGTGGGTTGGACCACAGGGGAAGCTGTCGCAGCCAGGAGGGGTCTGCTCAAGCCCTTTCTCGGCATGACGTTGATCAGTTCAATGGAGACGGCGCTGCTTACAGCGGGGATGCAGTGGCTAGCCTATAAAAACCCCTTTTCGTAACCATGCTAAGCTTGAACTTTGTTATTTGTAACTTTCGCACAGAAACTGAGGGAGTGTTTGCTCTACTGTCCATTTACGATGAAAACCCGTTTTTCTTTTGTCAGTAGCTAAGATAATGCCTGTCCAGGAAAGGTACAGTAAGCAGTCTTTTCGAGGTAAGGTTTACTGATACGCTCAACTCTTTTAAAGATACTGCTAGTGAGGAAGTGTTCTCGACCAGCCTAGGCTTTCGATAGATCTTAGTCACATTTATTCAAGAGCAAGTAGATTCATAGCTTCTTTATCTGTGGTAAAGTCCAAGGAAGTGGTACAAGAAAATCTTTTCTTTCATCAATGTATCGGCTTCACTGTCCATGTGTGTTCCTTAAACGCCAAAGTCCTCCCCCGGTGAGCTTCAGGATCAACATAAATCTGCATATTCATAGTTTCTCTTCCAAGATTATAAACTCTGAAAATGACATATATCTTCTCGGAAACCCGCCCTTCTACCAATGTTAAGCTTTGCATCTTTGTAGGTTAGCAATGATCCGTAATGCAATGGGTAGGAGCGTTAACTTACTAAACGGAATTGGTTACTACTTATGTAGAAACGATCATCGAAATTGCCAGGGGTTGACTTGACCTCGATCAAGTACTCTGGAGTGGCTCCTGCCCATACATTCTCATCCAAATAGCCTGCGTTGATGAGGTGTCTGGTGAGCATGCTCCGAGCATCCCCGTACAGAAGGTCAGATGTCTCGTAACGGCCCGGCCACGCTCCCATAGCTCTATATTCGGGATGGACTAGGACTTCCTTCCGTATAGTGCTTGTCCAGTTGTGCGGACCAAACGATGAGAGCCCCAAACTTTTAAGACATTCATATACCTGTGATACAGCACTGTAAGAGTCTTGTGCAAAATTTTGGACTAAGGCTGCTTACGAAGAGTTCCCCGGCGGCTCCAATTTTGAAATCATGATTCATTTGCCCCTGGGATCGGATGCCAAACGCGGCATCATGATCAAAGTCTGGATGAAATTGGCCATTAGTAGGTCCTACTAGCGCATTGTGGTGTGGTATAGTGGTCCGGCGAGCGATGCGTATCACATTATCCAGAAGCGCTAGCCATGCATTAGGAGTAAGGACCTCATTCCCTTCGGAATACGCTAGACTGGGGCTCCTTAGGCGAGCAACTACTTGACGAAGCGATGTTTGCACATCGTCTTCTCCAAGAATGCTTGAAGATGGAGTATCTGAGCTCTGTAATAAGCCTGGCCTTCTTTCAGAAGCAGTCACTTCTTCCCCGATATCAACTCCTTGTTCGTCGATGACTTCAACAACTCTTCGTGGTGGCGGCTCAATACCAGGCACCGCGCCAATTCCGCCCCGCTCTAATAGTTCATTTATAACCACGATACTGGAATTGAGGACATGGCTAATACTCTCGCCAGCCGACTCTGTGATTTTGAATAGTTTTGTCAGAGCGTGCGGGAGTTCTCTCTTATAGCATACTTCCCTGGCATCTCTGTTTTGGGGAACGAATATTTGCCAACTGCTTTCTTGTTCCTGGATATGCACATGTCCAGTATTTCGACTTACTAGTCCTATAATATCTCCCTTGTCGTATTCAATTTTGTACTTTGTTGATATTCCGTCTGTTTTCAGGACTGTGGTCGCCAAAAGTCGGTTGTAGAGTAGTTGAGGGCTTCCGTGAACAAGTGAACTTCGATTAGAAACGGCGCAGCTGCAGCCGTTTGTTAGTATTCTGATCCTATCATGATTTCCCAACTTACCGGAGGAGATAGTAAGCCCTGTCGTTAAATTCCTGTGTCAAGTCCATATTCAAGACCCCATCGTCACTACAGCCAGTCTCTTCTGTACAAACACACGACAAAAACTTTTTGCTCAGGTCCAGAGCCTGCAAAAAGGGATCTAATTGCCGCACCTGTTCCAGAGAGAAGTCCAAGAATCCAACATGGTCCTTAAAGATATCTGCCAGCTTCGTTCGATCAACCACGCTGAAATTGCTCCCGCAGTTTTGAAGTGATACCTCAGCTGAGCCGTGTCTCACTCTTCTAACAGGAAGGATGTTGCAAGGTACCAGAGGAATTAGGTCGCATTTTTCCGGGTCCATTGCGTTTATTGCCCATATCATCTGCTTGACATCGGCTATTGAGGGCTGTCCCTGCGCTAGAGAGCAGAGTCCTTGCACCAGCGTCCCCAAGACAGCCGGAGATATTTTCAAACCGTCTTGAAAGAAGTCTCTTAAGTCGACTGGATACAAGGGACTCAGGGTGGTCTTGCCTGTAATTGGCACAGGGCTGGTCCAAAGACACTGAGAAGGCGGAAACCACGCAGGACCAGACGGAACATAAATCAAACTCTCATTCTCGAACGTATTTCTGAAATTTGTTGATTAGAGTCTGCTTAGGAACTTGATATGGACAGACTTACAGAAGTGTACCCCAGTCTTCATCGTTTATCCTGCTCTTGCTTTCCCAGATCAGCTTATATAGCAGATTAATTTTTTCCCGTATGTCAGGCGGCGCAGTCTGGCTTCTCCTGAATATTAAGAGCATATCTCGGTAATCGCACCAATTTGCGTTTTGAATGCCTAGGATATCCTGGAAAAGGTGCTTCACTTTTCGATTAGTTCGATATGAAGGGACCGTAGCCAATGGTGTCTTGTCTAGGAGATTTTCAGGGCCTCTCCATACACAACTTCGGGTATCAAGCCAACCAGCTATTGTGGACCCTGATTGAACTGCCCGTGGATGCAGTATTAAGCTGTCTCGATCGAACGTTTCCCTGGGTTTGCTCAATTAGATGTCTTTTTCTTTTTTTTGCAAACGGAGAATCACTTACAATACAAAGGCCCTGTTTATCTCGCTATAGTTATCTGCAATCAATTCGTATGTTTTGAGGATGCCATTTCTGGTGTCGTAGTTCCAAGGCGGATGCATTTGGGCTTTGTGTTGTTGTAAAACCCTTATGTAAAAATTAAGATTGGCTTCAAATTTGACGCCAAATCTTGCAAGGAACCTCCACTCTTCGAATAGTCTATCATCCTCGGAAAGACCAGGAACGGCAAGGAACGGAAAACTTGGAGAAATTCCAAGTTCCTCAGCTTCTTGCGTCAAGCTCTGCAAGGGAAAGTAAGTATTCGAGAGCACTACTAGCGAGCCATCTCGGCATGTGACTTCTGCTCTGGATATCTCCTCCTCTATACGATGGTTAATCTGTGTCCTGTAGATTACCCAATGCATCTCCAAAAGTTTGATAATATTTGCTGGCCGATATTGAAGGATATGCTGAAACTCAGGAGATAATGACTCTGAATCATGCTTTATCTGGGGTATGCGACGTACTCCGAGAGTTTCCAACCAAGTCAACCACGGTAAGTTGTGCCGTCGAACAGGTGGAGGAAACAAATCCATGTATTCCCGATTGATATATGTCACTGGGCATTCGCGCGCAAGTCGCCCGGGATTCCTGAGGTCCGGCACTGCTTTTAAGAGCTCCTGTGGACCGTATTCATCGTCGGAAGGCATATACATCAGGCTATGCTGAAATGTTACCTTGTTTAATCGAGTATCGAAGAGCCAGAGATGTGAGAATCTGGCATCATCGGTACTCGGATAATGCCAATATATGTACTTGAAATGTGCTTTCGATGTATCCAAATCGGATGCTCCATTGTGTTGTATATAGAAATTCCATATTCGATCGATGACTCTAGTGGGGAGGATGTTAGTCACCCCGAGGCGTTCGAATAAATCTTTCCGTGAGCTGTTCCTGGCCGCTTCGTACTGAATTGTCGTCACTAAATCTGCAGGCATAGGAGGTCCATTCAGAGAAGGGAAATGTACATTGACGGTTGATCCTTTCACCCAGCGTCCATCGCTAAGTGGGATGAGAGCTAACTGGTCTTCTATCATTCTTCCGACTCCCGGGGATCGTTCCAAAATAGATATAATGAGATCAGCTGCAAGAGTATGCCAGGAAACATCGGTCGCAACATCCCTCATTATTGAGCTAGGGCTATCCAAATCCTGTTTTATTCTATGGAACATATGGATGTCCTCGATATCTGGTATCAGGAAAGCCCGTTTGAGTACATCGACATCATCTTGCTCATATTGAAGGGAAATGTATTTTCTGTTTATTCCAGATCGGTCTGCAAATAATGGCTCCCTTAGGTGCAGGCAATTTTGGGGAAGTGTTCGTAAGTCTGTTGGCTTGCTGAGTTGTCCGTCTAGGTAGAGGTGACTAGGATCATGAGAATAAAGAATTCGTTGCTGCTGCAGCAGGTCGATTATCTTGGATGTCAGTTCCTTCCACAGTGGATTCATGTCAAACGCTCTCCCAGTTGGTAAGAATCTCATCCAACGAAAGCGAAGCAAAGGGTTTGTACAGAAGGTAACCATAGCCTTGCAAAACATTCTTGCAAAGTAATTGATAAGTTTATTGTTCCAGGCTGAATCGATAATAACTTCTTCTCTACTTGCCCCTAACAGGAAATCTGCTTGGAGCAAGAACTAGTACCAGAGTCAGCGGAACAACTTAGTAATGTTTGAGTGCACTTACGTTGAAACCAACAGTGCAAACTGGAAGAAATGCATAAACATCATATCCAGTATGTAGACGTGGACAACCATGTTCATCAATTGGAAATGCTAACACTCCTTCACATTCGTTGATTCCGCGTCGGGCGGGGTCATCTGGTAGCCTTTCCATCGGCTCTCTGAGAACATGATACCAGATCTTTTCTCGACGATTGGAACCTTGCTCAAACTTAGATATGCATGTAGTCCCATCTGCTTGAGCTGAGATGCGAAATATCTTGCAAGTGGTCCTTCCTTGGTCTGGAAAATGGATTTTGAACTTGAGCTCCTTGATTTTGGTCAAGAACAGGAGCAAGGTGTCAGGAATTGCTGCAAAATCAGCAACCAAGTCAGGATATGGAGTTTTGCCGTCTAGGGTGAGAGTCATCCTAGTGAGAGGCCTCTCATTCGGTGGTATAGGATCCTCCCCAAGAAGTGGGGTGATAATTCCTAGTTTCTCTTCGCTGGATCCTTCTGCGTTGTATTCGAAAAAGAAGGAGAAAGCGTTTGATTGTATGTCAACTCTGGATGCGACCTGAAAGACCGATTTGAATCCAATCCCCTTTTCGCCGACGAACCCTCGCCTGGCTCTCTTCCAGCTATTTCCTGTATGGCAGATCTGGGAGACATCCAAAGCTCGAAAGCCATCCTGGTTACTTTCCACGATAATCTTCTGTGGACTGACTTCAAAACTGATTGAAGGTATGTTAGTATGCCCGAAGTCGCAGTCTTCAACGTTTTGAATTAATTCCAAAATGAAGCGACCCCTCCGTGCAGAAATGCCTCGTGCGATTCTTGGAGCGTCAGCAAAAGCAGCATCAGAGGGCGTATTGGCATGCGTACATATCGACTGTGTCCCCAAGGGATTCTCGAGTGTTTCGAAGAAGCACCAAAAGCTCCTGAGCCTCTGGATTCTGTGACTGACGGAGCTCCGGCCGCGCCCATCCCTTCTTTTGACTCTCAGCAAGGACGATGTCGCGAGCCTGTTCAGCGGTGATATCAAGTGGATCGGACATTGGATATTGAAATGCTAAGGTTTGTGATAGGGATGACTTTTGGAAGTTGCTATGCTGGGAGAGTATCCGCGGGGTAGAATGGTGGCGAGTTGAAATAGCCGCCGACTTTTCGGCTCCAGGGGGTTTCGCAGTGGGGCCTCAGGGGTGCCTAACTTGCAAGGGTGACCAGGGCCCTAGAGACTTTTCCTAGCCCCTGCAACAAACCTCTAATCCTAGGCCCCTTTCGGTGCAGATACGAGGTACGCAACAGCGGCGGCTCCCTTGAAACAACCCGAAACATCAGTGCTGCCGCCCTCGTCTGTTGATATGACCCGACTCACCCGAGGTGCACCCCTAACCGCTTACAGGTCAATCTCTCCATGTTCGGAAATTCAGAGAAATGGGAGGACGGTCACGACCCCTTACTCATTGGCACCAAAAGTCTAATATGCATAAAAAACGTCATTCGGTTGCTTTCTTAAGAACTTGCTGTTCTCAGATATTCTTGATGGCATTCAAACATGCGACGATTCTATGACGTACACAGCAACCTATATCACCTCTGATTAAATTCAATATCTGCCGTCGACACCACATTGCCATCAACAACAGTTTTGAATGTGAGATTGCTCCCTTTACTTCCAAATATTACCAGGATATGAAAGGAGAATTTGTGTATATCTTTGCCTAATTCAGAATTGTATTTGGATACTTTTCCAGGACCATAATCGAAGTTGGCCGGGAAAGTTGTTTTGATGGTGCCAACCTCGTCAACCCCTGTACTCTATTAGTTTTATAACCATCAGCAATATCCTCCGAGGAAGTAACATACGTGGATGAGTACAGTACTCGGGAGCGTCCACCAACGAGGATGAATATAGTTTATCTTCATAGCAATTTTCCTGGCCAGGATTATACTCTCTGCTGCAATATGCTGTTCTGTAAGTGCCTTGAACTACCTCGTCCCCCTAAATAAAAGTGATGTTAGTTAACCGAATAGGACATGTCTTGGACTGCCCTTTGATTACTTGCCTTTGAGATCAGCCACTCCATCCTGTGGTGACAACGCTTCATATTGTCCATGCGGTCAAAAAAATGCTTCTCCTCTGGGTCAATGCCTTCCCGAAATGGCATGTGTAGCTCAATACCATAATGCCTACGAACGTGCTTCATCCGGGGTGCAATGCCTTCGAGGCCACGAAGGGCTGCGCCACGGACAACTGCGCTTTGACTAAGAAGAATTAGCTTATGATATACCAGAATATTAGAATGACTTGCGGATATTCGGGGCATATCAAAGTGATGTCACCATTCTGCCAGCACCAGTCTTCCAAGGCATTATTGAGATATGGCGACTCAGCAAATCCACCAACGAGAATAATGCGCTGATGAAAGCATGAAATCAGTATAATTTCTCTAAATGAACTTTGATATAAGAGGGGTACTCAATACATCAATATTAGCATTTTTCTTGGATTTTGCCTCCTTCACTTGCTGGCTCACTAAACTTGTGATTTCTGAGATAACAGGATCAAAAAGTGCCTGCATGTCTTCGCTGAAGAATGGTTAGCATAATGCTGGTTACAGATCTAAGAGACATACTATGTGAGTTTCACCATGCGTTCATCTTCGTCATAGTGCACTGAATCTGCAACGTCCAACCTGATTGGGCCGATCTCTCGTATATCTCTATCATCACTCAGTCCAAAGTCTCGCTTATACTTCTCAAAGGATATCATGAATCTGCTTCCTGGGCCTTTTTGCGCAAATGCAAGATCTTTAAACCTTGATCCGAATCGTTCAGAGAGGAGCGTATGCAGGTTGCGATCTATGTATGTTGAACCACACTTGCCACCTACGAAGAACATAGGTGAGCCTGATTTTGCAGAAGATTGTGGGGGACTGGAAAATTCTTACCTACGCCGATATGGAGCTCTTCAAATTCCAAGTGTGGTACTACTTGAGTGACCATATAGGTTGTTATATCAACAGTTCCTCCACCGCAATCACAGATCAAGATATTCTCGTTTGTCTCAGTTCATTAGCAAAATCTCATGAAGGGAGTTGGAAATATATACGTACTTTGATCGGATTCAAAGCGTTTCGGCTGGAGAATCTCTTTAGGGTAGCTATTGCTGCCGCCTCTGGCTCTGCAATAGTAAACACCTCATCTCCAGTCCGGTTTCCGAAACCAGCTCTTTTTGCAGCAGCGAGAGTTGCATCCTTCGCTTCGTCTGACCATATGGCCGGCAATGTAATCCAGCACTCCATGGGAGTGGTATCAAAAGTTAAGGCGGTCATTTCCCGACTTAACTTTTTAGATACATAGTCATACACCTCGTGCAGGAAGTCTTCGCATACACCCGCAGCCCCGCGGAAGGCAGGTAGCTGCAGCATACCAGACCCTGCCATTTTATAGAGGGCAGGATCGTCATGTTCACCCACTGCCGCATTTTTATCAAGCAGAAGTTTTGTCCACGAGTACGATATGAGTTTTGGGTCAACCTGGAAACCCCACCTGTCAGATTCGATTTGAGGGTTTTCGCGAGCGTAGGCGATTCTTGTGGGGGTTTTCCACATGGCATGTTGTTCCCCAGGCCAGGACGAAATGATATGGATGTCATCTATATCGCTCTTGTCTGTTGTGGCATAGCTCACGCCTATGAGTGAATTTGTAAATATTATTTAAAGTGCAAAAGGCGATGGACAACTTACCAGAGAACGTGGTGCCGTAGTCGATTCCAATGATGATTTTGTGTCGGGTGCTGGGCTGATTTTGCGCAGTAGACATCTTTGGTACGGCAATTCTGGAAGCAGCGTGCAATTTCTGATCTGGCTTGGTTCTCTTTCCTGCATATCCTTTTGAATGCAAAGGGTATCTCGTTGGTCTGAAGGGGGAAGGAGTTGGGTTTCAGAGAGGTGGTCGCCTTTCAACCGTCGATGTTGGTGTTTCATGCGGATTGGATCGGAAGTGTCCCGCCGTGCAGGTTCTGCCCCTGGTGTGCCCTCCTTGCCGCCCCTACCGTACCATGTTGGTTTCTTCGGCCAAAGCTGCACCAGGGGGTGCAGGAATACGTGGCACACGGACCACCAAAACGAGAATTCCTAACCAAACCTCGCCAACTTCAGAAAATTATAGAATCAGAACATATTTATATAATATTCTAGTATTTAAGACTTGGACTTGAATTTAGTTATTAAATTTATTAAATTAACCTTTTCATAGACTTTTATTACTTATTATACGTATTATTAAGCTTATATAATAAGAATATTACTGAAAAGATTTAATTAAGTTAAATATTAAAAGTAAGACATTAGTTAATTAAAATGCTTTTTTTATCTTTTTAATATACTATTGCTTATTTATAAGATTATTCTATTAGAGTTCTGTTATTTTATATTATTAGAAAAGTCGTGAGTTTTCGCGATTTGCTTGGTCCGTGTGCCACGTATTCCTGCACCCCCTGGTACTGCATCGGCCGACGCTGCATCGGCCGCCCACTGCCCTCTGCCCTGGCACCCCACAGCTCTCTCGCCGCGCTTCCTGAAAAAAGTGATCGCGGTGGTAAGTCGCTAGCTTTTCTCCAGCGAGCGTTCACTATCACTGGGACGCTCTTCAAAATGGATTCGCAGCAATTGGATTCGCAGCAATTGGATTCACAGCTACAAGATTCCCAGCAACAAGATTCTCAGCAACAAGATTCTCAGCAACGAGGTCCAGTCTACCGAATTGAACCTCTTGACGCTGATGAGGTTCCACCAGAATATCAATCGGACAGAGTCGCATCAAGCCGTAATCGGCGGAGCAACAAAGCTGGACGCAATGATACACGTCGTCAAGGTAACCCGAGAGACCAATTTACACCACCCTCTCGTGGAGCAACGAGGAGAGATGGCGACCCTAAAGCTCAACGCCCTACACCGCCCAACAACTCTCAAAGCTTCGCGAGCAGATTGACTGGAATTTTCCCTGCTTGGAGTCCTAAGCGAGCTTTCACGAAAGGCGGCTCTGAACAGCACGAACAAGACGGGCATAGAAGGCAGCATAATACGGAGGAGTATCCAGAGGAAGAATTTCATGGAGTGGATGGCAGAAGCGAACAGATGTTGATGTACGAGAATGATATCATGGAGGGGCAACAATCATTTCGGGAATCCCTTGAGGTTAAGGAACGCGAGTGGGAGGAGAGAGAACGGCAACTCCAACGCCATATCAGCCAAATCACACGCCACTTTGAAGAAACCTCCCACAATTTGCAAGCCAAACTCCGGGAGAGCGAGTCAGAGAAGCTTGTTATGCGAGAAGAACACAACGACTTCATCCGTAAACAACAAGAAGCATCGTTTGGACAGATGGAATCTGCTCGATGGCTTCCGATGGATGAAGGCAAAGTTATGCATAAACTTGACAGGTTGAAGACAAACATGAGAAGTTGGGCAAAAGCAACGTCTTTCAAAGACAATTCACGGCTTCGGTCATTCGCAGAGGCGGAGTCTGCAGCTTTAATGCAAGATTTGGCAAATGTAGCTCTGGTGGAAAATGGCCAGCTTCCAGATGGCTTATCCACAATAGCAAGATCTCCCATGCTTCTCTTGAATGCCCTCCTCGCCCACAGTGTCTACACAAGCTTCTTCCGGAGCCCGTTTTTCTTTCTTGGTAACAACGATCCGAATGCCGTGTCGAATGCTAGGCCGGAGCAGATACTAGAAGATATCTATGAGCGTGCACAAGAAGGTAAGTCCCATCTCCCTATACCAAATTGGCTTTCACTGACTGCTCTAGGAAATCAACAAGATGCCCATATATGGCGTTCTCAAACATTGCGACTGCTCATGCCTCCCCTGCGTAATGATGCAACAGATGCAGATGCAGAGAAACAGCTGCGTTGCACGACAGAAGACTCGATTGCCCAAGCTGCAGGCAGGCAGGCTTCAGCCTTTTTGGCTAGTCCAGCAAGATATCTGATTGAGGATAATGCCAACACCGTTCTTACCAACAAGTTCAGCAAGATCTACAGCGACGCTGCTAAACTGTCGTACATGCTGTGGACAAGAAGGACCCAGATGAGATGTTTCACTTTACATGAGATAAAGCATTTAGCCTTCGACCATGAGAGTCCATATTTCGATCCAGATAATCTGGTGAGATTTGAGGACCATGAAGACCATCTGAAAGGCAAGACAGTTACTGTGATAGTGCATCCTCTCCTGAAAGTATATGGCACTGATGAAGCCAAAGACTATGATCAAGGACGGGTATGGGCAAAGGGAGTTGTGTGGCTTGACAGCAAGAAGTCTCCGGTGTAGTTAGTGACTTTGTATTTATGTTGTTCCAGGAAACTAAAAAAACAAAATTGATAATTGATGCCATGTTTGCTTGATGCATCGAATTTTCCTCCCTTGATGCTTGTTAGATTGATGGTTTGGTAAGGACTAGCGGGGGTGGAACAGTTTCCCGTCTAGATTCTGCGTTCTCGACAAGATTGAATAGGTCTGCTAAACAGAAGAACAAAGTCGATATTTGATAGGCCCAAAAAGAATTCGGTGTTATCATTTATTTGGCCAGATTCCACTGTAATCGTTTCTCATCATCTCACCCCCTATGCAAAACCTCAAGCATGTGACCGATGCCGATCACCTACCTTTCACGGAATCAGTTCCATTCGTGCGCAAGCGAATCGGGGTCAATGGCTGACGGCTGGGCCCACGGGGATGAACAGGAACGGCAGGAGCCTAAGTTTCAGGCCACTGCAATCCAACACGGAGAACGTAACGGCCAACCCGTGTCGGTGGGAAATTGGACAACACGGGATTCAATACAAAGTTATAGAAATGCAGTTTGAGAAGTGTATGCAGTCGCCTCTGGAAAGATAGGGCGATACACCGTCAGAATAGAGATCTGCGATCCACCACCTGTCGTTCCCATCAAAGAATCTGCTGGCTGCTTCTAGGCGATGTATTTTAAGCAAGTATGTGAGAGGATATTCGGGATTTAAGAGTTGCAAGTTGTCACCGGCTCTGAGCGGGTGTTCTGGTGGAGCCGATCGGGATATTAAAACAGGTACATAATTGTCGGGTTCCCAACGCTGGCAGTCCCCCCTAAGAATGCGCAGCAACCTTTCGGCGTCCTCCTCATCAAACTGCCGTGGGTTTTCGGGGAGCGTCTCAGGTTGAAGCTTATCAAACGGGATTTCTACCAAGCCGCAGAACGCGCGGGGCTTTCTCCCGAAAGATTTGTAAATCTTTCGCTGACAAGCTATTTTACAGAATAAAATAAATTCTGCCTTAAAGAAAGTTCTCCGTCGAACATTTCCTTCGTGATTCCTTTCTTGTCTTTTCTTTATATTACAGCTATCCTTGCTCTTGTCAAACCTAAAGATAGCAAGCCCAAGGAAACCAAACTGATGCACATATGCCATTTTATAGTATGTGAAGTTATTATACTTTAGACGTAAGCACTTTGAAGTGTAGTCTTTTAAACCGATATACTCGTAATTGTAGTACTCCGAATACCAAAATAGAACTGGGGGTCCAGAAAGTGTCCCTCGCCTAAAATAGAACGTGTCACTTGTTCGATCCTATGCCCTTCACTAATACGAAAGAGTAAAGGCTTATAATGTGCCCTCACAACTCCCTCCTAAACCTTTGCTCTGAATCTGCGCTTGAGAGTGAACGATATATTTTTGGGGGGGAAGAGGGGGTCCTGTTTAGGTTTCCTGGGAGCTGACTTTGTCCACTTAAATACAATCGCGTAGAGTTGACAACTTTCGCACGGCAGAGCCGAATAGTAAACAAATTATGATTGGTCACTAAAAGGAAGAGCAGGAACGTGACTGAGCAACCTGAGTCGAGGGTGAGGCGAGGGTGAGTACCGCCTGAGCAGAGCGGCGGTGCTTACTGACCGCATTAGAAGTGAATCTGAAGAAATGTCGTCTGAGACTTCCCTCAAAGTGTCTTGATAAGAGTAACGAGTTAATCCCTGTGTATACAAAATTGGCCCCGACGCATTGAAGGTCAACCCTCGAGAAACGCAAGAAAGTTTAGTCCGATTCATGCCTCATCGAAGCCCTCCCGTTGTGAAGTGATGTGTCATGTCGTCTGCAATAATGAAAAAGTCTACTCTGCTTGAACTTTCTGGCATGGATCACTGGATACTTCGCTCGGGGAGTGAGTTCGGTGAGAAACCCCCTCGATGAGAGACCAGTGGCGAACGGAGGGTTTTCATTTCATTGTAATTCAATACCCCGTTCTGAGGCCTTGAGTAGAAGAATCTACCCAGAAGTGCTGGCCTAGGGTCGAAACTGTAGGCGTCGAGACGTTCTTAGTGATTCTATTTCTAGAATATGCTTTCGAGGCCTTGTGGTGGTCTCTTCCTTCGAGAAACAACGGAGTTTCTATCGCCTCCTTTCTTGCAATGAGTAGAGCCTCAAGATTTGCTAGTGTCGCTAATCTGCTTTGAGGTCCTGGCTGGCACCACGCTTTACTTGTCCAAAGATTAGCGCCCTCGAACCCTCCCAACTGAGCAAAAAAGGAAAATGCACCTCGCGTTAAGTAATATCTAAATCCTCGTGCGTATCCCGCACATGTCTCCTCAAATTATCTTTTCTTGGAAAGAACTTTCCCCCGCTTAACGAGTATTTACATCCCGTCACCGAACAATAAAAAGCATTGGTAGTGAGGTGTATATCGTTGATATGACGAGTAAGGTGTGTCTTAGTACCAAATGTTCGGGGGCAGTGGGGACATGGCTCTGGTCTGTCGTGGTATCTCATGTGGCGACTGTTTCTTGTTAGGAGGGGTGGCAAAAAGGAGTGCAGAAGCTGTACCTTAGTTCTTCCTGTGATGGGAAGCTCTTTGTGCAGTTTGGCGCATTGTATCTAATTGTTGTTATGTAGGCTGGTAAAGGAGAAGAACTAATATCTCTTGTTAAATGCTCTCTGTCGCGATGGCAACTTCTGATGCTGCGGCTGCGGCTGCGGCTACGGCTGCGTCTCCTGGGAATTACGTCTAGGTAAGACTCAGCACGTTGTATTTGAGTGGTTCTTAGGGCACAAACTAGATTCATATTGTGATGTATCTAGGGCTGGGTATGCTATGATGTCTGGTTCTCTAATAGGAAAGACATCTGGACTTTGCGTGACCCGTTGATTGTAGGACGTTTCCACTACAGGCTGAAGTTTTCGATGCTCAGTCTCTCGATACTTGACTTCTTGCTCGATTGAGGAAGGTATCCAGAGCCGGCTGGGGTCTATGCTGAAAGTTGATTCTGCTGCGTGAGGAGGAATTCGGAACTGTAGCCGCAAAGTCTAGAGGTTTTCATCATACTAACTGTATACTCCACATTCGGCTAATGTGGAACGGTTGTCTAGTTCCTTAGGTCCTAGAGTCAAGACCTGATCCTCCACTGAGATCCCGATTTGTTGCTGAATATCAAGTTTCACTTGACTAATAGTTCTGGTTCGACTGGAGGAGACATTGATTGTTCTCCCGCTTGGTAGTTTTACCTAGATTTGTTTCCACACCTGTAACTTTTTGCCCCGCCCTTTTTCTGGCACCGCTCTTTTCGAAATCGCGCCGTTGGTAACTTTCCTGATAACTTTTTGAGTTGGTTCTTTCTCATTCTGTGCACTTTCTGGACATCCACCCCGCAGGCGCAGGGCCAGGTGGATGGTCGCTTCATGGAAAAGGTCGTAATCTTCGAACGTGCGATAATTTTCCAATTGCTTCCCATTAAAAATCAGTCGCTGCTGGTCTGGAGCTATACCCTCCACATCTTCAATTTTTGATTTGAAGCTTAGAGTGGAATCTGAAGATTGACAATTAATGGTGATGGTACGGCCTGTCGGGGTCTTGACAAATACTTGAAAAGAAATGAGAAGTTCGATGGTGCTTCCGCTCCGAATCACATATTCTCCAAGAGTGCGATGAGCTTGAAGTTCCTTGGTATCGAAATAGAGTCGCAATTCGCGATTACGACTAATGCGGAATTCCTCTGCAAGTTTGGATTTGATATCTTGAGCCGTATGCTGTTGAGAGCAAAAAAGGCTTAGAGTTTCGCCTTCGAACTCAATTGCATTGGAGGGAGTCTTGATATTGATAATGTATTCGCGTTGAACAGGTCGAGCAGGTTGGTGAGCTCTGGTCCTGTGATCACGAATGGCTGGTGCTGGGCTCATTGGTTCAGCTCTTTCACGATAATCTCGGTAGACCCTGTTAAATTGTCTCTTCTCAGTACTGCCTTTGACCGCTTTAGGTAACTATGTCTCCGCCACCGCTGCTCTGTCGAGCGCTCTATTTGGCGAAGGATCCAACTGCTCGAACTCGTCCAGGTAACTTCTTTCCCTGTTCGACTTGCGCGGCCTGAGCTCCTGGTCCTTACGACCTAATGGCTGGCGTTCCAAACTGTCCCTTCCTCTATGAGGCTTTCCTTCAAATGTATGGCTTAATGGTTGTGATGCTTTTGGATGTATTTGAAGGCCGTTGTCCCTGTGGGGTCATCGCAAAGGCTTGTACAATCTGCGACGTTCTTCATGATGATAGAACTTGCTCTCCTCTTCTGGTATAGACTCAATTCTAGTGTATTCTTTGAATCGGTAAGATAGCTGGGACAAGAACTTTGCCATCTTCTCTGATGTTTTGTAAGGCGTTCGGCAAGGCTGGCAACGAATCGGGGGGGTGAGAGGCCCACGTTAGGCCTTGGAAGAAAGTATTCGAAAGCAGCAAGCTTGGGCAATACTGACGATGCTCCATCGCACACGATCTCTCGATACCTGTGATATATATCTTTGCATGCGATGTACTAACTCACTTGAGGCCTCGAAGAGTCGAGTTTGTAGAGTCTGGCCGACTCTTGAGGTTGCATTCCAATGGGGCTGAGCTAGTATGCTTCGGTGATTAGCCTGGTAAAATGGTTGCATGAACGCCCAACCAGAGAAGAAAGCAAAGCGATACATTATCACATGTTTTGGGTTTGAGGCCTCAATTACGCGAAATAGAAATTTTATTGGCTAATATGCTGACGCTAAGTTGGTCTGGTTGACTGTCGCCGGACGGAATGAACCTCGAGATATCTCACCTCTTCTATGTGGGTTTTTCCTGAAGGTCCGCCTAGTGTAGCATAATCATCCCACATCAACCTCTTCGTTGAAGTTCGGGTATGAGAAGTTTAAATGCAGTCTTGTAACTGTCTATATAGAAGGCGATTCTTGCGTAGCGATGCGTCCGCCAAATAATATTCTAATCTTGTTCTCAGATGCATTTAGGAACCCTTTATCCTAAAGAAGCATTTCATCTGACTGTGCCTTGCGCGGCGGTCCGATATCCAAAGCGATGTATATCGAGAGCCTTGCTGTCGCTGGCAGACTATGACGGTGGAGATCCAGTCGAAGACATAGCTTCAACTTCACCAGGTCGAATTGCAAAGTCAATGGGGTGGGACCAGCTGTGGTTATTGACGTAGCTTCTTCGTAAAGAAGATCGCGAAATCGCTCTGGTTCCTAATAGGGTGCAGTTTTGCATCGGGTCCGAAAAAGTAAAATAGGTCTTGAATGAGATGGTATTTTTGAGCTTGTTGCGGCTCGAACTTGTCCATGAAGACGGGATGAGGAAATGCGCGCCTTGTATTCTGATCACATTCGTGGATGATTCTCATTGGAGGTATTCGCGGTGCAAGGTTTCACCGGCCAAACGCCTAGCACATGCATCAGATGTTCTTCCCGCCTCCAAATTCATCGTCTTTTGGGGAAGTCGTAAACATTCTGCATTTTTCATTGGATGATCTGAAGTCGGTGCTCGCATGAGTCGTGTTTTGAGTCTAAGTATCTACGCCATAGGGCTGAATTGTCGTCTCTCGGGTACGAGTGAGGAGGTGAGCACTGCCTGCGCTAGCGGCCGCATTATTCCCCCCTTTCCCGGCGACCGTGTCCTGTGTCTTCTGGATTTACCAAGAACCCAAATTCCAACAGTCATAAATCACTCTTCTCTAATTAACAAGCTATACAGCAATCAAATATGATTTGCGAACAAGAATAGAAACTCACTCTCGCCAAGCAGTAATCGAGACACATTTTATGGGGACGGATCGTCATCAGATCACGTAACGCAAATGGAGGCTGTAACACCCTGCGCCCACCCGACCACGTCAAAACAGTACGGCAAAGCCAGGCAGCAATTTCTCGTACCGCCGATCCAGAGTGCCAAGATGTAGAACGTGTTATGTTATGAGAACACCAAGCTACCTCTTCTCTTTCCCATGAGATGTTTCTCAACTCTGTCCTTTCTCGATCTGAATTTCTTTCCAAAAAAAAATTTCCCAGGAGTTTCTTGAGGTGTGGAACTGCGAACATGGCGACCTTTACACAAGTTGAAGTTTTAAGTGCAGGCAAGGAACTGCGTCCGTTTGACGTCGAGGTGTCTGCTGATCACGAGTCAACCATTTCAACGGAATCACATTCATATGTTCGGCCATATGCAGAAAACGCCCACGTATATCATCAAGTTTCAATACCTAAGTTAGAAAACCGAGGGAAGAGAGCCCATGAGAATATTTTTACTGTAAGGGGTTTTACTGCTTGTATCTTGGTTGCTGCGGTCCTTGCACTTGGTCTCTTACTTGCTTCGAGGATTATTCTGGAGAAGAAGCCGTACGACTGGAGGGTGGATCGGATTGGGATGGTAGAAGGAGTAATAAGTACTGCCGCAATAACAGTCAGTCCACTTTCTCATCGTCATGCTTGGTGTAGACAACAAACTGATAGTTATTCAATTCTCAGATCCTAGCGTCCTTCACATGTGCCGCCATCAATCTTTTTCCAATCACCAATAGCCTCACTTCAACATTATCCAATATGATCATTGATGCTATTCTTCCAAATTACCTTCTGAGAGCTGGGCTCGGGCTCTTAGAAGATGAGCGAGGTCGGTGGTCCTATGAGGCTAGGGATTGGTGTGCCAATCCGCATTATGGAGGGTGTGTACGGCTGGTTTGCGTGCTTGGTAATTTGAACGAGACAGCGGGGTATATAACAGTTGGTATTGGGTACGTCTTAGACCTTTTTGCTTCTTGCAAGGCGATGAAACATCATGACGCCCGGTTCCTTAGATGAGACAAATGCTGACGAGATTGAGTAGATTCATACACATTAGCTTGTTTCTTACAAGATTCGTCACCGTCTGCCGTTCCCGTCGCGGGTCCAAACGAAGTCCTTTGAGAACATCGTCGATAGTTGAAGATTTCAAAATCTCGTCTGGGGTCTGAGTTTCGGAGGGATGAAAGCCTTCATACACATAGAATAGGGAAGCAGCAGCGTATATAAGAGAGAACTAGTCTCGATCCGGATCGAAAAACAAGGGTATACATACTATTACTTGTTCTACCAAACCCTAAGCGCTCAAGTATTCCAACTCCTCTTTAAATCCCTCTTCGCCCTTCATTGCCGCACGTTTTATCCAATCCTGACACAGCTCAATCTCATTCTCATCTCCATAATAGCTTGTCGGCACACAACCCACCCTGATCATGAGCTTATCACCTTCCCTCCATTCTACTGTCGCTGGTATACCGCGCCCTCCATCCACATCCACAAACCACATCGTCAACTCCCTCCCCCTCCCACATCTCCTCCACTCTCTCCTTACATCAACCTCCCTCACTCCATCCGCTCTCGTCAACACCAAAGTCTCTAGACTACCCAACTCCGAGATATCCCGCCAGAACACGTCGGACGTAAGATCACAATTGTATAGCGCAAGCAGCCTAAGCTTCGGCCACAACTGGACATCCGGCCACAGATCCCACTCCTTCATTCGCTCTGCAGATGAAAGCCAATCTTTAGAATAGTTCAAGAATGCCCCGTCGCGGGCGCTGCAGAGCGACTCTAGAGACGTGAGCTGTGCGAAAGCGTCGTACAGGATTTGCCGGATGCCGAGGTTGTCGTCTTCGGGATGGAGGCTTCGGAGTGGGATGTCGATGACAATATGGTGGAGGGTGGGTGCGAGAATTGAGAGGAGAGAGGCAACATCGCGGGTGGTAGGGAGCTCGGCGATGGTGTCGTTGAGGAATGGGGCGAGGTATAGAGAGGTTTCGTGCGGGGTTGTGGGTTGCGTTGAAGGATGAGATGAGTTTGCAGTTGAAGTGTCAGCAGTGTGTGCTGTGAAGGAATCGAGAAGGCATCGTAGACGGCGGGGCGAGTCAATGTACAAGCAGTAGCTGTAGAGAAGTTGGCGCGCAGCGGGGTAAGTTATTCGTGCTGTGAGAGTCAACGCGAGCAGTGTCTTTGTTATCGTATGCGACGGTTGGTAAGCAAGTTTTGCAGTGGCTCTGGAAGTTGGTACAACGAAGTCGATGATACAAAGGATGATATCTGAAGGTAAGGGTGGCTGTTGCCACGTCTTGCTTGTCATTCTGTGGTGGAGGTCAATGAGGGGAGGTTGAGGGTTTGGAGCTTCGTTTGCGCCCTGGCGTTGATCAGCGGGGTACGAGTAGCCCAGGGGCCGTAAGCTTGGCGAATGGGAGGCTTTCGGGACCTAACTCGTAAGGCATTTTATTCCCGGAGCAGGGCCTGAAGCGAGTTTGCGAAAATGGCTACCCAAAATGAGACCTAGGAGGAGTAAACATTACAATAGCAATCAGTCGTAGTTCTGTGAAAAAGTACTTTCAACAACGCGGTGTAAATTCTCCACAAACCACAATTTACATAAGAGATGCCTGAAAAACAGATCACTTGTCTCTAGAACCATTACCGTCTGCCAATACCTTGCAGAGGGTTTATTTGAAAATGTGAAAGATAATGGCAATTAATAGCAACTAATAAGAAAAGAGGAAGTTACAGCTTCCGACAGCTTTCCTTTTGGTGCAGCCCAGGGGGGCCAATGTGACTATTACACGACTCGTGTATTATAACAGTCTACCACAAAAGTCGGACTCTAATCTCATGCTCGCCGGTTCCGTTTTAGTCTCCGGACGTGGGCAGCTACTGCTTTAACCTGAGCTAAGGGTGAGCGTACCTGATCAGAGCCTAAGCATCCCGGAGCAGATCCTGAGCAAGCTTGAGCAGATCCTGAGCAAGCCTGAGCAAAGCCTGAGCAGAGCCTGAGTATCCTGAGCACGCCCTTAGTCAGCCTGCGCACCAAGAAGCAGGAAGCATGATGCTCCTGAGAAAGCTAATATATAAGGTAGTGAGAATAGGGGCAATGAGCTAAGCTCAATTGGGAAGACCCCTGCGTTGCTTTTGACATCCGTGAACTTTATCGTACGGGGTGTGTTGCCTAAACACTCCTCCTTAAAGGTCTATCTTTCCATCTTTTTCTCTAGTTTTTGACTGCAATCATTGAAATGCGGTATCTTGCCTGGAGCTTCAACCTAATCCTGTCTATTTTTGTGCTTTCAGGGATCGTGACCCCTGTTCGGAGTTGCCTGCGCGACCCTTTTGCTTTGCCGCACACGCCGAAGTACAAGTATCAGACGTCGTCCCAAACATCCTTCATTGTTCGTTCATCCAAATCATTCCTAATTTCTATTCTCACAATGAACCAGCAGGATGATCAGAACGAGCAGGACGGGCCCAAGTATGTCATTGATCTCATGTTTGGCGGCAGGGCCTCGTATGATGTTGTTGTTGGCCCTGGAGCTCCCGAGAGCAGGACTTCCCACGAGCGCGTCTGGCCTGCGATCCCTGCGGAATATTACCCGCCTCCTCCTGAAGTCGAAAATGCCGTAAAAGAGGGTATGTATTTCGTTGATTTCCAGCTTCTGATGCCGACAATCGACAGTTCAATGTATCCTGGGCTATCTTCGACGCGTTTTGACTCCAACGCCATTGCCCGATGATGATCTGCAACTCATGTCTGACTACCTATTGTCCATGGAAACCAGGGATGACTTGACAGCGCTCGTACTTCAACAAACTGACGCGAAATCGACAATCAATATGGTGTCGCGAATCCTGTTGAAAGACGACACCAAATACAGCTTCAAGTCACGTGCAGAAGCTCTGCTGAAGCATTGGAGCAAAATCAGGCCATCGGCTTTGAAAGACACCCCAGAAGAGACGTTGGCCGATCGTCCTGTTGCACCATTCAAGACTGATCTCCCTGACGACAAGCTAGCGGGATGGAAGCTAGACTTGGGCGAAACGCGAACAGCTAAAGCACAACGACAGCTCGAATTGCTGAATATAGAGAAGAATCGATGTATCAAGTACTGGACGACCGTCAAACCACCGAGGGTAATAGGGTGGGCTCCGGTTGACGGAGAGGCATGGAAGAAGGTACCTCGGGCCGATCTGGAGAACGGGAACCTATTCTTCACTCCGTATTTCAAACCTATCTGGGAAAGCTATGGCTTGGCACAAATGGATGCTTCGTATTGGACTGATCCCGATAATACGCCTGAAGAGGAGGCCCAATATCAGAAGCACAAGTGGGAGAAACATGAGATGATAGAGCTTACTCTGGAGATGAGGAAAGTGAGGAAAGAGCATGCGCAGTCCTTGGGGTTTAAAGGAGGTTGGTGATGAGACATACTGATCTTTCATTCGATATAGTTCTGGAGACGTTATATAGCCTTGTTAATACAGCAACGTCGCGCAAAACTAAACCCCCATCTTCTTGACGGCTTCTCGTGGTGATATCACATCCCTCAATGTGCTCAGCGCTCAGGGCTCGGCTCAGATCAGAGCTGCAACTGCTCTGGTCCAAAGGTGGAACCAGACTTTGGTGCGGTCCATATTCGGCTGACATTATAGCTGTAATCTCATCAAATCTAAACCTCCCTTCCTTCCTATGGGTTAGTCACTATCGCCGCTCTGCTTAGTCGCTACTCAGCCTCGCCTCACCCTCTGCTCAGGTTGCTCAGGTTGCTCAGGTTGCTCAGGTTGCTCAGGCGAGTTGACTGAGCCGAGGGTGATTAGCGCATGAGCAAGAGCGGCAAGCTCACTAACCGAAAGCGAAGTCAGAGAAAGAGAATATTAATCGACAATACCACTAAAGTCGGACTCCAATTAGGGCTCCGCAATGAACTAAATTTTAGTGATTTTAAGATTCAACGTTATTTTAAACTAAAATAAGAGGATATTAGCTTTATGAATTAGTTTAAATTAACGGCATATGCCTAAAACCGGACCCAAAACTCTTAAAATAACGAATATCGGACCCTTTTCTTTTATAATACCAAATACCGGACTCTGAAGAAAAGTGACCTACTTTTATGTGCGAAGCCTATAGAAAACCAAGTACCCACGCTTTCTACTAGCGTTCAGCGCATGATCACTAAAATCCTAGTGACTTTAGGGCTTCCCGAACTTTACCCCCGCTATATAGCGACATTTTTATCACAACTTCCAAGCAGCTTTAGAGGGGTAATATCACGATCATATAGCGACGTAATTATATTAGTAGATAGCTGCCTAACTTAAAATTTTTATACTATTCTATAGGCCTATTAATATAACATTATACGTATTAAAAATTATTAAAAACGAGCGATTTAATATAAAGTTATTACGGTCGCGAAGCGAGTTAATAATACTATAGAATTATATACTTTTTTAATTAGTACGGCCGCTAGTAGGAGGTAGGGGCAGAGGTATAGGCCTTATAGAGGATAAAATTATAGTGTAGTTACGCGAAGCTGACTTATCTTTAAAGTAATAATACTATAGAATTCTATACTCTATAAATTATTTATAACTATATACGCTAAACGCTAGTAGGAAGCGTAGTGTGACGAGCAGGACTTAGGATCACGTGGAAGCGTGGTCTAGGCGTGTTAAGCTATTCTAGGATAGCGCCTACGTGATCCCTACGTCACGCTAGAGGATATAAGACGTGTCCTATAAGCCCTTAAGAAGGGTATTAATTAGTTTAAATACTAAAATTAAGTATTAAGAGCTAAAGACTCTATTACGTTAAATATACTTCTTTAGCCTTACTTAAAGCTTACGTAGTATACTACTATTAAGCCTTATATTCTAATCGATCTAACCTTTAGGAGGTAGTTTATTATAAAGTAGTTAAGTAATTTATTACTATAGTACTAGGAGGATTAAGAAGTACTAGAAGTACCCCTAAGGATACGCCTATAAATAGTAGTAGGACCCTTAAGGGATAACTAAGCTAGGAATTAACGAATATAGGGCTAGTAAATAAATTAGTAGTAGCTTACTACTATATTACTAAATTAGAGGAGGAAGTATAAATTAGGGCTAAATTAGAGGTAGTAGAAGCCTAGATTTACTAGCTTAAGAGCATAAATATGTCTATAAGTATAGCTATAGTAATATAGTATATGCCCATCACCTAGCCTATAGTATATCCTATCTACTATATATTAAAGATAAGGGAGTTACTAAATTATAAGGGAAGGACTATTAAGGAAGCCTAGGACTTCTTCTACTAGGTAAAGCTTAAGTAGAGAGAAGATAGGGATATAATATAGAATATAAATACTACTAAGATTACGTATTATATATCCTATTTTAAAGGCGTTACGTAAGACGTGTAAAAGTAAAAGGAGTAAATAATAAGTATAGATAATACTAGCTAGGAGGAATTTATAGAATTTATAAAGAATATTATCTTTAACCTAGAGAACTATAATATTAATATAATTACTAAATATTAAGAGGCTATATAACGCCTAAACTAGAGTATCTAGAGTTTTATATCTTACTTAAATAGCTTAGAGGATAACTTAGAGTATAATAGAGGACTATAGAGTAGGAATAATCTCTTAAGTAAACTAAAGCCGGAAATATATATAGAGATTAACTACTAAGAGAATATTCTAATAAGCTAGGAATAGCTAATTACTATAGTAGTATAAGTAGAGAACTACTTAAGTCTATCTAGTAATAAGCTAGGGTACTATAAGAAGACCTTAGGATATAAGAGGTATAAAGGCGTAAGTTCTAATAAGGGGGAATATTAATAGAAGAGAGGAAGATCTTAGTTATTATAATAGGATTTAGGAAGAAGGCGTTTTAATAGTGTGGCTATAGGCTTAAATAGTATGCTAATTATAGGAGTTAGGGATAGGAGTAGCGTAACTTACTATAAATATAAGAAGGAAGGGTATTATACTAGCGCTTATACTATATAAGCTTATTTTAATTATAATAAAGAGGACTATAGAGTATATACTTACCTAGAACTAAAGAAGTAGGGAAAAGAGGGCGCCCTATAGTAGTTATACTTATTTATACTATACTAGGCGAGATTTAAGGAATAAGACTTATAATTAATATTACCCTTAAGATAAAGAATAATAGCTAATAAGTAAAAGCACTAGTAGACTTAGGGGTAGAGGTAAATTACGTGAAAAGGAGACTTACTTTAGAGATAAATATTCTATTATTAAATAAAGGAGTAATATTATTAGTATTACTAGATAGGAAAAGGATTTACTTATATAGAGACTACGTTTTTAAAGTAGCTGCTAAGGACTTACTTAGGGACTATAGGGAGTATAACATACGCTTTATATTATATGATTTTAATCTTAATAATATTAATATAATACTTAAGTACCCTTAGCTAACTACTATAAACCCCTTAATCTCCTTTAAGGAGGTAATATAGAGATATTAGATCTAGCTAAAGGGGCTAGAGGTTATAAGTATAAAAGAATTTATTAAGGAACTAAAGTATAGATTATATATTTATCTTTTAACTATAGTACTAGTACTAGGAGGCTAACGTATTACTATAGTATTAGTAAAAGGGGTTATTTATATTCTAGAGAAGTATTAAGACCTTTCTAAGGTATTTTCTACTAATACTATAGGTATCCTTCCTAATTACTATATAATAGAGTATTATATTAATCTAGAATCTAGCTTATAACTACTATATAGTCCTATCTATACCCTATCTAAAAAGGAGCTTAATATTCTATGCGAATATCTTAATATAAGCTTAGTAAAAGATTAGATTTATTATTCTACTAGTCTAATAGGTACTCTAATTATATTTATTCTAAAGAAGGGAGGCGGACTTTATCTTTATATTAACTATTAGGGGTTAAACTAGATTATAATTAAGAATAGAACGCCCTTATTACTTATTAGCAAGACTATAAATAAGCTTAGGGGAGCGAAGATCTTTATAAAGCTAAATCTAAAGGATACTTACTACTAGCTATAAATCTAAGAGGGCGATAAGTAGAAGACTATATTCTATATATATTATAAGTACTTTAAGTATTACGTTATACTATTTAGACTTTCTAATACCCCTATAACCTTTTAGGCATATATTAACCACGCGCTTATAGGACTCATAGATATTACCTATATAATATATCTAGATAATATCTTAATCTACTTTAAGAACCTAGAGGACTATATAAAGGTAGTCTAAGAGGTACTTAAATAGTTAGAGTAATATTAGCTCTTTATAAACCTAGAGAAATACGAGTTTAATATAGAGAAGGTTAAGTTCTTAGGGTTTATTTTAAGTCCTAATAATATAGTAATAGAGGCTAGTAGGGTTACTACTATTCGTGATTAGCTAGCTTTAAAGAGTATTAGAGAAGTTTAAGTATTTCTAGGGTTTACTAACTTCTATTAGAGATTTATCTATAAATATTCTAAGGTAGCAAAGGGCTTATCTAACCTATTAAGGGGTAATAGTAAGATTAAAGACCTATTTATCTAGATAAGAGAAGTAGTATAAGCTTTTAAAGAGTTAAAAACCGTATTTATAATAGTACTTATCCTTTATTATTTTAATTTAATATTAAGGATTATAGTAGAGACTAATACTTTAGGATTTACTCTTATAGGTATTATATCTTAATTATTTAGTAAGGGTATAGATATATAATAATACCCTATTATCTTCTATTTAAAGAAGATATTAGAAGTTAAATATAGATATAAAATACACGATTCTAAGCTATTAACTATTATTTTAGTATTCTATATCTAGTAATACTACTTAGTATATATATAGTGTATTATTATTATAAAGATAGACTATAATAACCTTAAATACTTTATAACTAAGAGAAAATTAAATAGTAGATAAGCTAGGTAAGCTAAAGAGTTAGCTGCTTTTAACTTTACGCTTAAGTATTAAATAGGGAGTAGTAATCCTACTAATAGGCTATTAAGAAGGCTAGACTTAGTAGAAAGAGCTTTAGAAGGCTCGTTATTACCTATATTATATAATAAGCTAAAAAATATAGAATAGAAAGCCCTATAGGTAGCGGCTATACGCTATTACGTTAACTCTATAATATTAAAGAATAAGGCCTAGGAGAGAGGAAGTAGGTACTCCTTAATTAGTAAGACGCTAAGGAATTCTAAAGAAAAGAAAGACTACCTTAGTAATAGAGTAAAGGGTATAGAGCCCTTATTTAAGCCTATTACTAGTATAGCTAGTTATAAATAGTACGTGTCACGGGTTATTACTATAATAATAATAGAACCTAAAATAGTATACTAGGAGAGTAGAGAGATACTAATTAAACTATTATTAAAGCTATAAGAGAGTAATCCTTTTATATAATAATAGTAGTATAAGAGGTTCCTAAAACCTACTATAGCTAGAACTATTAAGACTTAGGAACTTAATATAACTAGGTTATTAAGATATTATAACGCTATATATATACTAGATAAGCTAATAGTAAAAGCTAAGCTATTATAAGTAAACTATAATAATCCTTTAAGAGGCTACTTTAGTATAAGTAAGACGCTAGAGATCCTCTAGAGAAAGTACTTTTAGTATAGTATAAGAAAGGATATATGAGATTATATAAGAATGTGTTAAATATACTAAAGGATAAAGGTAAAGAGATATCTACCCTATAATATACTTAGTTTATTCCCTATCCTATCTAAACCGTAATAAGAGATTATACTAGACTTTATTATAGGGTTATTACTATTAAGGTTTAAAGGTAAGGTTTATAACTCGATCTTTATTATTATTAATAGATATATAAAGATAGTATAATATATCCTAATAATAAAAGAAATTATAGCCCTAGAGCTAGTAGACTTATTTATACTATATATAATTAAAGACTTTAGTATTCTAGTAGGTATAATAAGTAATAGAGGCTCTATTTTTATAAGTAAGTTTTAGGCAAGTCTCTACTTTTATTTAAAGATCTAAAGACGACTAAGTACTATATTCTACCTATAGACTAATAGATAAATAGAAAATTTAAATTAAATATTAGAGTAATACCTTAGGTATTATATTAGCTACTAGTAAGACAACTAGGCTATAAAGCTAGTACTTACTAAGTTTATATATAATAATTTATAATATTTAATAATAGGAATATCTCTATTCTATACTTTATATAGTTTTTACCTAAATATTAAGCTATATATTAAAGATAATATTTTAGAAGAGGAGGCGCTAATAGTAATAGAAAGAATTAAGAGAATCTAAGAAGAGTAAGAAGTTTTAGAGAAGTATTAGTAAGAAGTAATAGATATATAGAAGAGGTACTATAATAAGAAATATATTACTAGAGAATTTAAAATTAGAGATAAGATTATACTTTATATAAAGGATATTTAATAGCTTTAGCCTAGTATAAAGCTTATAAATAAGTACCTAGGACTATTCTAAGTAATCGAGATTATAGGGGCTTATAAATAAATATATTATTTAAAATTATTATCTTCTTATAAGATTTATAATATCTTCTATATTTCCCTATTAAAGCTATAGCACCGCTAGGCAAGTACCGTCTTAGAACTAGAGCTAGTTAAGATTAATAGAGAAGAGAAATATAATATAGAGTTAGTTTTAGTATATTAAGAGGGTAAGAAGGGGAGAGAGTATCTTATTTATTAGAAGGGCTATACGCTTATAGATAATATATAAGAACTATTAAAGAACCTTACTCACATACTAGAAGTATTATAAGAGTATTTAGATTAAGGGAATATTACTATACTAGTAGTAAAGTAGAGATATAAAGGATAAACGCTTTTATTATAAAAACCTATCTAAAAACTATATAGAAGTATTAAGAGACCCTACTATTATATATTACGCTAATCTAGCTTTAATCCTTACTTAGGCTCGCCGGACCCTTACCTCTATTACTATTAGTATTATTATTATTATTATTATCCGGAGTATTATAAGAGATTAGTAAAAGGTTAGCCTTAAGAGGGTTAGCTATTAATATAGTTATAGGAAGAAAATACTTACTTAGTATTAGAGAATATTAATAATACTATTAAGAGAAGTTTATATTTAAGCTAAGCTTATAAGAATAGCTTAACTTATACCTTAGATTATTATAGGGACGCGGGCGCCACGTATAATAGCTTTAATATAAGAGGTATAAGTAGCCTATTAAGCTATAATAGTAGTAATAGTAGCTTAGCGCTAATTAGAGTTAGCCGGCGTTACTAAAGTAGTATTAACCTTATAGAGTAAGTAGTTAAGGTAAGGGACGTAGGATTATAAAACCTTTAAGATTAGTATAAGGGAGGCTAAAGAGGGGTAAGTACTCACGACGTAATATAGCTTATTTATTAACTAATAATAGTTATAAACTAAGTAATTACCCTACTTAATATAGCGGATATTAGGATTCCGCGTAAGGTTTTTAGAATATTATAAGTAGTATTATTAAATTAGTACTTTAAGGGTACTAGCTAAACGAGGAGCGATATTATAATAAGTAAGAGGAGTATTTATAATAAATAATAGAGAAAGAGAAGAGAAGAAGGATAAGAGTAAAGGTAAGGCTTAAGGATATTTAAAAAGGAGATAAAGAGATAAAGAAGGGCTAAGGTAATTATAGAAGATAATATTAATAGAAGAAAGAAAAGAGGCTAAGAGGGCTAGGAAAAGAGGTTTTATATTACCCTTCTTTACTTAGTTCTTATACTTATTATACTACCTTATTAAGGAACTATATAAGAAAACTATAAGATATGATTTATAAACTACTTAGAAGATTAGATTAATAGTAAGTAAATATTAGATTAATAGTATAATCCTTATTCTATACTAGGAAAACGAAGTTATAATTTATAAGCTAATTAAAAGATAGGATTAATAATAAGTAAATATTAGATTAACTATAATACGCTTCTAGGAAGCTGGGAAGACGAAGATATAATTTATAAACTAATAAGGAGATAGGATTAATAGTAATTAGAGATTAGATTAATTATAGGGCCTTAGGTTAATAATAGAGGAACGAAATAGGTATATTACTCGCTTATAGAGTAGATTAAAATATAAGAAGATATTATAGGAAAGGATAAGATTAGGAAGTAGGAAATATAGGTCTATATAATAGTAATAACCTCTTAGGGATAAGAGTCTAGGAAAGAGGTTAATATAACAAGTAGGACTTAGGATTATATAAAAGCGTGGTTTAGGCGTATTAAGCTATTCTAGGATAGTGCCTACGTGATCCCTACGTTACGCTAGAGGATATAAGATATGTCCTATAAGCCCTTAAGAAGGGCATTAATTAGTTTAAATACTGAAATTGAGTATTAAGAGCTAAAGACTCTATTACGTTAGATATACTTCTTTAGCCTTACTTAAAGCTTACGTAATACACTACTATTAAGCCTTATACATAGGTACTTGGTTTTCTATAGGCTTCGTATATAAAAGTAGGTTACTTTTCTTTAGAGTCTAGTATTTAATATTATAAAAGAAAAGGGTCCGATATTCGTTATTTTTATTAAAAGGTATAAGGTAGGAGGTGCGGAAGGTAGGTAGACATAGATAGTACGACTAGTTTAATTAGATAGAGTTTTTTAGTAAAGATACCTATTCTATAAAGTATATATAGGCGTTAGGGACGTGCACGCTAGGGCTCGATTATACGAGCTAAGCACGCATGCACGTGACTCCTTTCCTAAGACTAGCTTAGGCACTAAGAGAGCTATATACTCTAGAACTCTTAATACTCCTCCTTAGGTCTCGCGGAGAACGCTCCTCTTATCCCCTTATCTTATTATCCTATTATTATCTATAATAAAAGAAGTTCCGTACCTATATACCTATTACGTAATAGGTATCTAGGCATCTAGTTAGGGCGTCTTAGTATCTAAGTATCTAATTAGAATATCTACTTTAGTCTATCTATTCTAAGGAATCTTATAAACTAGTTAAATATAATTACCTATAAAGGTTTAGTAAAACTGTCTATAATTATCTTATTTATAAGTATATAGGAGATAGTGATCCTTTTACGTTTTATAAGGTCTTAGATATAGTAGTAGTATATATTAATATACTTTAACTATTTATAAAGGTAAGGATTCTTTACTAGGGTAATTACTCCTTAATTATCTCTACGAATATTAATACTTATAATCTCTCTACCTCTTATATTAACCTTAATTAGAGATAGACTAATATAGCTTATATAGCCTATATTTCTAAAGACCTATATAATCTATTAGCTTATCTTTACTATTATTAACATAGATATATACTTAGATTTAGTACTTAATATAGTTACTAATCTCTATACTTTACTTAACTAAGTAATAATACTATTATATAATATTCCTATATTACCTAAAGTGCTCCTCCTATTAGATTATTATCCTACCTAGTTTATATTAGAATATATAACTAATAATAGGTTTCTATAGCTAGTATACTTTAAGTAGTAAGTAATTATTAACTATAAATATCTTATAAGATTCTTTAATACGCTTATATAGTATTTTATAGGGTCCTTAAGATACTAGCTTAGCTTCCTAAGTATAAACGTAATATTAGGTCGAGTATAAACTATCGCGTATATTAGGCTCCTAATTATTTATTAATATAGGATAACGTTAACTCTCTTATTATTAGGGCCTAAAGGCTTAAGTTAGGAGTAGTTAGCTAGTAGAATTTTCTTTACTTTATATTTCCTAGCTATTATTCTAAAATAATTAAGAATAGAATCTAGATATTATTCCTAGTTAAGGTAAATTATCTTATTCTTTCTATCTTAAGTAATCCTAATTCTAAGAACCTTCGAAATCCCCCTTAGGTTCTTAGCTTTAAATCTTTATAATAGCTTTTAATTAAACCACGTAACCTCTTTAGCTAAGGGCGTGGCGAATAAGATATTATCTATATAGATAAGTATTATTATCTTTATTCTAGGAATTATAAAAAGATAAGAATTAACTAGGCTTTACTTAAAGCTAATCTCTAGAAGGTAATCTTAATAGAGTAAGTTCTAGTCATAGGCTAATTACTTAAGACTATAAAGACTATAAAAGACGCGAAGAATATATCTATTATAGATAAGGATACCTTTTAGTTTTAATAGGAAGATATATTCCTTAAGTATAGACTTAGTAAATATATTCTTAATATTAAAGTAGTTATACTCGAGGTCTTTAATAGCTATAAGAGCGAGGAAGATTCATAGTATATCTATTCGTATTATAAGTATAAATATATTTATATAATCTTCTCTATATATTTATAAGAATCCTTAAGTAACTAGCCTTACTTTAAAGCGTTCTAACATTCTATCTAGATTAGGCTTAATAGTAAACACCTACTTAGTTAATACTAAGTTCGCGTATTTAGGGCGAATTTCCTTTATCTAAGTTTTATTTATAACTAGGGAGTTAATTTCTTCCTAAATTACTTCTTTCTATTACTAACTATAGTTAAGGTTATTAACTACCTCATTATAAGTCTTAGGAATAGGAATCTCTAAGTTATACTTTATTATAAGTAGTGCTAGTTTAGTATCGTCTTTTAATAAATTAATAAGGGCGATTATAGCCTTTATTATCTTTAATATTCACTCCTTCTTATCTATAAGTATCTTCCTTTTATAAAGAGCGTACTACTAGCCTAGTATATTGGATTTAACTTATAAATCTACTAGATCTTATCTAGGGGTTATATTAGAGATAATTAATTATTATTCTTTTATAATAAGGGCTAACGTCTTATCCTTATCTCCTATTTTAGTCTCCTCTATTCTATCTAATATTAAGCTAGTATTCCTATTTTACTTTATACTAGCTATTACTTTAACTTTATAAGGAGTCCTCCTAGTCTTCTTAGTAGGTCGGGGATTTTCTAAGCTAGGCTTAGGAAATAATCGCGATCCTTCTAAGAGTATTATAATATTTAGCTTAGGGTCTATGCCTAGATACTAGGTATCTAGGTGCCGAAGTATCTAAGTGCTAGGTATCTAACTACTAGGCATCTCGGTGCTGGGTATCTCGGTGCTACTAGGTATCTAAGTATTAGGTATCTAAGTATCTAGGTGCCGGGTATCTAGGTATCTAGGCTAAGCTTACTTATTAGGGGTTCCTTTAATAGGCTTTTTTAAGGGAATAACGATCTTAAAGTTATTAAGCTAAGATTAGGGAAGAAGATCTACTATAGTAAGTATCTCTTTTAGTCTTTTAATAAGGTTTCGATTTAGAAGGACATTTAGTATCCTTTATAAATACGCTCCTTGGATTTTCAAGTCGACTATTCCTCTAAGGACGTTCTTATTAAAATCAACGACGCTACTCGTGATTATATATCCTAGGTCTAGTATATATACTTTATATTACTTCGTTATTTCGTCTAAGTATCTTATAAAAATACTAACCTATCTAGGGGATATAAGCTTATTAGTTCGTTTATGTTTTAATAAGGAATCATAGCTTATCTAAGTATAGTATTTATACCTAAATAGTATAATATAGTCTACTTTAGGAGGTTCGCCTATATAGGCACTAATTAGGGTATAGCGTATACTATTCCTCTTTAGTCTATATATTAATCTATTCCTAGAGTATATACCTACTTCTACTACTTTATCCTAGAACTTAATTAGAAGGCTAGTATTAAGAAGGAGTACTTAGGTATTACCCTTAGTAATTTAAATACTCCTTTCTACTAGGCCGTTCTAGTTATATTAATAAGCTATAGTAGGCTTATAATAGATCCCTTCCTTATCTACCTAATAAGTGAGTAGTAACTTAAGCTCTATAATATTATCGATTCGAATAGAAATAATACTATAGCCTATATCTTTCTTAACCTATACTTTCCACGCCTTAAGCTTAAGAACTAGCTCGTCTCTTAACTTAGTAAGAATTGACTAAACTCGTCTTATTAAGCTATTAACTATTTAACTAAAGTAAATATTCCCTTATAAGGATTTTAGTAAAGGGCTATACACGTTAATATATATAAGCGCGAGAGTATTAGCTTTTTATAGGCTAAGGGTCTTATTTATCCTATTCTTTATCTTAGATATCCGATAGACCTTATATAGTAGAATCTTATTTAGGATAATAATCTATTACTCTAGCTTCGTAACCTTATATAGATTCCGAAGTTTCTTAGCGCTAATATAACCTAGGTGTCTATAATACTTCTAGTATCTCTTAAGGATCTAGGAAGGACTCTACTTTTATTAGGGTTTCTCGATATTACCCTTAGAGTTATTCTTAGATATCTCTACATCGCTTATATTTAGCTTATATTCCTAGTTTCATCTAATAAAAGTCGCTTTTAAGGGTTTAAGTACTTTCCCTTCTTAAGCTAGGCTTAAGAAGGGTTTTAGCTTATAAGATAGGGTTACTATTAATATAAGCTTATTTATACCTCTCTTAATCTATAAGATAAGGTAAATACTACTATAAACTATTACTTTTAGGATAAGATCCTTTCTATAATAGAACTATATATATTAATTATTAAAAGTTCCCTTAATAATAGAATTTAAATAGACTTTCTTTATTAAGAGGAGATTTATACTAAGTCTAGAGATATATAAAATATCTAAAAGAGAAGTAGAACTCCTATCTAGTAAATATATCTTTATAATCCCCCTATATATTAAATATATCCTCCCCCCTCCTACTTTAATCCCCCTTTAGTATAGCTTTAGAGTAGATCTAAATAATTAAGGATTATTAGTTATATATAAGGTAGCGCCTATATTAGAGACCTAGGTAGATAGGAGAACCTTATAGATCGCCTTAGTTAAGATAGTAGCTATATTATCCTCCTCCTCGCTCTTAGGAGTAATATTATTATTACTATTATCTAAATCTATATTATAGTTTCCCGTAAGGTATATACTATAGCGAGACTATTTTATTTCTCTATCTAGATTTCCTTTACGTACGCCATATTAGCGTTTAGACTTATAGTAGTAGTCTAGGGACTTTCTAGACGATTTCTAGTTTCGCTACTTTCTAATTTACTTAATAAGGTCAGCGAGTTCGTCTTATAAGTCATAGTACTTTATAAAGTGCTTATTATCACAAATATAGTAGGTAACCTTCTCAGGGTCCCAAATTCATCTAGGTTAGCTCCTTCTCTAGGGAGAGCGCGGTCGAGAGATATTCTAGTATATAGCTAGGGCAGTGGTATTACTCTTAGTAAATTAGTCTTATTATTTTTAAAGGATAATTAGTTTCTCGTGAATATTAAGGTTCACCTAGGCGTCTAGAATAGAGCGAGTAATCGAGTACTCTTCTAGTAGGCTATTTAGTAGGAATTTAAATAAATCCTTATCTTTTATACTAGATATAAGCTAAGGATTTCTAACTACTAATCTCCTCCTAAACTCCTTAAGCTTTATTTATATATTATTAATTATTATATCGGGTTTTAATTAGAAGTATATAATTTACCTAATATCTTTATACGTAATATAGGGTTTAGATTATTCATATTTTATATAAAGCTTATCCTATTTCTAATTAACTTTATTAAAGTCCTTAATAAATTCCTTATCTATTTCCTTAATATAGATCGTAATATAGTATAGCACTTTAGCTCGTGCTACCTTATATATCACTTATCTCTTAATATTCTAGTAGCCTACTAAATCCTTAACGTTCTTTCCTTTAAATAAGCTTTATATTCTAGTAGTAATATCTTTAATAGTACTACTTATACTTATTAATTGTGACGTTAGCGTAGTACTAGCTTTTAGTATCTATATATACTATACTTTTGTCTCTTATAATATAAAGTCTAGTAATTCTCTAATAAAGTAGAGCTTAAGGAGCTTAAACTAGGTCTGCTAGTTTTCCCTTATTAAGACTAGGGCTTATCTCTTCTTTACTAATTAATTAAGATTTATATCTATAATTAGAAGTATATTCAAGTAAGAATATAAATATATTCGACGTATATTTTAATATAAAGAGGAACTAGGCCTTATTAAGTAAGGCTTAGGGTTAAAAGGATATATAAAGAGTTATATAAAAATCTTAAAATAAATATAGTTTTTTAGACTATTATATTATAGTCTATAGCCTTAGTAACTAATTAAATAAGGGTTTATTAATTAATTATTTACTACTAAGAGTATCCTACTTCTACTAGGTAGTCTTTATTCTTATTCATAGATCCGCTACGCGTACTAAGTACTACTATTAATACTATATACTTATTTATAGGCCTCCTACGCGTTAAGCTACCGCTCTTTACAAAGACTAGTTCTCTATAGTCCTATAGACTAGTTCTATAGTCGTCTCGTTTATAATAGTTTACATATATTAAGGTGCCGCGCTCCGCTCTATTTAGAGTCTCCTTAACTACCTACTACTTAATCGACTAATAACGAGCTTCTAAGGGTAATATAATTAAACTACTATTAGCGTCCCTCTCCTAAGGCTAAACCTAGGCTTATAACCTATTAAAAGGTATAAGGTAGGAGGTATGGAAGGTAGGTAGACATAGATAGTACGACTAGTTTAATTAGATAGAGTTTTTTAGTAAAGACACCTATTCTATAGAGTATATATAGGCGTCGGGGACGTGCACGCTAGGGCTCGATTACACGAGCTAAGCACGCATGCACGTGACTCCTTTCCTAAGACTGGCTCAGGCACTAAGAGAGCTGTATACTCTAGAACTCTCAACAATTTTAAGAGTTTTAGGTCCGGTTTTAGACATATGCTATTAAATTAAAACTAAGAGGGTCCTTGAATATTATGAATTTTAGAATTTTTTTTGTATATAATAGGGCTATTTTCTACTAGTAGCTTTAACCTTAAGGTAATAATTTTATTCTATATAGGGAAAGATCTAAAGATTATTAAATTGCCAATAGACCAACATGGGAAAGAGAAATTAGATATTAGCCTATAGACTATACAGAGGAGTTTGTATATGTAGTGCATCTAGGCGTTCTACTTAGTCTCGCTGTTCTCTTGCAAACTGAAACAGATGAAGCCGCAACTCACTTGGGCGGTTTGAGAAACTTGATTTCAAAAGAAGTGAGACTCATAGCCACTCCCTCTTTGAACCATTCCAAACCTCTCATCTCGTCACGCATTTCTCTCTGTTCACATGTCGTCCGAGGCTTGACGTTACACCCGATGAAAGCTTTACAGGCACAGGCTAAGTCAGCTCAGGCTAAAGATACGAACCTACCATTTAATCTGCCATCCAATCCTCATGCCGACAAGCCTGTTATAACTTCAGTTATATGACGACCGCGGGGTATTAATGAAGGAGCATTGGGCCTACCCCTATTCTGCATCATCTCGTGATGGTCGTCAAGGAAAGGGAGCGAGGTCCAGGGATCCAACCAATCAGAGATCCCAGGGTTTCCCGCAAAAATAGCTCAACTAATATATCTCTAAGGAAAACCGAGGTAAAATCGGTCAAAAGATTTTCCATGGGAGCTCCGGTGGACGGCTTGAGATGATATCAAATCTTCGAAGTCTCATGGGCAACGAGGAGGAACACTTCCAACAATCTGAACTTCCAATACTTCCCATTCTTCAACTCAAAATGCTTCCTTCATTGTCATCCTGGGCAGCTGTTCATTGCGGACTCCTCGTTCTTGCACAGCAATCTCTAGCCGCAAACCCACAGAGCAAGCCCTTCTGTCTTTCACAGTCCACATATAGGTCAATACTTACGACATACCAGTCAGTACCGACTTTTTCAGAAATTCGTCCGCTACACCAGGTTCTCTGCAGCCTCTTACGCAGACAGCTGCCCAAATCCACCCTACCGAGCCACAGTTGCCAATTTCTTCAATGTCGCTTCAACAGACACCCAGGGGTATCTTTTCCGAGACGATGCCGCGAAGGAGTTGATCCTTGCGCTCAGAGGAACATCAGATATCCAGGACTTTATTATCGACTTCACGTCAAAATTGACTGCTTATAACTCTGTCGGTGTTTCAGGCTGTGACGGTTGTCAAGTAAGTATAAGACGTCTGCCTTTCGTTGGCGTTGCTGATTCGAATATCGCAGGTCCATACTGGTTTCCTGGAGGCGTGGAACTCCGTTTCCTCAGAAGCTATCGCTGCAACCAACACTCAACTGACTTCCCACTCAGGCTATGCACCCAGAGCCACCGGTCACTCGCTCGGTGGTTCGCTAGCATCGCTTGCGTCAGCATCTCTTATGGGAGTTGGCTTGAACCCCACAACATACACTTTCGGTCAAGCACGAACTGGAAATCCAGCATATGCAAATATGATTGATCGAATTCTACCATTTGGAAAGATGTTCAGAGTAACTCACTCAAATGATGGAGTCCCGCAAATGGTTCCTACTTCTGACGGCTACCGCCATCACTCCACGGAGTTCTGGGAGAATGATCCTGCCGGCGCGAGTACTACCGTTCAGTGTTCCGGTCAGGAGCCACTAGTAAGTTGAGATCTTCAAACGTGAAAGGAATTTATCTGAACTTTTGCTAGAACTGCAATAATGCTGAGCCTAGATTGGGGCTTGGCCCCAGTTTGATTGGTATCAACTTGGCACACTTGACGTATTCTGGAATATCGGTTGGGAATCCACTTGATGGCGGCAAGAGCCAATGCTATGGCTCTTGAAGGTTGCCAAAAATTAGAGGAGATGCTCGAAATTTTGAGGAAACACATTTAGCAACACATGATTATATCAGAATCAAGCTTGTCGTGACGTTTTGATGGCCAAAGCTGCTTCAGAGTTCAGGCGTGTAGTCCTCGAACCATCTCTGCCCAAGCTATTGAGAAGAGTTTCGGGAATAACATTTGCCAGATTGCCGCTAAATCTGGTCAATGCATTGAGTACACTTATAGCTGGCTGCTACCAGAGCCGAGAGCGAGACCTCATATCACAGCAGCCGCCGCGCTCTCGCGAGGCTCGGTTCGTGGAACAAATGGTGCGCACACATAGGAATAGTTTCATTAGCCCGAAACTTTTGGCTTTTGCGGGAATGGGGCTGTGGTGTAGACTAGAAAAACTAGGGTTAGCTACGATTTCAGTACTTGTGGACTGTGTCTCATTCTTATCTCAATGACCATCATGTTTTTCTTTATTCCATCTAGACAGTTGCGAGTATTGAGAACACTCCTTCAAATCAGAATAATGATAGCTACGACTAGTTCACTAATATGAATGCATAGTACGTTACTAATCTTTTTAAGTATTCCCAGTAATCCCAAACCAATCCAATACAGCGCTTTCGTGGACTGGTACCGTGTGCCCAACTCCTTGAGCACTATACCCAACATACTGCGTTCCATCACCAAACACCATTTGGGTGTATCCTGACTGGGGAGTATTAGTATTATTCTTAGTGAAAGAAATACCTAATACGTTTGGCCCTAATAGTGGTTAGCAGTCGCCTCATTACTTCATCAACAGGCATACATTGCTTGTTAGCTTCCACAAAATTCTGATAATACAACGTCGTGTCAGCAGTCCCATGCCAAAGCTGTAGTCGTGGCCGCGTCCCGTTGTACCCAGGGTACCCCGCCCTAGCTTCATCTCCCCAAGCCGCAGCCGTCTTGATCAGCTTCCCATCCGCACACTGCGAGTTCCAATTCGAGGAGCCAGCGAAACACCCATACGGGACACCAGAGAATGCCGCTCCAGAAACAAAAAGATCAGGATAAGCACCTAAAGCCCATCAGGTATTCCATCTCCAAACTGACATATCATGGGCAATTATTATAAATACCAACCAAAACATTCGTCATCATAGCTCCCGACGACGTACCCGTAACAAACACCTTCCCCGCATCCCCACCGTACGTACTCAATGCATACCTGACAAAGTTCGCCAGCCCCAACGAATCACCGCCAGAATTATGCGTCAGCGTCCCCGTCGAATGCACATCCCAACACGTGGTCCCTGGTCCAGGCGCAGACGGAAACAGCACGACGAAGCCATGGGTATCAGCCAGACCGGCGTACTTCGTCTCGCCGAAATACTTCTCTCAGCTGCCGCCGCACTCGTGCAAGGCGAGGATTATCGCGGGTTTAGCGGCGAGGGTTGAGGGGACGTAGAGGGAGAGTTTTACATTTGTGGGGTTGGAGCCGATAGAAGCTGTTAGTTGCTTCAGGGTGGATTTCTGAGCGGCTACGCTTGTGGCCACGAGTAAGAAACTAGCGAGCGCTCGACGAAGATTTGGAAATAGCATGGTTGCAGAGAGGTTGAAGACATGCAAGAATTAGAGAAAATGTAATGAGGTCTCTGGAGGAAATTATGTACTTGGCACCGACAGCTAAAGTGCAGATTTCCATTGGTGGGACCATGGGAGAATCCGAATAGGCTGAACGTTACTGGGACGTCAAACAGATTGTGAACTTCGTATGTGGGGAAGAGAGAACAATTTAAACGCAACTTAGGTATATCCGGTGGATGTAACAGACACCCCACATGGCATCCTTGTGTCCGAATCCGCGGTAGCGGAATATTTAAAAAATAATGCTCGGAACACTAATAGGTATGTAAGATTACTCTTCCCCAACCTTTTGTAAACTGTTCCGAAGCTCTGCAACTCTCTGTTGACGTGTCACGTGATTCTAGATCGATTCTGAGTATTCAATGAGAAACTCAGAATTGTGGTGTGTGTTAGAAAAATGAAATAAAATGCAAAACAGTTGATGTGAGTGGCTATTCACACTTATGCGGGCGTAAGGGTGGGAAGCCTTTTTGCTAGCGGGGAGAGTGCATCGATGCCGTCATCACATGTGCACATGGGTTGAAGAAGTGGTACGACTAATGACCCCATGCCGATCCAGGCGGACATTTTTCTCCGCGCTGAACGACAACAGCACGAATCGCGATCCTTGCCATTAGATGTGTCTGGTGAGATTAGATCCCGTGGAATTGGAATATCATACCGCAATCCAGACCTAGATTCTAGATTTCCCAGCATGAGGCCACTTCAGAGTCACAATTGTTGCCCGTGTGGCGTTGAGGGGTATATGATGGAGAGCTCATTGCGCTTTCGCAGAGATTGCGGAGACCGAAATTTCATTGTGTTCCCATACTGCATTCATTGAGTTCTGTTCCAGTTGTGAACTTAGCTACTTTCGTGCTCATTGTTCTTTTCTCGCGATGTCTTCCAGTGTATCGTCAAAATCGCCCAAAAAAGATCAGCTCACAATCACGACCACTGAGCTTCCAGCTTCAGAGCATACCTTCCCCAATGATACTATCAAGTCGGTCATCTCTCGAGAAATTGCCGTTTTCCAAGAACTCCTGTCAACAAAGACACTTCAGAGTGAAATCGTCAACATCGGAGATAATCAGGCTCTGGTCGAGGAGCGCCAAGCCACCGAAGAGGATGACAGAATAAGTCAACCCAGAGCTCCAACTGTTAAGCAAATACTCGCACAAGACATCAACCCTACGAGTCAAATGTTCAATGTCGAATCTTTCACACCATCTGCAGGAGGACCCTGCTTCGCAAGCGCAAGTCAAGCATTTTGGTACGGCACCACAACTCCTCTTCTCAGCAAACTCCTTGGCACCGCCAGCTATCCACCTCATCTCCAAGACCAATACATATTCTTCTACAACCACTCCATCCTCCCCGGACTTAGTCCCACTCCGTCATCAACAAATAAATGGACACCCCAACTAACCCATAACGCCTCCCCTTTCGAGCCCTCACTTACCTTCCACAACAACCAACAAAAGGTCCGCATCGCATTCGAGCCCATCGGCCCTTTAGCCGGAACCCCCAAAGATCCTTTGAACCAGACGCTCCCCCTAACCTTCGTCTCCTCCCTCGCCTCATCAACCATCTGCCCAACCCTGAATCTAGAACTGTGGCGTGACTTCACAACCGCGTTCCTCGTCTCGGATGCAGAGCTCGTAGCCCCGAAATCGCTATTCGTGGATACCAAAATCCAGCCTACATGTTTCCTCGCTTTTGATCTACCATGCGACGAGTTTGCACCAGTTTTGAAGGCGTATCTATTTCCACAGCGCCGAGCTCTGATCGAGGGAAAGGAAAAGGGGGATCTTATTTTCGAGGCGATTCGCAAGAGTCCTTCTTTTTCCGCTGATACATATCCTGATTTGGAGAAATTTGAGAGTTTCCTTGCTCGGCATGTATCTCAGCCGAGACGGGATGAGGACGTGAGTGGCGAGAAAGAGAAGGGGTTGAGTGTCGAAATGCTAGCTTTCGATTGTGTGTCTCCCGCAAGATCTCGTCTCGAGATATGTGCTAAGACGCACGATACTTCTTTCGCGAATGTGCGAGATGTATTTACCCTGGGAGGGCGGCTCAAAGGCTCCTCGACTGTTGAGGGGCTGAAAGCATTAGAGAGATTCTGGAGATCTTTGCTGCTTTTGCGCGAAGATTGGGATGACTATGAGAGTCAAAGCGCGGAGTTTTTGTACTTCGGATTCGAAGTGTGTCCTGGCAAAGAGCAGCCAGATGTCAAGATTTACGTGCCGAGTTGGACGCTGGGTATTGATAAGACGGGGTTGACGAGAGGGTTGGGGAGGTATTTTAGGGAAGTGGGGTGGGATGTTGGGAAGAGCTATCGAAATGATATGCAGCAAGTATTGTAAGGTCTCATACAAGTCTACGAATCCTGGAGATTGGCTGCTAACGGGCTATAGTGGTGGCCTTGATGAGAAAGAGAGGAGTGGGTATACGTATATTTCGTTCGCTTACGGTGAAAAAGGGCCAGCGGTGACGATATGTTGCGCACCGAAGTTTGTGTCGTCATGACAGGAAAGCGAAACTATGAACTCTTTAATATACGAAGAGCAAGTGAATGCGAATAATTGGAAGCAATGTAAGACAATTATTAGGGAAGGAATGAGGCAACAAAAGTAGAAGGTGTCAAAAGGCGAGGCCAAGGGCGGAAAACATGACTTGGATGCGGATAGTTGGACAGTTAAATATACGATAGAGCGCAATTATTAGGACTGGCATATGAAAAGCTCACACGACTTGTTGCCCACGAAATTCGGTCAGCGGGTCGCAGCCACCCAGCGCGGGGCAGATGCTTGCTAGAACCCCAGGATCCAGGACCCCTCTCTCGCCGGAAGTGAGTCCCCGTCCCCTGCAGAGATCACTAAACAGCTTCAAGGATCCTGACGTCAAAGCCTTGGCGGCGGATCTTCAACTCCAAAACAGATCCAATACAGAGCTCCCCTGCTCCAGACGTCACTCGAAGAGTCGCATACACAATTGCTTGCAACTGTAGCCAGGCCCCACAAGATCACAATGAGTTGAAGGATAGCAAGCATTTGTTGTCTTTTCAACAGCTGAAAAGTCAATTCTTCAGAAACGCCAATTCGGTACCGAGGAATGCCAAAAGCACGGCCTCAGCAGCATGCAATCCCCCCACAACCCTCATCGTGCATCGTCTCTGGGTCACTTCCCAATCGCATTCTCTACCTCACTGCAGCCAAGCTGCAGCTACCCTTTTCACCAAACGTCTTCGTGGTGGCGTGGTTCATCTAAATATAGCGATCTACCCCAGATACGCCAATCATGGCACTATCGAGCACTAGTACGTGCATGCGAACCCCTGAAGCAATTCCTTGACAGCTCCCAACTAGGACAAGCGCACGCCGAAATCTCTATCGGACCGCAGCTTCCTCATCTCCCCATCTTTTATAAAGGTCCCATTTGAGAATTGCGCCGCCAACGCCGCGAGCCTCATCCTTACTGTCGTCATGTTTGTTGCGCCGGTCGTGGTCAATTTGTCTAGATTAGTTACTGATCGAGGAAAGACGCCGGACACAGAGGACGAGGGTGCGGGGGAGATAGGCAAGGTTGAAGATGACGGGGAGGATACAAAGGTACACTCTTACGTCGAGGGCAGTTGTGGCGTGCACAGCTGATGAGGTTCAGGATGGAATTATACTCGAAGCAAGTACACCTTCGAAGGAGAAGAAGACTCCCCCGCGGAAACCAATTCGCATTCGTCGGGTAAGGCAGACCAAAGCCAAAGCCAAACGACGGGAGAGCAAAACTGCATTGCCAATCATATTTCCAGATACGAAGTGTAGGTTGGCCTTGGAACTTGCTCTTTTCCCCCGCTAAGATCTCGCGAATAACAGCACGAGACAGCAGAAAGAAAGTCCGTTTCGAGCTGAAGCCTCAAGTGGATGTAAAGCTTGGCGGGACAGATCCATTCAACGCTTTCAAGCTTCCACAGGATAGAACAACCGACCTTGCCCTTCATCACTGTAAGAATATAGCTCCTCTGCATTTCCACCGCAAAACTCATTCAACATTAATCACTTTCAACTAACTTCCGAGGGATCCATGTGTTTCAAAACACCCGCATGCCTACCAATCCGAGACAGCCATGGATGAGCATCAATCTCTCGGACCAGACCCTCCTTTCAGTCACGTGCGCACTCCTAGTCCCTAGATAATCATCGCAATCTAACACGAAACAGAGTCTATTGCTCAATTAACCACTTCTTCTTCATTAGAGGGCAACGATGTCCACAAGCATACCTGCCTCGGAAACTCCACGCAATACAGAACATCAACAAGGAACTTCAGAGGTTACCCAGTGATCACGCCATGGTAGCCGTCGCGGTGATGACTCTCCTTGAGGTATTTCACAACACTCCAGTGTGGATAGTCCAGAAGCTGATAAGGAAAAGTGTCTAGGGGGCGAGCCGGCTGAATGGGTTGTCCATAGACAGGGCCTCCAGCTCATGATACGGAGTCGAGGCGGGCTCGAAAATCTTGGTCTTGAAGGTTCTGTCCAAAGAGTGATATCCTGGTCCGTACTCTCTCATACCGGCTACCAGTCTCGCACATCCAAACACACATCATCCCCATGTTTCTCTCTAACCTCAAGCGCAGGGCCGACACATGCTGCGCAATCCTCCTACGCACCGCGCCCACCCTGCACCCAACCCTAATCCCCAACGCCCTCGAGCCCGCCATCCCAGGCTTCTCAATCGGGAACCTCGCCGCACGACTAGACCCCCTAACTGCCTCCTCGCACCTAACATCAGGCATCATCTACATCTACCTGCGCCTCCGCTACCTCTCCCAACTCCTACTCTCCATCCCCACACCCACCCTCACCAGCTCATCCTCCTCCTCCCCCACCGTCCTCGATCAATCCTTCTTCTCAGATAAAGTCGACCTCATCGAGCGCGCCATCCTCTCTCTCCTCTGCTCCTCAGACCTCGCATCCAGCGTCTCCGCCGCCTTCCTCACCGCCTTCCTAAACGCCGCATTGATATTCGTGTACGAAGATCTCAGGGAAGTCCCGAAATGGAATAATGTGTCGATACTCTTGAGTCAGAGGATCAAGAGTGGATTGGAGCTGGCGGAGTTAGAGGGTGTGATGAGGTGGTGTCCGGATTTATTGCTTTGGACGCTGATGTTGGGCATGTCTGGGGCGAATCCGTTGGAGGTGGGGGCGAGGGGTTGGTTTGTGGGGGAGATTGGGTGGGTTGAAGGGGTGGTGGGGATAGAAGGAAAGGTTCCGAGGGGGTTGAAGGCGATCCTGGGGATTAGGTATTTTGAGCTTGCTGAGGGGGTGGGTGAGAGCGTTGATGGGGATGCTGGAGATGAGGGTGGATAGGCGTAGAAATCACTCTTCAAAATCATTGCCTTCCGACCATATTAATTTCTAGCAAGAAGTTGGGTATTTTTGGAGGCCTTGGCGCCTCAATCTAAGGTCATTCTCAAGTCCTTCTAATGGCTTTTCCTCTTCCAAACAATCGTCCTAGCAATCGTTGTACGCCTTGCCCTTCCATACTATTCATGTGCGCATTTGGCAAAGGGTGCTGGATATGATTGCACGGAAATGAGCAAAGACTTTTTTGCGACGAGATTGGAGGGTATGACCGCTGACAAGGCTTGTCGACCGAGTGGAGGAGGTGGCTTGCGCTTTGAATCAAACGTTATCAGGCTACCAATCCTATCGCTAACCGGTGCTGACAGTTGACTCGCTTTTCGCGCGGATGCTCAAATGGTGCAGCCGAGTCTTCATTCTACTGGTCGCCATCGAAGCCATGTCTCACTCTTGAAGAAGAAGGGCCCGCCGGTTCTGAGTGTGATTGGTTGCCAAGTACCAATTTGATGTAGACCCAAAGGAGCAGCGTCAGAAACAGCTGGCCAAAATCGCATGAGCCTCCATGTCCTAGGTCAGAGGAAGGATCAAGAGCATTGCCTATAAAGAGTGGGCGATTTCCTAACAAACACGCTCATCAGTTCAAATCAGAATCATTGAAGTTGCGCATAATGGATGAACGCGGAGATGTCGATCACCATTACCCACATCCTAGTAACATTCACGTTGGACAACAAGATCCAGAGCACCCCTTTCGCTCTGATGATTCTGTCACATTCGTTGCACCCGTTCCAATACAGCATGCTTTTGAAGGGCTTGATATGCCACTCGAACTTGAATACGGTATATTTTCCAGAACAGGCAATGCAGGCCCGGTCATGAATCAGAATGCATAACTTACTTGAATACTAGGAGATGAAGCTCGATTCGAACCAGCGATCTCTTCAGGAGATGGTCAGCCACTCCCTTGTACGACCTACAACTTGCTCCAGGACTCCGTGGATGCTGGTCATATGTCTGGAACTGGCGCCATGACTGATGCGGCGTTCACCGTAAATCAAGCTGTCCCACAAGATATCTTTCAGACCACCCACCTTGATCCACTACATCTACAACAACCAAACCTAGCTACTGGCGCTTTTATGCCTGTCACTTCCCTCGTGCCCTCAAACCAAACGCAAAATCTATTCCCAGCGATGTCAAGTTCACCATACTCGTACAATTTTCACCAACACAGCAGAATACAACCAGACTTCTCAACCGTCTCTGGCCCAATGAGTGGATTCATGGACCTCGATTCTGAGCCTTTTGCCTCAGGGTCCTTCGATCAGATTTTCCCCGACCTACAGCCATCCATGAGCCATTTATCCCCATCTTTTGAGGGTGCATTTCCCTCTGTCAATTCGCATCCTCTCGCATCTGTTGGAACCATGTTTGATACAACTATCCCTATTCCAAATTCTACATGGCCGGTAGCGGGAAACTACATATCACAAACTTCTTCGAGCCCTGGTTGGCATGCAATCACATCTTCACCAATGGCTTCCCTAGACTCGCAGCTGCAACAGCTTGGTGATGATGCCATCAGTGGCTCACATGAGTTCTTGAATCAGACAAATACGGTTGGCTTTGGTCAGAACGTCCCAGAACACATGATGCAGCAGAAGACAGTGGAAATCATTGAAATCTCAGACGATGACAAAGATCTTCCGTGTTCCATTTCGAACCCACCTGATCAGAACAATATGTCAAGACCCAAATTTGGTCCTTCTCGCCCTGTCTTTTTGTTGCCTGCCCGTAAAGGAGGGCGCAAAGGACCTCTCTCCGCTGAGGAGAAGAAACAAGGGAGAGAGTCAAGGAAGCAAGGTATATGCTTCAGATGCCGCAAGATGAAAGTCAAGGTACCTCAGGAATAGCGAGGGTCGGCAATTGGAATTGGAGCTGATGTGAAATAGTGCCATGGCGGGTTTCCTTGTCATTCTTGTCGTGCAAATTCAAAAGCTACTATCTGGATTTACCCGTGCATAAAAGCCGACTTTCTTGATATCATTCAGTGTGGGTCTTATTTCTCAGGTAAGTACAATAATGCTCTGTCATGGATTGCTTCTTGTAGTTACTAACAAAGATCCCGATTTGTAGGTATAGCTGCTACCCAAGAGCACAAAATCGAGGTGATGGATGATGTCTGCATTCTGGACCAACTAGCGACAGTTCTCTTTTTACAGGAACGTCGACCGTATGACGCAATTATCGCTGGTATTCCAGGGCTATATGAAGCATTCTGTGCAATCTTCTGGCCAGCTGCGGCCCAAATGATGATAGATATCTTGGTCGACAGTGGAGCCGAGAATCAATCTGTGACAGGCCGCCTAATCGCAGGTGCACCACTTTGGCTGACTAAATCAAAAGATCGAGTAGTACCATTCTTCTTTGCTGATCCTCGAGACCGGATATCTCGGGAAATGTGGATAGTTAGTATTTGCCACAAATTTCTTGTTTACTTCCTAATCTGATATAGGCGCAAAGGATACTACTTTGTGAAGAAGTGAAGAATAAACACAAATCTCTAAATACTCCGCACGATGCTCTCTTCAACCGAGAAGGATTGTGGAGAAGTATGTTAGATACCTTCGCATGGATCGGTAAACGCTATGCGGAGATCACCCTCTTTGAGTACCTGCAGAATGCTGCGAATCGATTGAGCTCACTATCTTCAACTGAGCTTACTGATGCTGCAATTGGCTTTCTGAGAGTACTTCACATTGGATTAGTGAGTGACCTTCAGTATGGGTTCACTGTGAGTAGTTTGAAAAGATAATTTTCATGTCTAACGAGAGCCTAGGGCAAGGATCGTGAAAAGAGCCAACCGCTTTCCGAAGACTACCTAGACAGGAAGAAGCGCATCCGTTTTGCTATGTTCGTGTATCTCAAGATGACTACAGACAAGCTTCAACCATGGTCTGATTTCTGGAAAGAAATACCAGAAGCACTTATGCCTGCGGATCCAGAAGAACTGAAAGCATCTTTAGACACGATTGAACACTACGATACTCAAGCCACTGAATTTTACGATAGTGCCAAGAAGATATTTGATTACTTTTCCGATCGGCGGAATATTTTCCTTGGGAAGCCTACAAATCATGGAAAGCAGACCACTGCATTCGGAAACGAAGAAAATCTCAGGAGCACGATAGATCTCGTTTTGGATGGACAGATGAGATTAGGACTGGAATGGCTCTGTAGCTTTCTACGCACATACCGTCCGACCTTCATCGCATTCCATGAGTCTGTCGAGCAGCACATCGATGAAAACAAGTTCCCGGAAAAGCGACAATTTCTCTTTGAGAAACTAGAGGCCTGTAGGATTATTGTCAGGGGGAATGCAAATGTTCTCCAGTGGATTCACAGCGTGCTAGAAATGAAGCCTAAGTTCGAGGAGGACGATTCAGCATTTGAAGCTATGAAAGCAGGCTTAGCAAGCCTTGATAATCATCTGCATTTGGTGTTTGAGTTCACCGAAGGATTTGATGGATAGAAGATTAGCCACGTGTTGGACTCTCTAGGGGGGTTTTCATAGCGAGCGCGGAGTTTCTATCCTTTTATTCGTTGTCAGTTCGATACAAGTCGGTCAATTTCAGTTCTCACACACGCCGTCCAAAAGTACAACCAGAAATTCTTTATTTTTAGAAGTGTTTCGAGATAAATGAGCTTGAGGAAGTGGGATGGCTCAAATTCCGCACAACTTGGAGTCCTCAATAGCGTCGTGCGTGCATTGTGAGCGCTAAAGCTCTGTGAAATCGGGTGACAACTCAAATTAAACTAATATTTGCGGACATCTAAGCTGAGAAGAAGCCGATTCTGTTCTCATACAAGCTTGAGATGAGAAGATACCAGTGAAGAGCACTTTTTCCTCGCACGTTGACGTTGATTTTGACCACGATCGACAGCAAGGTTCCAGAGCCGAAGAACACTGCAGGAATTAATTTTATAGGCACCCCTGCACCGGCCTGTAGACAACACATAGCCTGCACGTGGCTGCACTACCCTGTAGCTCTGCAGCTTTAGCGGCAACTTCCCCTCCAAACATTCGGCGTGGCTTCCTTTTCTATCAGCTGAAGTGAACGCACCTCTTCGGATTTATATAATATGATCGTGCGACTTCATTTCAATCTCCTTTTTTAATGACTGTCGTCCTCGTCTTCTAACCACCATCAAAATCCGTATACTCACCATGCGTTTCTTCCTCGCCCTCCTAGGCGCAAGCCTGTGCCTCGCATCTCCAACCCCCTCCGCGTCCTCCTTCGCCCTCCAAAAGGTTCTCTCCGATGCCTCTCCCGTCTTCGGGGCCTACACCAAAACGAATCTCTCCACCGCCTCCTGGATGCGCAATGTCCCGGATTCCAAACTCCTCGTACACATGAACCTGCCTGGCGTGCACGACGCGCAGACATGGAACTACTCGCAAGCAACCCAAGACGCACTCAAGCACGTGACAAACCTCGACGACAACATCGTCTTCCCCCCTGAGTTCTACCGCTGCCAAGAGTCCTCCATCATCGACATGCTCAACTCTGGGATTCGCGTCTTCGACGTTCGCTACGCGTTCGACCCCACGAACTCCACGCTCGTGTTTTGGCACACCGAGGCGTTGATGAGCGAGACTGCCACGGTGGAAGATGTGCTATTTGGATTCTATCGCTGGCTGGATGAGCATAAGTCTGAGACGATTATGTTGTCGTTTCAGTATGAGGGCGGGACGACGAGCACCGCGCAGGATGATGCGGCGACGCAGTTGGAACTATTCAGAACTCTCACCACGCCGGCTGCCCAAAAGTATTTCTTGCAGACCAAAGACCAGTTTGGAACTCTTGGCGAGGCGAGGGGTAAGATCACGCTGTTGAAGCGGTTTGATTTGGATCAGCTGCCTTCTTCGTACAGCGATGCCTTGCCGGGGATTCACTTCTCGCCAAGTTTGTGGACGGACGATAGCCCTGATATCGCGCTTGTTTATAACACCGCAAAGAACCTTACGGCGTATATCGAGGATTATTACCAGCCGACTTCGCCGGTGGGGTTGGGTGCTGCGTATAACATTGAGCTGAAGTTCAATGCTACGACGCAACACTTGGTGAAGGCGAGTGAGACGTATCCGGATAGTTTGTTTTGGAGCTTTGCAAGCAGTAGTTATGATACGGATACTCCGCCAGAGACACCGAGGATAATGGCGTTGGGGAATGGGACGGTGACGGGTGTCAATCAGCAGCTTGCGGCGTGGTTGCCGACAATGAAGGGAAAGAGGGTGGGCATTGTGATGTTTGACTTCTTCGATACGCCTGGAGACCTTGTTCAGATCCTTCTGGACCTATGATGGGCCATGTCGACGAGTACGAGGTTCAAACAATCGTCGTCGGCATGCACATGAAATTCTAACACAAATTCTATTCCTCAACCCTTCCGCGCCCCTCAGATCTTCGCTTGAATCTTCGAAATTCGTCCATGCCCCCATTTCTTTGTTCTTTCCCGCTCGATTCAAGTGAATCCGAATCATCCCATCCCAAAACGATGACAGTGCTTCTCGCCTCAAAGAGCGACATACAGCAACAAAGAAACCGAGTCGCGTCTCATTCTACCTTTCTTCTCCTAACATCGGGGCTGCACTGGAACCCGCAGAGAGCAATATAAGCCAAGCCCGGATTCTCAATTTTCATTTCTTGATCAATTGCGTGCCTGATACCCCCTCTTTGTTTCTCGTCTTCCCAATGCAGCGCTTTGACTACTCGACTTCGAGCTTGACTTCATCTTTTGTTTTCTTCTGCACCTCATACTCGAGAACTCATTTTGATCTGACTTCAAATACATTTACTATTCGATTTCAGCATATCTAAGAATTTTTCTCTCCCATTCAACAAACCCCAAAGCCTCATCCCCACTACATCAAAAGAATGCCCCGCAAACCCCTCCTCTCATTCCTCCTCCCTCGCTCACCACTCCAAAACAATGACTCCCCATCCTCACCCGCCTCCCCTCTCCCACCAACCCCAAACTCAGAAAGACAAAGACTCCAACTCCGCACCCTCGTGTCTCTGAAATCACCTGCCTTCCCACCCCTTTTCACAGCTACTATTCCCAAAACACCGTACCCGTGGATCTGGAAATGCCATTTGTGCGGGAGCGTGTATCGTTTGGGTATGTTCCCCCCCCCCCTTTCCCCATCTCAAACTCTCAAACACCCCCCTAACACACCACAGGCGTAACCCGCCGCTGTCTCGAAGACGGCCACTTCTTCTGCTCCAATCCGACCCCACTGCCCTCCCCCGTCCACAATTCCGACGAAAGTAAGTCTCAAGAACCCCGCAAGACCAAAAAGCGCAAGCCCACAGGCTGCCGCGCCGAATTCGACTACACGGGCTGGGAAGCCTACAACGAGTGGCGGCGCGAGATCCGGGGCATAAAATACCAGTGCGCTTCCTCTTCTCCCCCTTCCTCGTCCTCTTCTTCCTCCGACCGCCGCTCTTTAACAACTGGCTTGGAGGAAGAAGAGGTGGGGAATGAGAAGAAAGACTGCTACCGCGACTGCGATTTTCCGTCCGAGTGTCTGAATGAGAGGATTAGGGCTAGGGAGTTTGCTAGGCTGAGGGAGAGGGAACGTGAGAGGATGAGGATGCTCGAGGAGGAATGGGCGAGGGAGCGGGAGGCTTCTCTTTCTTCCTCTTCTCCCTTTTTTTTGCTGGCGGCATCGGCTTCCGCCCCCGTCCAGGATCCCATCATAGATCCTGTCATCGACATAGACGACGATATCAAAATGACAGAGTTCTTCGCGACGGACCTTAGCAAGGACACACAGCAAAACGATACTGAGGCAAGGGAAGTGATGGGGGAAGAGAATCTAGGGCCCCTAGGCACAGATTCCGATGGGCTGGGGGAGGAGAGCAAGGAGGTTGCTTACTCGGCGTGTAGGAGGAAGTCGCTGGATGCGGGGACGGAGACGCCGAGGAGTCCGTTGAAGGAGTGTTTTGGGGTAGAGGGAGGGGGGTGTGGGGTGGGGATAGAGATGCATGAGATTGTGCTGTGAGGTGCTGGTGGGATTGATGGGGGTGGAATTGTGTTGTTCTGAGGGTGATATAAGCTAAATGGAATTTTATCTGTTAAGAAAAGGTATTGGATCATTGAAACATGGGCGCACGGTGAAACACAAGATCTCAGCTTAAAAGGAAACAACCGTTGCGGCTTGAAAGTGTCACGCGCCACCGTCTCAAAAACCACGCCTAATGTAAAAGCGTTCATTGACTGCTAGTAGTACACCCCACAAGTGTCTTTCTGCCTTGGAAGAGCCTTCTCATCTCCCTCAATCATGACCCATATCAAAGGCAGAAAAACGCGCAAGCAAAGAAAGATTCCCTTCCCTTCGATTCATTCATTCCATTGCATTCCCCATACACCACCACAATACAAAACCGCAGAGCCGAGAGAAAAGAGGATGTCACGAGCCCAGATCGCCAGTCGATGTCTATGCCTCGAGAGCCTTGTTCTTCTTCTTCTGCTCCACCTTCAGCAGCAAGGCGCGGTTGATGTGCGGGAGGACGCCACCAAAGGCAATCGTGGCGCGGATGAGCGTGTCGAGTTCTTCGTCTCCGCGGATAGCCAGTTGCAAGTGGCGGGGGGTAATGCGCTTGACTTTGAGATCCTTGGCGGCGTTCTGCGAAAATTAGCATGATGTAAATTAGGCAGAGGACTAGAATGACTCACTCCTGCGAGCTCGAGAACTTCGGCGGTCAAGTATTCGAGGACGGCGGTAACGTAGACGGCAGCCTTGGCCCCAACGCGCATCTTATTTTGGGTGTTGTTCTTCAGGAAACGCTTGACACGACCGCAGGGGAACTGGAAAATCGTTGTTAGTAGAGTTTCTGTGTATAGGTGGCGCAGATCTGGAAATAAGAGAGAAATGCAGGATTCGAGGCGGATTCGAGGTTGGTGCGGGGAGCTCGATCTGTGGTCTCGGATTGTTGACTCTAGGCGCGTCGCAAAATCCAAACTCAGTTGTCCTCGAATGGTATTTTCGCAACCGTTTCCTGATGTTTTCGGATGTGGCGCATCGCATGTCCCCCAAATCCCAAGTTTCCCAGCCATCTCATTCTTGTTTATCGGTGTGACGCGACTTGGCGGGGTGACCTTCGAGGGACCTCCAGCATCGATGCAAACCTCGAAATCCCCCAAAACCAAACCAAGAGACTCTCGGGAGGTGTATTTCAGCTTCGCGCACTACTAACCTGGAGACCAGCCTTGCTCGAGTGGCTCTGTTGCTTCTTTCCGCCGTCGGCTCCGACCTTGCCTCCCGACGACTTTCCGCCAGATGATTTTCCCTTGCCTCCAGCCATGTCGGACGTTTGCTATTCGGAAGATGGACGAGTTGTTTCGAGGTTGTCGGTAGGAGGTTGGTGATTGTCGGCGATGAATGTGTGGAGATGTTGATGTTTGGTGAGAGGGCGCGTTGATGGGAAGATATGCACCAGCCTTCTTTTCCGAGCGATGCCTGATTGGGGCCGCTAAGCGAGGCAGGAGCGATGGCCTGGAGCAGAGAGAATGCCAGATGGGCGAGAGGAAAGGGGTAAAGCACCACCAATACAGGGTGCGGAGCGAAAGTGAGATGTAGAGGGGGTAGAGGGGGTTGGGGATATTTGGGGATGCTATAGAAAAGACAACAAAGAGCAAAGGTGGAGGAGATGCAGCGACATATGGGAGGAGGGATGGCAGCATCTGGAGGCGTACGGTTGCGGTGGTACTCGCAACTTCCACGTCAACTCCAAATTGATGATGAATAACTTACCTGTGATGCATTTTGGACCCTTTGCCATGGTAGGCAGGACGAGAGAGAGTTGTTATGTATTGATCGTGGTGTTGAGGGTTGAAGTTGGTCGTCGATTGAATCTTTGGTTCATGATATTTTTTGTGATGCCTCAGTCCTCAAGTCAGGTGACGAGCAAACATAGCAAACTTTTGGCTTCTACGCCATTTGGTTTCGCTCTCTCCTTCTTCACCACACTTCAACAATAAAAAGGAACGCACTTCCACTCTCAAGTCAGTGAACGAGTAGCTGCACTTTCGATACCCTTCCCGGGCCAATGATGTGTCACGGGTCGCTCGCCAAACCTTGCACTCTTCTGCCTTTGCAGCGGTTGCATCCTGGTTGCAGGCGCCTCCAAATTCCCTCACCAACGAGCCATTGAGGAAAGCCGCGGTCTCCTTCAGCGCCTGGGGTTACGCTTTCTGCAGATCCTCCATTCCTTTGTGTGGTCATCTTGGATCCCGTGAATTCGGTTTCCTCGATGGTGTCCTCCCAGACGCCGACCCAGACGCTGGAGCAATCATCTCAGCCCCCACGCGGCCATTTACCAGCCCCCGCTTCGTGTCTTCACACTAACAGCACATACACCACTCCCTGCCCATTTGATCCACCATATTCGCGCAAACTTCGCACTCATCATAACCACGTTCACTGCATCGAAATGGGACGACCAAGCTGCTGTCGGGGCACAGCCCCATGCTCACACAAAGTGCAAAGCCGTATTTCTGCTGCGAACTTCTTCGAAAATTCCTTCAGGTCAACGACGACTTTCACGTACCCTGACTCGCAAGTGCGGCATGTATCTTGGTGGCACACACCGAATCTTTACTCTTGTAAAGGTGAAAGGTTTTAACGCCAAATTCAGTTTGGGTCTCTTGGCCAAGCGTGCCGGTCATCCGGATAGAAATATATTGTCAGAGCGATCATAGAATATCTTTTTGGCCAAAATTAATCAGAAAATTTTGTCACTCCCTACAACAGGTAAAGAAAATGGAAAACTTACATCGCAACACAAATGAAGCCTCCCAAATAATTGATCTTCCGATCCTGAACCAAAAGGCTGACTACAAAGACACCCAAAAAGAAGCACAACGTCTCCAAGAAGCCAAATTCCAGTTGCATAGGCTGGTCAATAACCCATCCCAGCAGAACCACCAATGGCATGACGAATAACGTGAGTTGCATGACGCTCCTAATCACAACATCAATGCCCCGATTGAGTTTGTTGTTGTATGCAGCACAAACAGCTTCAAACGGTCCTGCTGCACTTCCAAGGATAGGAAGCACAACGAAGCTCATAAATCCTTGAGCAATATGAGTGCTTTCCAAGACGGAATCAATAGAGCCTACGAGATTATCTGCACAAACCACTATGAGGAGCATGATGAGTAGTAGAGCTACTATTGCTTTGAAACGCTTGAGGCTTAATTCTTCTGTTGAGTCGTGAAGATACTCGTCTCCTGGTTGTTCCACGTCGAAGAAGTTGGCCGGCGACTTGTGTTGGAAATACTGATACACGCAGAAGAGAATGAGCAGGACTATCGCGACGCCACGAGAGAGGCCGAGGATAGCGTCTTTAGTATCCGCGACAGATCGCTGCAAGATGGTGTACAGTGTTACAGGAAGGATCAAGGATGCTAAAGCTACCGCCATCAAGGATAGCATTGTGGAGGAAGCCGTAAAGTTGAGGGTTTGCTCTAGTTGAAGCATTCCACTTACACTAAGACAACATCCGAGGACCTAGGGAGGGGATCAATTATCCGTGTCTTCCATCCATAAAGTTAGAATCTTACAAGCAAGATATACGAGATTATGCTCCCCATTATGCTCCACTGTATTATATCCACCTGCCCAACTCTCAATGCTGCAACGTAAATCTATAGCTATAAGTTTGACGTGGGATAATCGCAGGTTGGTTTTGACTTACAGTCATCTCCACCGCATTGCCAAACATGGCATGTATCAACTCGCCTAGTACGTACCCCACGCTTGCAGAGAGCCTCTTGGTAACAAAACCTAAAATGGGTGCCAGTGTCATGATAGCTAAGAAGTTGAGGATGAACACGAGCACAGGATCCAGATGAATTGCGCCAACGAAGATTCCCAACGGAACAAAGACACCCATCACCTTGGTCCCGTTGTGGAATAGAAAACTTGGAGTATTTCGAAGAGCACATAGCAACCACTGAGCCCAAAATTGAACAGACTGCCGAAAGGCCAGGATCTGGCTATCATGCCAAGAGTTTGATTGGTCTCTGGGGATATCTGCAGTTGTATTGGGTAGCAGAGGAGTGGTCTCGTCCGCACCAAGTCCTCCTCTGCCACGAAAGTCCCTAAACTCGCGAAAAGCACGTGAGAGCCATCTCACCCAACTTTTATTGTCATGATGGGAGAGAGGTGGGCATTCGGACGCAGTCTGGGCAGCGGTGACAGATTTGGTTGTGGAATGATGCCACCGATTTGAGCGATTTCGAGTGATAAACATAGCCATCATTCTAGAATAGTGCCGTTCTTTGACTGTCTTCTCCTCTGTTGCAACACGGTAGAATTGTGAGTTCCCTTCGTGTCTCAATGAAAGGCAGATCCTCTTCGAACTATCATTAGAGTGATCGGAGGATTTTTGATAGCAATCCAGAAATCCGTAATATTCTCGAGAGCCTCGGCTGCGATCTAGGATAATGGGCAACGTGATACATAGTCCGATGTTAGTCATATAGTGCGAGGAAGAGGAAATTTCCTGGCTTGGGACGATATTACCACAATTACTGAAGTCTTCCACAGACGGTGCGAGAAGTCCCAAGGTACCAGCGCTGGTTCTCAGGCTTGAGACAGCGGGTCCTGTGTACGAACCATCGGTCGGAGGTAGTGGCTCTTTTGTGTCCTGGTCACCAGCGTGGCCCCATGCAAAGAGAGTATGGTCGTTCGGTACATTGAGCAACTCTAACTGAAGTCGTGTGAATGCCTTGTCACCCTCGCCGTACAACAGAGGCATATTGACGTTGAATATGCCAAGAAGACAGTAAGCAATGTCTTCCTTTCTCGTCGTCTTCCTTCCTGAAGCCCATGACATCCTTTGCGCGATGCTAGCCTTGAACACATCTTCACTGCGCTGCAGAACGCAGGCATCGATTTTGGTGATTCTCGATATGACCTGTTGTAAACCGACCTTCGTACCTATGGGAAACCAGCCTTCGGCATCCTCACCGAAGAAGTGGACGTGCTCGGGAGCAACGAGCTCTTGCAGAGTCCACCCCCTAGTAAACCATTTACTAGCCGTAAGCTGAGATTCTCGATGTGTAGGATCTCTATCATTCACATCCCGCAAGTACGCATAACACATGTCGGCATTTTTATACCATTCGTACATCGAATTTAGAGCCTCGGATAGCTCTGAGCTGCTCCGCTTGTCGATGCAACAGGTATCAACCCAGACATATTCGTACCCATCCTTTGCGGCCCGTCTGCAGAATTGTTTTATCTTTTGGAATCCACGTTTCTCCTTTGCTGCTAGAGTCCCCAGTTCTTCGAACGCCACTTCTTCGTTCTCTTCCCACGTGTGAGATAAGATAGCATACTTTGAGATATCGGAGGAATACTGCCGAAGCTGGAGAGTTTCTGTAGTATCTGTACTGAGAAGCCTCATTGACTCTGGTTGCTAGGCTCTCTATTGGCTCCAGGATTGTTTTGGGATTGTTGATTATAAGTAATGAGAAGCATGTATACTTTCTAGTACAACTAAGCTAGGCGTTGCAACTTGTCGGCCCTGCAAACAGGATGAATGTCTCCTCCTTATAGGAAACCCGACGGCTACCGAAATTACAGTAACATTGAACCCCCACCCACCCTTAAGCGCCCCCAAGGATTGATGGCTGCTTCCGAGACCTGAAAGTCGTGTGCCAAGTTTCTTTTTCCAACTTTCCCTCCCCCCACGTTACTAAACACTCGGGCGAGCATGGATTTTTTTCATCTACTAATGAAGCGGGTGGAAAAGAGTTTCAAATTTGCAGCCAAGGCAGAGTTCCCAATGAAAGAGGTGGCTACGGAGCGGTTATTGGTTGCGCAAAGCCGCGTGGCTTTCCCACAGCCTCGAATTCCCGCAGTGAAAGCAAGCCGCATCACCAAATGTTTCTCTCGTTGTCTCAGCGGTGTGGTGAAATGGTTTGATTGGTTAGGAAGTATCTATACAGCACTGCGAGTATTTTGCAGAACCGGCCCAAAGCTCCAAATCCTTCCGGTAGCTCTAACCAAAAGATAGTGAAACATCAAAGGCGTAGAGGAATGAGAAGCTCTGTCGAATTCAAGTACTAATTTCGGCAAGGATAACCCTGAAGCAGAGTGTGGTGGCTGCTGGAGGTGGAAGGCTGCCGCACTTGCTCATAGCTCTCCCTCCCCTGTACAAAGCCACATCTCAAGTCATAGCCAATGCCGAGACTTGTCTTCACCTCCATCGCTCAATATTAACCACTGAACTGGCACTTATTTGGTGCTAGAAAAGGAGCTTAGGAGACGGTAAGTCGTTCCCTGAGAAATACTCTATGTCCTAGTCTAGCTTCCTCCCACGACCTCTTAAGATAAAGAACCCAAACAGTGAATCGATAAAACCCTGTAAAACTACGACTAAAATAAGATAACAGGGACAAAGATCATCATTTTTTCGATAGCCTTCATCACGCTATACGCCATACCAACGAAGGCGTGGATTTTCCTCCTCAGCCTATGAAGTATTCTTCATCAGCGCAACACCATACAACACTGCTCTAGGACTGCTTCTTCTTGACAGACCGCCTCTCCATAGCAACAGTCCCTACAATCGTAAGCAAGCCCAAAGCCAGCGGTAAGTACAAAGTCTGCACTACAGCCTTGTTATACCCTGACAGAACAGCCCCCAACTTCTCACTCCCAATATAGCCTCTAATCCCCGACAAGCCGGCTGCCTCCAGCGCTGACCCATTGGTAGAAGGCGAGTACTGTTGGATTTCATCGACAAGGCGATTATTAAACAGCGTAGCAGATGCAGATACGAAAAGCGCAGAGCCCATGCCGGCCCCGAACGTGATGACGCCAGTTCCGATCGATATGTCCTCGATGGATAAAGAGGTCGTCACGCCAAGCTGCGGGCCTTGAATCCCAAAGCCGATCGCCAGACCGAGAAGGCCTAATAGAGAAGATGCTTTGCCGACGCTCTGATCGAGATTGATGGTTGTGAGGAGGCCGGATGCGATGGGTGCTAGAACGCTAGTTGCGTACATGAAGGCTAAGTGTTTGCTTTAGCTAAGATGTAGAGAAGCGAAGCATGCAAATCAGATAGATGGGTAGGTACGTACGGAAGAAATAGCCAATTCTCGTTGTGCCTGCTCCTGCGAGAAGGATAGCAATCATTAATCCAACGATCATAGGAACACCGAGCAGACCGGATTTTGCAGCTGTATACCCCTTCACGCCCTGGAAGTAGATAGAGATGTAAATCTCTGTCACAGCGAGGATTCCGTCACAGCAGGCACTGTACCAGAGACCAGCCAACACGCTGCGCTTTTTGATGATCCTAAGCGGAAGCGTTGCTGTTTCTCCTTGCTGGTACTGGAGATATGCGAAAGCAGAGAATAGCACCCCGAAAAGGAGGAAGAGGAGGACAATCCGCCAATCGCCCCATCCGTATGTTGTGCCACCCCATTGAAGCGCCATCAAGAAACACGAGAGCGAGGGAACAATTAGCAGGGTTCCTAGCGGGTCACTGCGCTTAATCTTGTTCCAGAGCGTCGGCAATGGGTTCTCTGGATCCACCGTCATCGGCACAGGGTCGTGGAATCCATACGCTGTAAACGCGATGCAGAAAACACCCAGAGGAAGGTTGATACCAAAGCATGCGCGCCAGCTGAATGCATCGATCAGCGCACCGCCAATAATTGGCGCTGTTACCAATCCGATAGATTGAATGCCCCCTACAACACTAATCCAGAGGGCTTGCTTTGATAGGGGAAAAAGGTGGCGGAGCATCTTGACCGCTCCTGTGCCCATTGCGCTGGATCCTAAACCTGCTATTGCGCGGCCGATGATAAACATCTTTGAGCTGGTTGCTAGGGTGCAAAGAAGGGAGCCCAGTTCGAAGATGATAATCCCGGCGAGGAAAATTGATTTCAGGGGGAAAATGGTATAGAGTTTGCCGAAGCTGGGACGGAGATTAGCAGGTGAGAGTTATTTAAGGGGATTTGGGCGCCAGTGTGTACAAAAAGACGAAGGCGCTCAGAGTCAACCCGCTTTATATGAAGATTGTCAGTGCTGTCATTTTTAGACCACGCTCAATGGTCCTTGACTTACTATGCAGCATTATACCAACCAATGTCAGCAACCGTCTTGAATTGATCTGTAAGGCTAGGTACAGCGACTGCAACAATAGTGAGATCCTAGGACATTATAAATTACTGATCAACCACGGAGTTATAGTCGAAGAACCCACCAAGCCTTTAAGAAACATCGCAACGCACAAGGTTGCCACAGTGAGCCATAGCTTGGGCCCAGTTGGAAAGTTGATTTCTTCTTCTGAGACGCCGACCTCCTCGATCTCGAGCTGTTGTGCGGGGTGTCCAGCCTGAACCGTATCCTCGGCAGGCATTCTTTGGATGGTATCTGAAGTGGACGGAGCGTTTGCCATAGTGATTAAAACAAAAAATACTGACGGATATATTCCTAATCAATTTCTCATATACACTCTGGGTTAATAGCAGGTTCACCTCGTCTTAAAGTTCGTTGGAGGTTTGCGGGGATGTATGACGTGGAGGCTTACGGCGGCTGCCTAGCAGGAGGATAGAGATTCCACCAATTGGTTGACGAAATTGTTAGGTAGCTCGGTTTAACCAATAAAAAAGCGGTAAATGCAAAGGGTGACATCAGATCACGACTGCTAAGCGAAGAGGGGCAGATACAGTTTCGAGCGTTGCTTGGAGCTTTCATACATGCATTTAAGACGATTCTATCATGAAGGTATATGCTGCACACTCTGAGCATCTAAAGCTAGGTCCTCGATCGTTATGTCTATTTTAATAGGTCAAGGTGTCAAAGCCACAACTGAAGCAGACCTTGAATATGATGTGACCGTCTGCTCAGGCTAGATAATCCAGAATGGCACGAGAAGCCAGAAGAAAATCCGTATGCCTACATCAAATAACTTGAAAGAAGAGATGATATGGTAAATGATAAGTAGTGGTCCATCGTGAATTATTGACCTTGTTACTCGTAATGTTAAGTACCATTTTAGTATAATCTATCCAGTCCTGACATAATGTTAATATTATACACGTTAAAACAGGTAGCGAAAATAAGAATCGCTATAGTGGGCTTTCTCAAATCCGAAAATGAAACAAAATCTTTCTAATGCTTAATATACTTCCTCCAATCATGTACATCCTTGAATCCTAGAACCTCCCTGATCTTGCGGTTACTCAGCGGTGCCTCATACTCCCCCATCTCACGAGTCACCTTAGTTCCCGGATAGTTCTTTGCCAAGAACTCCTTCGTTGTCCCCCTGACCGTGATCGTATCATTTGTGGCATTGAAGATCTGAAAGCCGAGCCCGTCTTTCTTGATCGCCAAGTCACAAATCTGTCCCAGATCGCGGGCATCAATGTATGACCAAGCGTTACGCTTGCGGCTAGCAGGCTTCGCAATATAGCCCGGGAAGTCTCGCTCATCTATCAACTCATCAGTTCCAACAGTTCCGGCAGGGTGATCGTCATGCGATGGCTTACACTCATGAGGTTCAATGACATTCCCAATTCGGAGGGCATAAATATCCACCCCAAAACGTCTCGCGAACTTTTACTCGTCAGCTGCTATCTAACTTCATGTTCACATTATCTCGACGTACTGTTCTTGCCGTCCTTTCGCCACAGATTTTGCTGAGAGCATATGAGTCTTCGGGGTCGACATCGTAGTCTTCTTCGAGAGGAAATGAATGGTAGTCTGCATCTCCTTGGGCAAAGCATACGCCGTAGGTCGTCTCACTACTCGCGATGATAATCTTCTTGACGCCAAGCTTGCATGCTACAGAGAAATGTCAGTTACAACATTTCAGCTAGTGCTTTTGTAAAGACTCACCGGCCTCGATTACATTGTAAGTAGATATGACATTCCTGAAAATCAAGTTAGCGAGGGATTAAAGCTGTCGAACGAGAACGACAAAATTCATCAGAGCTTACGCTTGGAATGTCTCGTTGTCTGGAACGATCATGTTGCATGGGTATGCAGCAAAGTGTATCACCACATCTGGCGGCTGGGGAAGCGACTTCTCTGCATAACCACTCATGTTGAAATGCGAGGTCAAGGCATTGAACACCTGTCCCGATTGCGTGAGGTCTGTCTTCAAGGTGTAGATGTCGGCTTTTGGATACGGGAAAGGAACAAGGTCTACATTAAGTACTTTGTGGCCTTGCTCGAGGAGGTATGGTAGCACGCTAGGTGATCTCCAGGTTAACTTTGCTAAAATATGGATAGATTTGAGAGTTGAGAACATTTTTGTTCACGATTTCTTTACTTAAAAGAAATGTCTAAAAGGGGTGTCGCAAAATGTCGGACAGGAGGTCAGCGCTTAGAGAAATTCACATACTGTCTTCCAGCTTTACCACTCCCACCAGTGAAGAGAATGCGTTTTCCGCCCGATTTCATAGGAAGCGTACTATCTCCCATTTTGAATACTTTGTGAGGCTCCATTAGAAAGGATAGAAATGGTTCTAATTTTTGTAAAGGACGTTTTAGATCGATGTTCACTGTTTTGAGATTGATTCTCACTAAACAAGTATCAGGAGCGGGGTTCTTTATCCTACATATCAAGCGCCGCATATTATTTCTAAGACTAATCCCGGCGTAAATCCGCACATGCGGTATTCAGACCATAGCCAAGCGGCACGGCTATGCAACAGCTTCGTCATATCATGAAAGTGGGATGACAAGCTTAGCAAGGGTCCCGTCCTTATAAATCATCCCAACACAACGCAGTGACATCGCGGCTTTCGGTCCGCACCATCTCTCCTCGCCAATTAGGAAATCATGAGGTCATGTTACTAGGACTATTATGTCTAACGAGTTTGAAAATGCCGCAGCTTCCTTTCCATGGCGGGCTTTGTTACCCCGGATTGTTGGCCACTATCCCCACAAAACGATCATCCTAGTGCGGGGTGATAACGGTGATGTATCCGCAAGATGGATAAATTGGGCGTTGGGTTGATTTACCCCCCGTGGGGACATAGTTTGAGTGACATTCCGAACTGTTGATATAACATGAGACAGATATCCGGAGTGCTGTCATCAGAAAAGCAATCTTGCCACGCCAAATAATCAACTCTCTCGAAATGAAGCCTGGAGTTTATCAATTTCTGGTGGGGTGCTTTGCCGCCCTGGGCTCCTTTTTATTTGGCTACGATTTGGGCGTCATAGCTGAAGTTGTTGCTTCAGACTCTTTCAAAAGATTGTTTCTCCAGCAAAATGCAAATTCTCGTTCTGGGACCGTCGTGGCACTCTTTACCGGAGGTTGCTTCACTGGAGCCTTGGGAGCTGGCTTTTCTGACAGACTTGGCCGTCGCGGTACAATTCTTATGGCATGCTGCATTTTCGTTATTGGGGGCACAATTCAAACCGCAGGCGTTACGATCGGCATGCTATATGCTGGAAGATTTATTGCAGGTATTGGTGTCGGATTTCTGACGGTATGTGACCCACGACGTGATTACCTGGATGGATCTGACTTTTGCGACACAGATGATTATTCCCATTTACCAGTCCGAAATATCTCATCGCCGCATCAGAGGCCGAATCACTAGTCTTCAGCAACTCTTCAACGCTCTGGGACAGATATTTGCAACATGGGCTGGTTACGGTTGCTTCGTAACATGGGATGCCACTGGTGATAGCCGTTCATGGCGGATTCCACTTGCCGTCCAAATCATCCCGGCTCTCTTTCTTGGCGGCCTTGTGTATCTCTTCCCAGAAAGTCCGAGATGGCTTTGTGACCATGATCGACCGGAGCAAGGACTCAAAAACCTGGCTCACTTGCACGCTCACGACGACGTCAAAGATTCATATGTCATCGCAGAGTTCAATCTCATCCAAGCCCAAATTGCAGAGGAGCATTCCCAGCAGTCCAAAACATACCTTGATCTTTTCAGAGACTGGCCCAATCTCCGGCGGACTATCTTGATGATGATGATCCAAGCCAGCTGTCAGATGACTGGAGTCAGCGCCATCCAGTACTTCTCTCCTCAAATCTTTGCTCAAATCGGCATCCCTACAGACACAACACTTCTCTTACAGGCCGTCAATGCAATCATTGCTTTCCTCGGGACCGCCGTCTGCATTGCCATAATTGACAACGTTGGTCGGAGACCCCTCGAAATCTATGGCGCCATCATCATGAGCGGGACATTTATCGTCAACGCTATATTGATCGCGGTGTTCCCAGCAACTGTATCCAACACTGGAGCACATTGGGGTTTCATCATTATGACTTGGATCTTCAACTTTGTATTCTTCGTCACCAGCGGTCCTCTCTCTTGGGCAATCCCGGCCGAGCTTTTCGGCACAGCGATGAGGACTAAGGGCGTATCATTCGGTGCGATGACTTCATTTGCCTTCAATACTATGATCGGTCAAATCACCCCGATTGCAATTTCGTCCATCGGCTGGAAGTTCTATATCATATTCATTGTTTGCAACCTGACAAGCGCGCTCTTTTTCTGGGCATTCCTTCCAGAGACCAAAGGACTTAACTTGGAAGATATGGATGAGCTGTTTTATAACTCGCCGACTTTTGTTCCTGGATCCCACTGGAAGCCGAGCTCTCATGTCGATAGCGACGCAGCGGAGGTGAAGGAACAGGAAGAGAGTGATGTTGGGACTGTGAAAACTGATTACGCAGGTGGGATTCCGACACAACAGCAGGTTGAACGGGTTCAACTGAAGGACTAGGTATTAGTGGGCCCAACAGATCATATGAGGAATCTTTTGGTGAAACAGATACTAGAGAAGGTCCGATAGAGCTTTGCGTATAATCGCGGAGTTGGAATTAGTGATAGAAACAATTTGTATCCCCAAGACTCCTTTGGGCCTATGGAAATTAGCCCGCACAGGAACCCAAATTAGATTTATTGACTAAATTCAATCAATGTCTTGAATGTCTTAACTAGCTAATGGAAAGGATTTGGGTGTGAAATTTGATAATAGAAAGCTGTCGTCTTAAGACACTCTAAAAACTAGATAGTAATCTCAACGGTCCAAGTTAAACTCTCTATTTTAAATAGAAAGTTAGCACCTAATATAAAGCCTATATTAAATATGAAAGCTATCTGCAACTAAATGGGTTGAACATTTTGAAGCGTTCGTGAGGAATGACTTTCGACGTACTGATAAGCGAAACCAGCGCGTTGAATTTTTTCTAGGCTTCCTGGGGACATTTCTCCACTGTCATTGCCATTCATCGGGGAGGATGCCATTGAACGGAGTAAACTAGTCACAAAGTACGGAAGTTCAGATCCGAGATATGTCGCTGTCATACAGCAGTAGGGTGCAGGTCACTCGGGCGGTATTGAATCCTTAGCGAAGATGACGTCCTCGTGAAATGCGGTTGGCTGATTGTCACTCAGCGCAGCCAACTGGCCACACGCTGACAAGAATGGGGTAGTCAGCCAAACCCCCTTCATAATGAAATGCGGGGTTCGTCCGATAGGTGCAAAATATGTACAATCCACTAACCCTTACGATGATGTGCCGTGACAGTTTTCATGTGGATTGCAAGGTTTGAAAAGCTGTCCATCTGCAGCCCACTTGAGTTATACAGCATCACCAACAATTGAAGGCATGGCAGACACTGTATTTCCTCTTAATACAGGTGCGAAAATCCCAGCGCTTGGACTTGGTAAGTGTTTGTTTGTTCGTCGAGTCAGCATATTTTCTGACTGATTTAGGGACTTGGCAGTCAAAAGCAGGAGAAGTGGAGCGCGCTGTGGAATATGCACTTTCTATTGGCTACCGACACATTGACACAGCCTACAGCTATGGAAACGAAGAAGAAGTCGGCATTGGACTGAAGAAAGCATTTGATGCGGGTATCAAACGTGAAGATGTATTCGTCACCACCAAGCTCTGGTCCACGCACCATAAGCGCGTGCAGGAAAATCTTGACATGAGTCTCGAGAAGCTTGGTTTGGACTATATTGATTTGTACCTGATGCACTGGCCGGTAGCTATGAACCCGAATGGAAACCACCCATTGTTCCCTACCACGCCGGACGGGAGCCGTGACGTTGATTTCAGCAGGCATCACGTTGATACCTACCTCGATATGGAGAAACTTCTTCACACAGGAAAGGTCAGGGCCATTGGTGTTGCGAATTACAGCGTCTTGTACCTTGAAGAACTTCTCAAGCGTGCATCCATCGTTCCGGCGGTCAACCAGATCGAGAACCACCCATTATTACCTCAAGATGACGTTTCGGACTTTTGCAAAGCCAAGGGTATTCACATTACGGCATACAGCCCCCTCGGCAGTACTGGCAGCCCCCTGTTGACCTTGCCCGTCGTCGCGCAGATTGCAACAAAACATGGCGTTTCGCCCGCTAGCATTCTCCTTAGCTACCACGGTATGTGAATGCTTGGGGACTTATTACTATGTTTCTAATTTTTTTACTAGTTGTGAGCGGACATTCGGTACTGGCGAAGTCGATAACTCCAACACGGATCAAGGCGAATTATCAAGTGACCAAGTTGGATCGTGAGGACATGGATGCCCTCGCACAGGTGTCATCTGGCGGTAATTTGAAGAGACACGGGAATCCGCCGTGGAAAGTGAACTTGGGTTTCCCTGATCAGCAATAGGTCATGTAATTATCATAGAACTGCCGTTTAATTGTACTACGAAGTAAAGAGTTATTTTGGGTACTTCTTCCTAGAAGCCTTGGCTTGTAAGAGTGATTTCGAGGTTTGTTAAACGGAACCATTTAAAATCGGAAAATATCACTATTTCCAGAACTGATACCTTGTCCAATTCTCATTTTATGCAGTAGGATATTCAGAGGAACCAAGTCTCTCCATTCTGAGGCTGCCTCATATCATTGTTTCATTCACTGGAACATTCGAACTTTTGAAGTCCGGGCAATGCTCAAAGGTAAGAGCAGGTCCGATGTAATTAGTCACTGGCAGATGATAATTCTGTTATTACCCGCTTCAATAGATAGCTTTAAGGTTTGAGAGGAGCTGGAAGCGCACATGTTTGAGAAAATGTAAAAGCTTATTACATTGTTCCAGGCTGCCACTGCCAAGGCCCAGCATTAGTGACATCGAAAAAACCAATAGGGAAAAAGTTCTCATCAAACATCTCAGGCGAGTCCCCATACAGTGGCAGCGGTACATAATTGGCACCAAAATCCTGCCCTACATTCACGCCCTGAATTCCATTGGTACCGTTCGACTGGTCAACATATCCAAGAGCAGCCCTTTGTTCGGGGTTCAAATCTGTCTGTCCTTCACGAGACAGGCGCGCCAGCATCTTACTCAGGCCGCGTGCAATATGATATGATAAATGCCGCTCACTCGCACCTTCTTTGCTGAAGATCTTAATAACACGTTCTACACTTTCGCGAATGAGAGCACTGTCTGTGCCCAGACGGGCCGCTTTCCACTGCTGCTGAACCTTCAAAAGAAAGACAGCAGCATAGGTTATCATTGTATGCAGATATAATGGAACACCGATGAGCGCATCTCTGATATCGGGCTCGTCGATGACAAGTTGCAAAATGGACATGGCGCAGGAGATGGCGAGGTTTGCGTGTTCGCGGCGGCCAGCGGATATATTTTGAGACGAGAGCTGCTCGAAACCACGGAGCGAAAGGGAATTGAGTTGCAGTTTTGCGAAGTGGTAGTGAAGGTTTACGCCTTTGGATGGATACGATGAAATATGAGGATTAGGAGCTGAAGTCTATCAGAAGAGTAAGGTAAGAGGCCGGGGCGGGCGTTTTTCATACCAAGCTGAGGCTCCCACCTAACGCGCCAACGGTCAATCTCAATGTTCCACTGGCGAAGTCGTCCCAAGTCAACTTCTTCTAACTTTACTTCCACTTCTGGGCCAAAGGAGTTGTATATCTGGGTAAGAATTATGAAGATTGCTACCTGACTGTGGAGTCTGAAGTCAGCTTGTGTAACTCCAGGTAACTGCAAGAACTTTTCGTGTTGAATTATCGAAGTATCGTCTTGGATGACCGGTGGCCTGCCGTACGCAATACTAAAGTGGTGATCGCAGACATATAAGAGATACCACAATCGGGCACCCTCGAAATGCTCTTGGGATCCTTTAATTGCTCGAGCATAGCTTCTGTGAAGATTCAGCTCGGTTGCGATTCTCACCGCATGCCCAGATAATTTCCCTAAGAGAATCCCAATTAGAAGTCTGAAAACTATTCAACGTGCTTATAATATTGGAGACTAACAGCTGACATCCGACAACCAGAACGCCCCGATGCATAGCCCTCTGATCCCGTCCAGGGTATGATAGCGATCCAACATTGAGGCACTGACAAGGTCGAGAAATTCTGCGTAGCAAACATCAAATGTGGAGGATTTTCCAGGAATATGTAGAGCAGTGACTGTGAGGATAGCTGCCAGCAACAACGACGATGATCGCCGAACTGAAAGCAGATCCTTGTGTACGAGGACAATCCCACCCCAGAGGTATTGATTTAGCGAGCGCTCGAATATCTTAAACATTTCCTCCGCCTCTTCTAAGCTGATTTCACCGCTCGAAATGAAATCTTTGTCCTCTAGAGGCGCAGCCGGTCCCTGTTGGAAGTAGCCCTGCGGATTGCTGCGTAGGTTTCTAAGCTTCGTAACTTCGTAGAGGCTTCCCATTGGCGCAGCTATTAGTACATTGCTTCCAGGCTCCCCGAAACTTGGTCTTTCTTGAGAATTTTCTCTTGTCATTGCCATCGTTGCACTCTGACTGGTTCTTCTTTCCTGCTCTTGACCTCGCGCTGAGGCACGCATCCGGGCATGGAACTCTTCGTGTCCGTCGAAGGAAGGGTAAGCATGCTGCGACGATTGATCTGGCACGGTTGAAGAGAATGTTTCCAGAGCAGGCAGAGCCAGATTGCGAAGAATTTCAGAGACTGCTGTCTGCAATTGTCCGGATGTGTACTCCATCCGTGCTTTCCATCTGCCACGATTATTAGAAGGTATCAAACATCACAGCTCGCATCTTTCACTCACTCTCCATCATCCTCCAGAATCGATTGCAAATTCTTGTTGACTACACATTGAAAACCTCGTTTTCGACATCTGCCGCATATCTTTTGTCCACCTTCTTTCAGGTCGCATTTGATTTTTCGTCGTTGGCATTCCGTGCCTGGAAATGCCCTCAGCGAACGCTCTGAATTTACTGAAAATGCCACAGTCGACGCAGTACTAAGAGAGGTGCAGCACTTACAAGCCTGTATCTTTTTGGACACCTTTGGAACCCTCGTCGATGCTCCCCTTGTCGCTCCATTCGGAATGTCGATTATGCTCTCTACCCCATTTTGCATCTGTGGGGAAGGCACCCTGTCACTGATGTCATAGTGGGCGCGCTTCATACCGCTTGTGAGACCGATTTTGGAAACTTTGGCAGACAGACACGCCTTTCATGCCAAGTGTCGCAGTACGGATTTGTGCCCGTGAGAGGTGCGCGTTTTGAAAGAAGAGACGGATGGAATGGCGCGCGGAGGATTTGTCCCCTCTTACAGCTCGGGTTGAACCCCGCACTCGGGGATAACCCCGCGGACAACCCTAGTCACGGAGGTCCAATCATGGAATGGGCCATCTTTTTGCACAGGAGCTCGACTTGGAGGGTTTTGTTTACTTGTCGGTCTTCGGCTATAAACCACGAAAAAAAATGTAAAGAACGAGCATTTGAACAATAATTCAATAAACTTTTCCTGTCCAAAGATCGCAAGAATATAGATTCGATGACTTCTACCAAAGTCGCCTTCGTAGGGCTGGGCGCCATGGGCTTCGGCATGGCGTCCCACCTTGTGAAGAAAGGCTATGATGTGATTGGATACGACGTCTACAAGCCAACTTGTGTCAGATTTCAACAAGCAGGAGGCAGAGTTGCACAATCACCACGAGAGGCGGCTCTAGAGGCAAAGACTCTCATATGCATGGTTACCAGTTCACAGCAGGTAGACTCTGTACTGTTCGATTCTGAGAATGGAGCGGTTGAAGGTATTCACTTCTTGTCTCGATCCCTTTTGCGAACAGCAAATGTGGCCACATTCCTCGAGGTATTTCGCTTCATTGTATGCACTAACAACCAAGTCAGTTCTTCCTCTGAATGCATCTATTATCATATGTTCCACGGTTCAATCTGCCTATCTTACGGAAATACGGTCAAGGCTTGATTGCATCGGTCGAAATGATATTTCCCTAGTCGACAGTCCAGTATCAGGTGGAACTGTGCGAGCAGCCAAGGGGACGTTGACAATTTTAGTATCAGCGAGTCCGGGTGCTTTGCGTCAGCACAGGGGAATCTTATCAGACCTCTCGGAAAAACTATTCATCATACCAGGTGGTATTGGAGCTGCGAGTAATGTCAAGATGGTCAACCAGTTACTAGCGGGGGTTCATATTGCCGCTGCAGCTGAGGCTATGGGACTCGCCGTCCGAATGGGTTTAAACACTCGCCGCGTTTATGAGATAATAGTCAACGCTGCAGGAAATAGCTGGATGTTTGAGAATCGAGTACCACACATGTTAGATAACGATTGGACACCCCGATCGGCTCTGGACATCTTTGTAAAAGATATGGCATGCAATTGAACGTCCAATATACGTATGTGTTGCTAATATTTGGAAGGGAATTGTCACTTCTTCGGCTCGATTACAAGGATTTCCCCTTCCACTTGCTTCGGCCGCCGAGCAGCTTTATCTATCAGCATCTTTGTCTGGATATGGCAAAGAAGACGACTCCGGCCTTGTTCGGCTGTTCACGCCCGGTAACGAGTCTGCAGTTCACGACAATGGAAAGCTCGATGTGGCTACAGAAGATAGATTGACACCTACATTAACACCAAACGAGATCAAAAAGGTTGGTTTTATTGGTCTCGGAGCCATGGGTCTTGGAATGGCGACTAGCTTGATAAAGGGTGGATTTCAGGTCTCTGGATATGACCTCTCGCCGAAGCCAGTTTTGAAATTCCTCTCTGCTGGCGGAAAAGCCGAGGCAGCGAACTCACCAACAGAGGCTGCTTCACATGCCGATATTGTAGTATTAATGGTACAAGCTGCATCGCAGGTTGAAGATGTACTTTTTGGCTCCGGTAATGTCGCGGAGAGATTGCCAATTGGTGCTGTTGTGATTATCAGTTCAACTATTGCTCCGTCTTTCGCCCGAAAAATTGATACCCGTCTCCGAGATTTGGGAAAAGATCTCTGTCTCGTTGATGCGCCGGTCAGCGGAGGAGTGGCCAAAGCAGCCGAGGGACTTTTGACAGTAAGTCTACGGCCCGATTCAAGAATTACTACTCATCGAGTTGAACAGATCATCTGCTCGGCAACCAAAACAGCCATGTCAAAAGCTACCCCAGTTCTCCTCGCCATGAGTGGAAAGCCGGAGAACATCTACTTTGTTGGGGGAGGTGTTGGTGCCGCTTCTTCGGTGAAGCTCATCAATCAGCTCCTTGCTGGAGTGCATATCGTTGCGGCAGCTGAAGCAATAGCGTTCGGTGCTAAGATGGGCTTAGAAACTCAAAAAGTATACGAGATCATCAAAAATGCCGCTGGAGGAAGCTGGATGTTTGAAAACCGTGTCCCAGCAATGCTGTCAGAGGATTGGACGCCCCACTCAATGCTTGCCATTTTCGTAAAGGACTTGAGCATTGTGCTAGATGAGTCGAAAAGATTAGGGTTCCCAGCATCTCTCACTGCGGCTGCGCACCAGACAAACTTGATGGGAGCCTCATATGGCTGGGCTCAAGAAGCAGATGGAGGAATTGTCAGACTGTGGGAGTTGATCACTGGAGTCTCTGTTTCGAAGAGTGCCAGACCACAAGAGATACCTTTCACACCTCGAGAATACCCAAAATTGCCTTTGAACGAGACCTTGGATGCTCTTCCTGCTGAGTACGAGGGAGATGTCCTTCGGTCGATCAAAGAACAAATTTCCGATCAGAAAACCCCGTTGCTTGTTATTCTGGATGACGACCCAACTGGCACTCAAACCTGCCACGATATTTCGGTACTCACTGTATGGGATATTGAGACCCTGCAACTCGAGTTCAAAACAGCTGAACGTGGGTTTTTCATTTTGACAAATTCTCGGGCATTTCCTCCAAAGGAAGCAAAGAAACTCGTGGAGACCATCTGTCAAAACATCCAAAATGCAGCTCAAGCAACTGGCAAAACTTTTGAAATTGTCCTTAGGGGTGATTCCACATTGCGAGGGCATTTTCCCGAGGAGCCAGAAACAGTAGAGGCTATACTAGGGAAAGGAAACATAGACGCATGGATCCTGGCACCCTTCTTCTACCAAGGTGGTCGATACACCATCAACGACGTTCATTATGTTGCAGAAGGCGATACTTTAGTTCCAGCTAGTCAGACGCCATTTGCAAGGGATGCTACCTTTGGATACAAGTCATCAAATTTGAGGGACTACGTGTTGGAAAAAGCTGGTTCTAAGTTCACTGTTGACGATTTTGTCTCCATTAGTATTGAAGATATCAGACTTGGGATTGACCATGTCACCGAGAAGCTTCTGAAGGCTACGAAGGGGAGTGTTGTGATTGTCAATGCTGCCGCCGAGACCGATATGCACGTTTTTGCAGCTGGCATCCTTGCAGGTAAGCTATACGTCTCTTGGTTCCTCAGTACACAACTCCAAAAGTTCACTCGACCTCTGATCACAAAGCTTTACCCTGGAATTCATGCTGATCAAGCTGTCAGCCGAGCAAAAAGGTCGCAAGTACATTTGTCGCACTGGTGCGGCTTTCGTTTCCTCCAGGCTCGGCATAACTGGAATTCCACCCTTATCTGCAGAATCTCTCAACATTAACAACACTACTACTGGAGGGCTGATTATTGCCGGGTCTTATGTACCAAAGACGACTTTGCAGTTGCAATCTTTACGGACACGAAGGGCCTCAAAACTCTACGTGATTGAACTTCCAGTGGCAAAGTTGATCCATTCGTTGGAGGCCGTCACAGATTTCGTGAGCAAAGCAGTCGAACACGCATCGCAGTCACTTCAAAATGGTCAGGACGTTCTTATCATGACTTCACGCGATTTAGTAGTTGGGCAGGACCCAGTTTCGAGCCTGGGCATCGGAGGGCTTGTTGCAGAGATATTGGTCCGAATCATGCTGGGAATTGAAGTGAGGCCGAGATATGTCATCGCCAAAGGAGGGATCACATCTTCTGATATGGCTACGAAGGGGTTGAAAATGAAACGAGCTGTGATAGTCGGACAGGCTGCAGCGGGCGTACCTCTGTGGAAGTGTGATGAAGGGACCTCGAGACACCGGGGTGTTCCGTTTGTGGTGTTTCCTGGGAATGTCGGAGGGGAGAATACCTTAGCGGAGTTGGTGGAGAGATGGGCGTTGCCTAAATATAGCTAGGGGGGGATTAATCCAGGTTATGACAAAGATTCTCTCCGAGAGGGGCTAAGCGACGAACACTTCTTCTAACTCAAACATTTCATAATAGAAATTCACTACTTATATGAAGGTTTTCCGAGAGTTGCACTGGAATCAAAGATATTACCGCTTGACGACCCCTTTCCCTACCAAGTGAAAACGCCATCCTTGTGAACCAAACAACCAACATCTGAGTCCCTCTTCCCCTCCAAAATACTCAAAACGAACTCCCCAGCCACATCTGCATCCATAGCCCCACCCCAGCCACTGATCTCCACTTCACTCGTTCCCCTCAAATTGCTCCTCACAAAACCCGGACTCACAGCAAACACCTTCAAGCCCGTTGGGCCGTACTGGGCGTGCTCCATCGCAACAAGCATATTGAGCGCCGCTTTACTGAGCACGTACACACCACCACTCTTTATGTGTGAATGCACAGTGACATTCCGAGCTGCATTTCGCACAAGCGTTCCCTGGCCACTGCTCACGAAGAGCGAGTACGGCTTCTCCGACTTCATCAACAACGGTCTGAATGCAGCAGCAACCATTGCAGGCCCCGTCACATTAGTCTCCAAAACCGAATTGAACCGAGTCTTGATGTTGTTAATGTGGATCCCACTTATTCCAGCGTTGTTGATGAGTACATCCAGTCGCCCATGTTGTTCTTCTACGTGTGCAACAGCGGCAGAGATTGAATCCTCATCGGTGACATCGAGCTGAATGGCGGAGAGAGTGCCTTTAATAATGCTTACTTCGATCTCAGCTTTTGCAGCATTGCCCTTCTCTAGAGAACGAGCGCATATAATGACATGAAAAGCCTCGGAGGCACTGGCGAGTACTTTTGCTGTTGCGAAGCCCACACCAGAATTCGCGCCTGCATATTTCATTACCAGATCTGTGCACTTCAGTGATGCTTGGAATTCTTACCAGTAATAAGAACAATTCTTGACATGTTGAGGACTGGTGGATTCGCGATTGAATTGCAATGGCGTATCTAAGTACTGTTCCTTGGGTGTGTCCTGATCCATTATACATATCTTATTGAGTTCCAATCTGCATCTCCTTCCGACTCCGTATCGGCGCCGAGCGACACATAACCGTATATGATTGGGTGAAATACCAGGACGTGCGGCGCTCAATTTGGATTATCGGGGCTGCAAAGTGAAGGCTTGGTTTCTTGTCGGAGTTAGAGGACTTAACAAATGGAGTTAAGGGGTTATCAGAATCGGCATCTTTTGTATAGAACCAATGCAACATGAGATGCTACATGGGGTCGGGGAATTCTGCAAGTTCAGTGGATGTTCGTGGAAGTGAATATTTAAATTCCTGATGGTAGCTCAAACTGAGTCGAGACCGAATGCCATTGGTTCATCCCTCGACTTGGAATGTCCCTCTTCTGTCTTGCCAACCGCTATATTGACATACCAAAGGTATAATATTGTGGTATCCAAAGACATTCCGCAGCGTTCTTAACGAATGACTTTCTCCGTTCGTAGAACTTCAAAGTGCCTACATATCGAAATTTAGACATTCAATTTTAATCATGCCCAAAGCATTCCCCAAATCGCCTGACAAGTCAAAACCAAAAGTTACTCAAAGTCGCGTCACGAAAACGACGAAGAAAACAACGAGCAAGCCCGCAGCCTCTAGTAAATCTAGCAATAGACCCTCTTCCCATGGTGTACCCGCTGTCCAGCACACGGAAAGATGGGAGAAAACACGAGAAAGTATGCAAGACCCTTCCATCAGAAGCAATATCTAAGACTTTTCCCCCCAGCTGTCTTCGAAACCAGCGAAACACATACTCTGAAACCGCCGAGCAAAACCACACCTAAAAGACCCCCAATCTTAGCCGGTGGCCATATCTATGCCAGTAACGGCAAAGCAACCTCTGTATCCTTCTCCATTACCGAACCATACAACCTCGCCCTCGGGCTTTCCATGGTCTGCGAACCCAGCATGTCCAATATACGCGCTGGTATAACGTACGAGGAAAGCGTCCCAGGATCGAAGAGTCTGCCTATCTATCTGGGAGGTTGGGCCGATACCAAGGAGTACAAACTCGGAGGCGAGCTCCTAGAATGTCCTCCGGGCTCTGGCGTTCAGACGGGCGAAATCAAAACGAGGACTTATCCAACGTGGCTACCCGAGTTGACGATATCGCGAATCAGATTTGCGAGCTCCATTGAGGAGCTAAAGGTCGTGGTTTGGCTGAAGAAGCTTGAGATGAGTGGGAAGCATAATTGGTGCATCAACATCACAGCCTCGGATATCTCGCCGAGGGGATTTCAGCTGAATATCCATACCTGGGATGGGAGTCGCGTCTTTGGCACTGATGTTACTTGGATCGCGTATTCTGCGAAAGAGAAAGGGGAGGAGATACTAAGCGTTGTTGTCGGGGGCGGGATGCCAGGTTCTGCTAGGCAAGAGAAGAGTTTGGGTGGTGTCGTGAGCTTTCCCGAGGGAACGAAGGACAAGAGAGAGGTTCTGTTGGCATCGAGTGGGTTCGATGTTAAGTTTGCTGGTGGTAGGGCCCTGAATATACAAGCAAGGGGATCGAATTTGGGTGGGTCTGACATGGAGTGGGAAATCACGAAGCGAGAGCCTGTTGGTGCCGATGAGCAGGAAACTGGGGTTGACATCGAAGCAGCTTCTGGGCAGTATATCTTAATTATGAAATAATGGTAGAAATGATGCTGGGAGTTATAGTTAGTACTCTTTCACCTCAATCCAGATTTCATTCATCTTAGGCTGAGCCAGAGAAGCCCGGTGTCATGCTGTTTATGCCTTAGCAATAGTGAGCCTGAAGGCTGAATATCTCCAGACCCAAATTCGTCGATTTCGAATCTTATTTAGGTTGATGTTTAGAGTCTGCTGCGGTCTCGAGTTGTTATTCTATTTTTAATCTGCTTTATCCCACTCGGTAAGAAAAGGGGAACCTCGCTTAGCTTTCTGCACACTGCTTTATAATCACCTTACGCGCTCCGCATCACCCACACTTATGATTATCCTCTTCTGAGAGGAGACCACTTCCGCCAAGGACGATGAGGTACTGAAACAAGCATTTCTCAACCTTGGCCCTGCAGAGATGGACCAGGGTCAGAGCCCAAAGCAATGGACCTTCGTTACCGCATTGGAACCAGCTCAATTCCAGAACCCGTCCTCACAATGGCTTGTCAGATCAGCAGTAAAGCGCGACTATTTGCGGTCTCGGCGCTCTAAGCCAAGGTCTGCTCCACGCATGATTGCGCCTCGTGAGAGGTCCATAGCTCAGTCCTCTGCACTACAGACACTTGAGGTTGAAGCAACCCAGTCGCTTACATCGGATGACCTAGCTGAAAATGGTACTCAAAGAGAGCAAGAGAATGCATCAAATATGCATGTCGTGCAGATCAACTATAGTGGGGCTGCTGCAGAGACGTCTGCTTCCTTCGTCCCAGACTGGATACTAGGGACTCACGTCTGGCGAACAGAGGATGCGATGGCTGCATTCAACATCCCTCAGCGATATTACGGATACTACTCGGACGTGATAAATCACTGTATGTCTTTTGATCACAATATCTCCTATAGGAACAGTCCATACACAGAACCACATTTTTCATATTTTTAGCCCAGTTGCTGATAAACTGCTAGTCCTGACCGTCATAGTCCCTGTGTGGCTCCGGTTTGACGAGCAGGGGCCGAGCAGCTTCGTCGATAACCAGCTCAAGGCGTCTATGAAAAGTCGACCTGTATTAGAATGCCTTGTTGCCTTCTCGTTGTCGCATCAAGATTGCTTGAATCGGCGACTTGTCGGCCATAGAGCTAGGCGTCACAATACGGAAGCTGTGAGAATGATCAACGATAGCCTGAATAATGCGACGTGGGACGATTCTACCATCATGGCTGTAGCACTGTTGTGCATCACTTCAGCGACGCTGGTTGCAGATCCGGTAATTCAACCTCCCGACTCATATCTGTTTGGACAAGCTCACCTGTAGTGTTAGATTCAGACAAAGGATGAGCATTTGAAAGAGATTGAGATTCACATGGACGGCATGGAAACAATGGTTAAGCTCCGTGGCGGAATCTACAATCTGGGCATGAACGGAGCTCTGAATGAGATTATATGCTGGTACTTTAAAACTTCAACCTATCATTCCAATCCTAGTCTCGTCAAGCAGAGCACTAACTCGCCAGGCTCGATCAACTAGTAACAGAACTAACAAGCAAACCCCCACGCTTCGCGCCCCCACCAGGAATTCCAGCTATACCGCTGATAGACAAGCCTAACTACGCCGTAGACCTAACCTCTCCCATCCCCTGGAGCATCTTCATGCTCGCGCCCCAGAACACCGAACCCGAACGTTCCATTCTTGGCATCCTCTCGCAACTCGCTCACCTAACACACACGCAAGCCGATCTCGCCCAGAGCCAAAATACAGACCAAGCACAGCACGCAGCTTTCGAACAATGGTTGGCGTTAATGGAACAGCACACCGCCACCTACCTTTCCAAAGCCACGGTAGCAGAAAATCGCACACACGTCGAGCCCTTCCGAGAGGCGACCTGCATCGCAGGCTCGATTTATACACAGCTGCAATTCCGGGACGCTGAACCAAGTGCCTCTAACTTGCAGCTTTTGAAAGAGCACTTAGTGTCCGTTCTCGCGCATCTAAATATTGAGAATATTGCGCCGGATAGGCTCCCGACTGAGGGGCCGTTCTTGCTGTGGATTCTGTTCTGTGGTGGGATCTTGTGTATGGGTGGTGAGGAACGGGGGTTCTTTGTGGAGAGAATTGTACGCCTGGTGGAACTTCTAGGATTGAAGGGGTGGGAGGAGGTCGAGGGGATACTGCGGGGGTATTTGTGGACAGAAAGGGTTGGGGGTCGGATTTGCTTGGTGTTGTGGGATGAGGTTGAGATGGCGAGGCATCGGCCGACTGAGATGGATGTGAGGCAATGAGGTGAGTGATGATATTACCGCAAGTAGACCAAATGATTCTAAGCACATGGAAGGTTGCTGTGCAACAAGTCTCCGTTTGTCTCTATCAAACGCCACCGCTATCCTGGAAGTAATCTATTGACATTATTAGTCTGTGATTTCATCTCAAATATCCTCTTTCTTGTCATCAAGGCGGTGGTCCTCATCAAGTTCGATATCATCCTCGTCTCCAACCAGAAAGGCCTCTTCTTCTACACCTGCATCTTCATACTGCCCTCTCTCCGCACCATCCATAACCTCGTTACCACCAATAACATCAAAAATCTTCTTTCCCCTGCTCCAGAAATACCACATTGGTATCAAGACTGCCAGCTGCAGACCAACACCCGATAGCCAGAACATGTACTTGGTTCGCGACGCATGGCCAAGTTTCAAACCACTGCTAACGTCAGCCACTGATCAAAGAAACATCCAGAGCGGAGGTAGAAACTCACAACGCAACATTGACATTCCCTATCACTACAAGAGTCCTCCCAACCCAAACATGGTAGTTCGAAACGGCAGTCCTCCTCCCAATTTTCACGAAGATCACATGATGGCGCCATCCGAGCCAACTCTGCACCACAACGCCAAGTCCTAGAAGCAGACCCAGCCACTGGTGCGTCGTGTGAAAGCGACCTCCGTGTTTGAAAGTTAGGATGATACCCATTCCGCAGCCGAGGAGGATGAACGCGGAGGCGACGAGTTGTATCATCCAGTGGTACTTGAAGGATTTCGCTAGTCCTGAGCGGATGGCTACGAGGCCGAGTGAGAGCGCAAGGAATGAAGAAGAGAGAACAAAACCGTGGATGGAGACGAGACCAAAAGCGCTGTGGGCGTGGTGCTTGGGCTTGGATGGGGTAGAAAGTCTAGAATCTGACACTTGGGCTATGGGTAGGGGGCCGGTCGGTGAGTAGGAGGTGCTCATGTCGAGGAGTGCAACGCCTGCATCTGATTAGCCAAATGCACGTCCAACTGCTCTAATCGAGAGAATGTGGAAGGAAACATATATGCAAGAGAAAAAAGTAACACAAACCTTTATCCCCATGCTTTTGCAACCCCACCTTCTCACTCGCACTACTCATAACCTGCTTCCCATTCCAAGCCCAAATCCAGCTCTGATTCAAACTCCTGACATCAAGTGTGCTGCCACTCCACTTATCACACCCAAAACAGCTCACCAGCACATTGCTATATCCTCCCTCGTCAACCCATTTCCGCGTCACGTGAACATCTGGTCCATTCTTCCCTGCAAGGCTGGACACGGAGAGGGCGACGGGCGCATTGTGGACGGTTGTTGTTCGTATGGAGAATGTCACAGCATCATCTGACGTAGATGGATACATGACGAACATCAGCGAGCCGCTCATCATAGAGCCAACGCCGACGCCGGCCCATCCTGTGCCTGGCGCTGGGAAGCGGGCGGAGAGGTGCAGGGAGAGGTCTTTGGCATCGGTTGTCTCGTTGTGAGATGAGGCGAATGCAAAGCAGAGATCTGTGTTGACATCTTCCTTGGTGGATGTGGTACAGAATTGGGTTGAGGGTGAAGCTGAGGCTGACTCTGATGCTGCGGCTGCCGAGATTGCCGAAAGAAGGAGAAAGGAAAGGAGCGTGAATGGCAACCACAGGTGCCGTGTTGTCTGCATCTTCGTCGATAGATGAAGGTGAGAACAGGGAACGATTGCGTGCACAAATGGTTTGGAGAGGACAGGTCGTGAGATGAGGTTGAAGACGAGGTTCACAAGGAGTATTGGTGGCACAGCGCCACCTTCCTAATTGGGATGTGGCTTGCAATAGTGGGGTCTACCGCATTTAACTATTGTGCTGACTAATATGTTAGTATCACCCGGTGCACGATGCGCAGCGACTGGCTAATGGAACGATTGTATCATGTGAGTGTATGAAACTTGGGGGACGCAATGGCTTAAATTTACCTGCTCTCCTGGGCCATTTCTAACCATTGACCAGCGAGCTCTATTTCTGGCATCGGTTCGGCCCACCACCCTTGCCTTTAAGACTAAGCGAGTCCCTATTATCAACTCCGCGCGGTGAGAGCCAAGTTACATTTCACTTGCTACTCATCCTTTGTTGTTTCTCTTCCAGCCATTAATATGGAGGTGCCTCTCCTTGGGATCAATTTTAGAGGCACGAGTACCAACATCGGCGCAGTCGAAGCTTCGCCCTCTGATTCGGTTTCATAATTTACTAGTAGATTCTATACAGTCTATTCTTTCCTGGTAAATTTCTATGGAATAATTAATAATCAAGCTTAATCGTGATACGAGAATCTTGTACATCTCATGAGATTGACCTTTGAGGAAATTGAAGGTATGAAAACGATTGACGAAACACAAAACCGATCAAAGTCAGTTCAAAGTTGTAATCTTCAGTCACGGGATTAGTATGAGCTCATGGCAAGTCAGGTGGCAGCGTCATATACAGATTCTAATAGGACCCAGAAAAATGCCCACGAACTCTTCTTGCCTCTGGGAAGGCCGTTATGTTCTTGGCCTATTTTGTTTTGTTGTAACGCAGGCAATGGAAAGCCGGGGCCTTGGCCTCGGCATCTGGGGGCTACAACTGCCCGCAAGTGAGGCAAAAAAGTGCGGGAATAGCATAATCATAACGAGGAGCATGACATATTCTTGCTCGAGCTAATACAACAGAACCATAAATGAACACATCTTGCAGATCTTGCTGCTTGCAGCAATTCCCTTTGGGTTCGGTGTGATGTCTGATTGGCCAGTTTCAATGCATTTGGATTTCGCCCGCCTTTCGGCCGAAACTCGCCCGCAAACTCACCCGCGAAGACGCGAGCTGACAACAATATCTCGTGGATAGCGGTTCGGATTGCAAACCAACTCCATCATCTCCAGAAAGCCGCATTTTAATATTTGCAGAAATGTCAGATCACTCTACAACACCTGTCGGAGAGCGTCGTCGGAAGAGGGTCCGTAAAGGCACCAGGAGCTGCTGGGAGTGTACGTAGTCCGAAGTGACGAGCCGGAATTGCGACCCTGGCTGACGAAATACAGGCAAACGCAGGAAGATCAAGTGTGTCTATCAGTCGGAGGATCATTCCAGTTGTGCTGGCTGTCTGGACAGAGGCACAAGTTGCATCAGCCAGGAGTATGCCGACGAGCAGCCACCACGCGATGCCGGGACCTCTGCACTGGACCAGCGGATGGGCAGGGTTGAAATGCTGTTGGAGAAAATGATGGAAAAGGTTATGCAGCCTTCAGACAACAGCCGCAGTCCTCCTTCTGGTCGTGTAAATGATGTCGCGGTATCACCAACGCCGGCGTTGCTGTACGACTCACGGCCTCAGTTCGTGTCCTTGTTCGACGATGACTTTGAGCAGCAGGCCGACGCCAATACCTCCATCCCAACCCCGCAATCAGTTCATGGTCCAAATGCAAATTCCATTGCGACGTCTGCCAGAGGAGCTTTCCATGGAAGTTTTGGAAAGCTCCAACGAGAACTCGCAGCTTTGTTACCCTGCCAAGAGGATGTCGATTATCTATCAGACTCTAGCTACGGATGGTGGCTAATCCAACAACACATGCTATCGCATCTACTTAGGGTACCAGAAAGCGAACTTCGAGAACGTTTTGATATAGCAACTGTCTCTGTAAGCCATCCTATGATCATTGCAAGACTTCTCCTCTGCATAGCCCTTTGCATCCAACAGCTTCCACCCAATTTCGACCTAACGCGCCTCCGAACAAAAGTACCTCTTCTCGAGATAATGCAAAGGAACATTAAAATTGTCACAAAGGAGGTTATTTCGGATGATGAGCTTACCGGAACCATGCAAGGCGTAGAATGCTTTGCACTTCATGGATTATATCAAGTCATCGCTGGCAACCTTCGAAGAGCCTGGCTTTCGTTCCGGAAGGCCATAAATGTGGCTCAACTCATGGGAATACACAGAATATCTTTGAGGACATCTCAAGAAGCACCGGATCCTATGGAGGCTAGACGGCATAATATGTGGTTTCAGTTGATACGAGAGGTGTGCAGATAACTAAAGTTCCTTTATCACAAATCGACTAACATTGAGTAGGAACGTTACCTATCTCTGATCTTGGGAGTACCATCTGCCACAGGATCAACTCCGTTCCCCTTCGACGACCATGCTCCCTGGCTTTCATCCGAAGACCTCTACCATAAGCACCTCTCCCAAATAGCTGGTCTCATACTCGCACGCAATCAAGGCGATGCCACGCATGCCTTCTCCACCACCCAGGAGATCGATGAAAAGCTGGATGCTCTTGCAAACCAGATGCCTCGAACTTGGTGGGATATCCCCGCTACCCTCATGCAAGAGCGTACCACCGAAGCGTCTACCCAAATTGAACGAATGATGTGTCACATCTGGCATTTCGAACTGCAGCAACTCTTGCATCTGCCATTCATGCTTCGTACTTCAACTGACCGACGGTACGAGTATTCTCGCATTTCCTGTTTGAGCGCAAGCAGAGGCTTGATCGCGAGATGGATGTTCATGCGCTCGGCCTTCGGCAAGACGGTGCTCAGCAACTTGATAGAATTCCAAGCCTTCACCGCAGCGATCACTATCCTGCTAGGACTCCTGGGCCACACAAACACTATCGGAGATCCGATCGCCCTGAAAGAACGCCAGGATGATCTGCAATTAGTAGAGACTGTGGCCCAAATTCTAGAGGGAATCAAGCAGTATGGTAGTGGCGTGCACGTCGTCAACCAAAGCATCTCCGTCATCCATACCCTTCTGGGAATGGTCCGAAACGAAGGTACATCACCCGAAGTGTTACGCCTCGCCATCCCACATTTTGGCACTATTAGTGTTGCGCGAGGGGGAGCGGTTCAGTCGCTCGAGGGAGAGCGGATCTTGGGTGCAAATCCGCGCTCTCAAGCAAAAACACAGCAATCTCCACTTCAATCTCTACGCACAAGCACGAACCCCTCAACAGCTGTAACGCCATCCCCGTGGCCGTCGATGACTGTTCCACAAGCCCAGAGTTACCCAACAATGAACAATGATGGAACTGTGTTGAACGCCAATAGCATGGAGCTGCAGAATAACGTTTTGCAGTTCACCAGTAGCCAGTTTCCTACGTTTGATGCGCAGATCTTGGACAACAATGCGGGGTGGCAATTCCAGGAGAGCGATATGATGTTTTTCGACAGCTTGCTAAATAACGATGTGGCCGGTAGCTGGAACCTTTGAGATTCTCATGATAACGAAATTAGGTATTGATAAGGAGTTTGGAGGTTTAACTTCCGTCGGTGCTGAGGACTGGGAGGTTCAAGTCACCGACCCGCTTCCGTACTCGTGGAACAACAATGGAAGATTGTGTCCCGTGTAGTGATACCGTGATGTAGAGCGGTGATGGATTCGGAGCCGTATATATCCTTGCACATACTTCCAAAATAGACTACTTTTTTTAATGCACACGTAAAAAGAATAGTGCCTCCCCCGGCTTCTTCACTTACGCACCTCCTACCGGTACATTCTTTGCCGCAGACTCGCCGACCAGATCCGAGCCTTTTGCCAATCCCTTTCCTCTTTGTTTCCATCGCCAAAGCTGATACACCACGAGAACCAAAATAGTGGCCGGGGCAGTAATAGCAAAGAATTGCCACAGTTTATCCGAGATTTGCAACACTGCCTTTGCATTGTCAGCTGGACTAATACTCTGAATATTGAAAACGCTTCTCCTTACCGCAACAAAAGCACCAGGCAAAAACACCATCGTCACAGTTGCGATCCTGCGAAACATTAGCAATGCTGTTCTCTTAGAAATGAAACGATACTAACGTCTTCATTGACGCATTCTCCTTCTGCGCCTGCTTCGCAACCTCCTGACTCGCAAGGCTAAACACAAAACCAATAATCAACTTTGTTCTCTCCCCAAAACTCGTCACCCATCGCCTCCTCAGATGATTCCGCGCTCTCACAAACGCGAGATGCTCATCGACAGACCTAGTAGGAATTCCAGCAGCCGACAGCTTAGAGGAGGTGCATAGCAGGAAGTCGAGCCGCTCTTCGAGATCGCCCAGGTCTTCGTAGATCATGTTCCAGGTTCGCGAGAGCTGGTGTAGGATTGGCATGCTGGTCATGCCGTTGATGTGGCGGTTTAGTGGAGGGTCCATGGTTCCGTTGTTTTCGTGCTAGGGGTTGTTAGTCGACAGTGTTAGACCTAAGGGAAGAGGACGTACCCAGTTAAAGATCTGTTGATAGTGCATGTTGATCAGGCTTTCTCGCCAAACTGCACATTCTTCTGCAAACAAGAGGTCTACAGCGAGAGGGTGGGGTAGAAAGTCGCCAGCAAAGAGCTTTCCCTTGACGCTTTGGGGACAATCGAAGAGGAGATAGGTTGTGCATTTTGTCTTTACATTGTAGGAAAACCAGGTGTGGAGCGGGCCAAGATGCCACTCGTTGAAGTAATGGTAAAAGCCAACTTTTACAGTCAACGTAGAAAGGTAAAAGATAAGCCTGATCTGTGCTTACCTATAGTCTCGACTTCGCCCTCGTCGTCGTAAGTGTGGAAACTTCCACCGGATTGCTTGGACCAGATGCTGGGCCTTAGAACGCCGTCTATGAAGTACAGAGATACGCCAAGCTTATTACAGAGCGCGAGAAGAGTACTCTGTGTAATTGCCACTCGATTTGTTGTAACTTCTATGTGAATTATTAGCCTCGTGATGATTCCATGGGCACCAGTGAGCAGAACTTCTTTCGTTTCGCAATGAACTTAGAAATCTGATTTCATTAGATTGAAGGTGCTTAAGTGCGTTTTTAATGACATGCGCTCACATGAACTGAATATATGGCGAAGCTGCTGCAGCCTCGGTGTTGGAGTTGGCACTTGCATCGTCTGCTATACGGTGTGGAAAGTTCTCTTCGGCGATGCAGTCTATAATCTCATCCCCTAAGGTCTGGCGCGCTCTTTCAACGAGACGTCCAGAGGGAAGCTGAAGAAATCGTAGAAGTTCCACCGAGGTCTGAGACTGGAGGGACGATTTAGGTGCATTGATAAGATCCGACAAGGCTGAGCTCGATTTGGTCGACATTTTGTTTCTCCTTTCCAGCTAAGCTTCTTAGAATATAGATCCCTTGCGGCGACATTGCAATGGGGCCAAATTTTAAACAAACAACATCGAAACCAAGTTTGAGGGGATGGCGACATGTTTTGTAGGTGCGGGGAGAAGGGTCCACGCCCAGTTCAGCTGTCCCACTAAGCACGAGTCTCGATTGGCTGCACCTGAGACAGACGTCACCCACGAGGCATACCCCAGCCTGATCGGAATGCCTGCTAATAATGTTTGCTCGTTGTCTCTATTGAAGCCAGATACCATGCCTGGGCTCGGAATAGCATCTTTATCAATCATTGAGAAGGAAAGCTGGAAATGTTGCAAGGCATGTCAGAGTATCCTTGGGCTGCAAATTCCCAGTTTCCTTTGGATTTTGATTTGGCTGAACGACACTGCTTATTGAAGGTACGGCTTGTTGAGAGAAGTCAGCGGTAACTCCTCTGTTCGTTTCTGCGCAAAGTTAACAACGGTGCGGGGGCTAGGAAAAATCTACAGCATACCCATTCTGATTCTTTTGCAAGAAGGCTGCCCCGATAACCCCTTCTCGGCTTTATCTTTTGCAAATCGATCAATCCGAGGTGGCTCTTCCATCGGATTGAACTCAGCTACACAAGTCAGCTCTGTAAGTATTGGTCATGAAACCAAAATGTACTTCTCGATCTATCAAAGCTAAGAATCCAAGCTTGAACAACGGGGCTAATCTCATCACACCCACACTGCCTTGCCAGCTCCTCCCTCAATTCAACCGGCAGCGCATATATCTGCGCAAACAGCCCAATCTGGTTTCTAGTGCCCAGCTGCAGTACAAGAAGTCCCGCGATGCCACCTTGCTCGTAAAAGATACGTTCGATATCGCCCTCTTGATATCTATTATTAACACAAGCTCTAACAACTTGCTCGATTCTCCCCTTAGGAAGCCAGGATCTGTCCACTTTTTCCATGGCTCTCTGAAAATAGGAAAAGATTTCGTGCAGCCTGATCGCGCCAAGGAAAGCATTGAGCTTGGGCTCCAGGGGAGACCGCTCTGCGAAGGTCCTCTTGCGAAAATTGAGCCGAAGGGAACGTTCCGCGTTTGTAAGCGCGTCAAGCAGCTCTTGCGGCGCCGTCATTGTTTCAAATTGGGAATTTGTCGGTGTGATATGACTGAGGGAGAAGCGGAGAGTCTCGAAATTGGTGGAGGACCACAAGCGTGATGAGGAATTCACCGCATGATGCCTTGTCACAGACGGACCACCCCTGGAACGGCAAATGGGGAGCCCAGGTAGCGATAGCCAGTGAAAACATCGTCATTTACTGTCGTATAAATTCACGGATCACTATCCAGATTCAGGATTCAGTTCATATGCTAATCTCTAATTCAGATTCAGGGGGCTCTTATTCATCGTGAATCTAAATCGATTCATGAATTATTCAAATTCGTGTTTCGTATTGCGAATCTAATTATAGGGGAAGAATGCGGGATCTAATTACGATTGCTGGGGTTAAGACTTTGCATTGGGTGAAACATCTCTTTTCTAAAAACGCGAATATAATTACTCTATTAATTTAAGATATAAGTGGTGTTGGTTCGGATTCTTAAGAGTGCTACCAAAAATACACCTCAGGATCAAGGTACGGTCAAAATACTCTACTTTTTCAGCTTAACTGTAACGGGTCATCATGAGCGCAGCAATAAACAGAATTAGCGAAAGAACCCTACAATTCCAAGTTATAGCGATGCAATGTGACAAAAATGGAGTAGAATTCCGCCGACTCAGAGCCCCAGGACGCTAGAGAGTCTCTAGCGTCAGGGGTCTCCGCAAGCGAGTCTGCGGAAAGGGGTTATCCCGCTTGCACCATCTGGCGCATTACAAACACACCGATTTCTAAGCAAGGGCCTTCTATCAGAGATAGCTTGATCGAGTGATAAGGGCTTTCATTTGTAAGATATCCGGAAAAGTGGGTTGCGTGAAATAGCCTTATCTTCTGAGAAGTTCTGGTTATAGGATGTATAAAGAGGTGTAGATCCTGCGTGAGAGGGCAAGAAACCCTGTTTATTCTATCTTCCTTGACTACACTTATCCTTAACGTGAGCAAAATGTCGCTAACAGTCGTTCTCATCAGTGGTGCAAACAGAGGCTTAGGAAAAGGCCTTCTCGAACTCTACCTTGCGAGACCAAATCACATCGTCATCGCTGCAAACCGAGATCCCACTCACGCCACCTCTAAAGACCTCACCAATCTACCAACAGGCACAGGAAGCCGCCTCATTCTTGTCAAAGTCGATGCCTCCAACGAATCCGATGCGTTAGAAGCAGTCAAACAGCTCTCAGCCGAGGGAATCGATCATCTCGACCTCGTCATCGCAAATGCAGGCATCTCCTACACTTGGCCGAAAGTCTCCGACCTCAATATCTCAGATCTGCAGGCTCATATAGAGACGAATGTTTATGGAGTCGTGTGGCTGTACCAGGCTACCTCGCCCTTACTGCTCAAGTCGAGCAATCCAAAGTGGGTTACAGTCGGGACCGCCGCTGGTTGGCTTGAGGTAATATTTTCTCTCAAAACTAGAACTTATGAAATGAGCTGATTGAGCTGTGATGAAAGAATCAACTAGACATGCCAAATGCAGCGTACGGAACGTCTAAGGCTGCAGTACACTGGCTGACGAAGCGCATGAATGGAGAGGAAGCGAAGCTCACAGCTTTCGTCCTCAGTCCAGGCTGGTGTCAGACTGATATGGGTAATACCGGTGCGCGAGCCTTCGGATTAGAGCAGGCTCCTGTGACTGTGCAGGAATCTTGTGCGGGAATGATTAAGGTGATTGATAAGGCTAGTAAGGAGGAATATGGAGGGAAGATGTGGGCGCATGAGGGTGAGCAGATGGCTTGGTAGACTATTACATAGCTCAGTGGGAATGCAAATTTCTAGCATATCTAAACGTCGCCAACTCATTGGGCTAGTACATTGACCGGCATTATCCATGCAACAAGAACATAGCAAAATAGCTCAGCGATATCTATTTACCAACCCCCTCCAACCGACTACTACTCTCTACTTGGTCCATTCCCCGCCTTTCTATATCATTGGACACCCACATATCATTTATCACAAAGGTTGTACTTGACGCGGTCCATATAACATTACGGACACAATCCTCGTATATACGCTACCACTTCTTCAGAAACCAGGCATCTCTGATCGAGGCGCTCTGCCTTCGCACAAAGAACACCTCGTTAAGGTGGTTGATTGCGGGGTGGTGACGTTTGTAGTGTTCTTGACAAAAGTTTCTCAAATGGACGGAGCCTTTTCCCTCCGTCATTGATATAAAGGTCAGTTGAGAAATGTGGGGTATGGTTATAGTCACGTGATCTCTCGGGATGCCACTCTACCTACTGCTACAGCAAACAAAAGAGATACTTATGAAGTGTTAAAAAGAATTTAAGCGATAAAAGATGCTTTTGAAATGGTGGAAGTTAATGCTCGTCCGTGGATTGAGGAAGTTAGAGGCTTGTCAGATGTTCCCAAGAGGATTGAAACCCAACTAGCTGCAGTAGCAGCTGAGGGATATTCCACCTTTCTGTGTGGCCTCTATCCTGTGTTGCATATGTCGGTGGCGTCACCGGAAGGTTCTAAAATAGTTCCTCCGGTTCTTCTAGAGCCTCGACTCCCTTAGCATAGCCCTCGACCAAATGCTTAGGTCGAACTACTATATTTTCGCCCCATGCATAAAAGCTGTCGTAACGCTGCAAAACTGTTGGGCGGAAGTCAGCTGCACCCGGTTCCGCTCGCTTCTCACCCGCGGGGGGTTCGGCGGAGGAGGAAAGACACAGTGCGGATTTGAAGGCTGAGACGTGGCCACGACTGAGAAGTTTATTTCGACGGCGAGTGCGAGAGAAGGTCTATATTAGTCTTCGCCGACGTCATTCACGGTCTCGGCCGATTCGGCTCGCTACTACCGGCAGATTCCGGCGTAAATACCCCACTTTTCTTCGGCTATCGTCATTTGGGAAATATCCCTGCGGGCGATCATACAAGTACACTACCAGTACTTCCTATCATGCCTAACAGTTCCAAGGCACAAAGGTTTCATTTACCGTAAGGGGTAGTATTTTAGTGGAATTTATTGTATTCTATTGGATGATTCCCTTGCAAGTATAGAACTTACTAGAATATGTTTTCGAACTGTTACGCCGAGGGGGAGGTCCAGTACGGAACTGTACAGTGGAACCGTATAGTAACCCATTTCGAACGTCTTCGCTGTTCGCTCGTCTCTTCCTTCCGCCTTCACTCGGCTGACCGGGTTAGAGTTTTTAGTAGCCCCTTCTCGGCAAGCTTCTACCTTGAGGATTTGAGGATATGAGTCCTGTATTGGTGGCGTCGAAGCATGTCAGCATGGCACTTGCCCGAGAGGGCTTAGAGCCTGACGCAGTGCTGACATGTCCCGGCTCTCCACTCGGGGGTTCGGGGGACAGCGCGGGATCGCCCCCGAACAACCCTCCCGGAGACATCTGAGGAGACATCTGACGAGACATCTGAGGAGACGCGGATGTGGAGGATCCTGGATCCTGATAGGAGCCGGCACCGATGGAATTGAGAAGCGGAGCCCGAAGGCTTTCAGCATGGTTCCCAACAAGGGCCCAAAATGGACGAAGCTGCGCGGACGCACATTCATCTCGCTGATTCACAACCAGATGCGCCAATCGGTTGCCTCCATACTTGTTGGTATTTGAAATGCTCGTAAAGAAACCCCTGAGGCTGTAGGGTGGCTCCAAGCACGTTCATCTCCACAAAAAGGAGGATTTCTAGTATAATTGGCTAGTTACCCTAGCTAAGGCCGGTGCTAATAGAGACAGCTCAAGGGAGGATGCATAGATCGCCTTAACTCCAGTCTCCAGAGGCTCTCGCACGGGTACGCTTTGTATCCGAAAACTAAGGTTATTTCTTCCTACATACGAAAGTCTCCACGCGATGTCACCTCAATGCCGGCGTGTGAATCAAGGGTGTTGAGTCAAGACGCTAGTTCTAGCTCTCCCGCAACATCTACAAAAACGACTCATCAATTCAACACACCCACATGTGTAAACATCGACTGAATAAACCGAACGATATCCCCGAGTTGCTCTCTCTATCCGATCTCATTGCACAGGGAAGTGTGCCCATCGACACCATCACCTGATCGATATCCGCGGATTGACGTGCATTCACGTCAACAAAGCTATGGCGTCAAGCGTGGATCGCGAGTTCCAGCCCACCCGGACAGAGAACATTCTCAACTCCCAACCCACGGAGGACTCCTCCAATGCCATCGAAGAAATACCTCGGCCGAGCATGAACCCCTCAGGCAGTTCAAGCGACTTTGAAGAGAAAGATGGACTGGAGAGAACCAAGACAAGTGGTACGACCAGATCGGCCCTAGAACGACGTCAATTCGAGCCTATACGATCTGGAGACCGGGAGGAATTGCAAAGAATTGCTTCCTCCTTTGGAGGGTCCGTGGCACTTCACAGGACGATGACCGGGCGGTCTGGTGCACTTGAGAGGAGAGATACGCTGGCTGGCATTCAACTTGGAGATGCAGTCCTCGATCCATCATCCCCAGAGTTTGATGTGTACAAATGGTCTAAGATGTAAGAGAAGCCCCTTCTGCTCTCACTGGTATCTCAAAGTATTAGCTGAACTCAATTGACATTTTCCCAGGCTGGTGCGACTGATGGACGAAAACGAAGTCATCCAACGCCGTGCCGGGATTGTCTGGAAGAATCTTAAAGTCTGCGGTTCAGGCTCAGCAATCAATCTTCAGAAGAACGTGGGATCTCTGCTCATGGCACCGCTTCGTTTTGGAGAATTCTTTGGCAAAGGTCCCGAGAAGACAATCTTGAACGAGTTCGATGGCGTCTTGAAATCCGGAGAAATGCTGGTTGTCTTGGGGAGACCAGGAAGTGGTTGCTCAACGCTACTGAAAACTCTGATGGGCGAGCTCCACGGACTGGACATGAAGTCCCAGTCTGAGATTCATTATAATGGTAAGCATTCCTCCCTTTATTATCGTGGTTCAATTCATGCATCAAGAATGAAGGGCCTCTGCGGATTTTTCTCCCGCGTCGAAACACGCCATACTTACAATTTTCAGGAATCACCCAGAAGCAAATGTTGAAGCAATTCAAAGGCGAAATAGTCTACAACCAAGAAGTCGACAAACATTTCCCCCATCTGACCGTTGGTGAGACCCTCGAATTCGCTGCCAGGGTTCGAACACCAAAGCAACGCCTGATCGAAGGTGTCAGTCGAGAGAGCTGGGCCAAGCACATGGCCAAGGTAGTGATGGCGGTATTCGGTCTCTCCCACACCTACAACACCAAAGTCGGCAATGATTTCGTCCGCGGTGTATCTGGTGGAGAGCGAAAGCGTGTCAGTATCGCAGAGATGGCACTTGCTGGTTCCCCAATCGCGTCCTGGGACAACTCCACTCGAGGACTTGATGCTGCAACAGCCCTGGAGTTCACGAAATCTCTAAGAATGACCGCGAATCTTGGTGGATCAGTGCATCTGGTTGCCATCTACCAAGCTTCGCAAGCCATTTACGATGAGTTTGACAAGGCCGTTGTCTTGTATGAGGGTAGACAGATCTATTTCGGGCCTTGCGACCAGGCGAAGCAATACTTCACTGATATGGGCTATGAATGTCCCACTCGACAGACAACTGGAGACTTCCTTACTTCAGTCACCAACCCTACTGAGCGAAAGGTTCGTGAGGGTTTCGAGAACAAGGTCCCGAGAACATCGGATGAGTTTGAGAAATACTGGAAGGAGTCACAGGCTCGAAAGGATCTGATGGAAGAGATCAAAGATCACGAGGCTGAGTATCCCATTGGCGGAAAGACTTTGGAAACTTTTCAGGTGAGTTATTTGTTCTTCCGCATAGATTATTATCTGGACTTTGAAAATAACACAAGACAGGCAAGCAGAAAAGGCATGCAAGCCGACCACACCCGAGCCGAGTCGCCCTACACTGTCAGCATCCCGATGCAAGTCAAGTACTGCACCCAACGTGCCTATCAACGCCTCTGGAACGACAAGACATCCACTGTGACTACCATCGTTGGTCAAATTGTAATGGCTCTCATTATCGGATCTATCTTCTACGGTACTCGAAACGATACCTCGAGCTTCTTCCAAAAGGGTGGTGTTCTGTTCTTCGCAGTGCTCCTGAACGCTCTCATTGCAATCTCCGAGATCAATACGCTGTACGCCCAGCGTCCGATAGTGGAGAAACAAGCATCTTACGCTTTCTATCATCCGTTCACCGAAGCAATGGCTGGCATTGTAGCAGATATCCCTGTGAAGTTTGCCATTGCTACCTGCTTCAATATTATCTTGTACTTCTTAGCGGGCCTGAGACGAGAACCTTCGCAGTTCTTCATCTTCTTCCTCTTTAACTTTGTTGCAATTCTCACCGTAAGTTTCTCCCGACCTTCAATGACCACCCACTCACATCTGGCAGATGTCTCAAATTTATCGAAGTATCGCAGCATCCACTAAGACGGTATCGCAAGCTCTTGCCATCGCTGGTGTAGTAACCTTAGCTATCGTCATCTATACTGGCTTCGTTAGTAAGTAAAAAAAATTGATGTTAGACAGATTATCCCCACCTAACCAATTTTCAGTTCCCCGCCCTCTGATGCATCCATGGTTCAAATGGATCTCTTGGATTAACCCTGTCGCGTACGCCTTCGAAGGTCTCTTCGTGAATGAACTCCACGGCCAGCGCTTCGCCTGTTCCACACTCGTTCCCTCAGGCGGCGCCTACACCCACACTGGCAACAACTTCGTCTGCGCCGTTGCTGGCGCCGTTGTAGGCCAGACCACTGTATCCGGAGATGACTATCTCGAATCACAATTCCAATACTCCTATGCCCATATCTGGCGCAATCTCGGCTTCATGTTCGCCTTCATGATCTTCTTCCTCTTCGTGTACCTCTTCGCTACCGAATTCAACTCAGCTACAAGCAGCACAGCAGAAGTCCTGGTTTTCCGACGCGGCCATGTTCCAAAGCATCTTGAAGTTGCTGAGAAAGCCGCAAAAAATGACGAAGAAGCCCCAATCGCAGGCGCAGGAACAGGAAGCGCTGGAAAGGATGATGCGCAGCAGGAGAAAGAAAAAGAGGAGAAAGTCAATGCGTTGCGACCACAGACTGACGTCTTCACATGGAAAGATGTCTGTTACGACATCAAGATTAAAGGCGAGCCTCGTCGACTGTTGGATAATGTCTCTGGATGGGTCAAGCCTGGAACTCTGACAGCGCTCATGGGCGTTTCTGGTGCAGGCAAAACAACGCTGCTTGATGTTTTGGCCCAGCGAGTTTCGATGGGTGTCGTGACAGGTGATATGCTGGTTTCTGGGAAGCCTCTCGATGAATCTTTCCAGAGGAAAACTGGGTACGTACAGCAACAGGATCTACATCTGGAGACCACGACTGTTCGTGAAGCACTCCGCTTCTCTGCCATGCTCCGTCAGCCCAAGAGCGTCTCGAAGCAGGAAAAGTATGATTTCGTCGAGGATGTCATCAAGATGTTAAATATGCAAGACTTTTCGGAAGCGGTGGTCGGTGTTCCAGGAGAGGGTCTGAACGTCGAACAGCGCAAGCTCCTGACCATTGGTGTCGAGCTTGCTGCCAAGCCAGCTCTCCTCCTTTTCTTGGATGAGCCTACTTCTGGTCTGGACTCTCAATCCTCTTGGGCAATCGTGTCGTTCCTCCGAAAGCTCGCAGACAACGGCCAAGCGGTTCTCGCAACCATCCATCAACCAAGCGCCATCTTGTTCCAGGAATTCGATCGATTGCTATTCTTGGCCAAGGGCGGAAAGACTGTCTACTTTGGAGATATTGGGAAGAACTCTGAGACACTACTAAATTACTTCTCTTCCAACGGTGGCGACAAGTGTGGCGATGATGAAAATCCCGCTGAGTACAGTAAGTTATCTCTCTCTCCCGTAATGATACGTGCAACTAACATCGAGCAGTGTTGAAAATGGTCGGCGCCGGCGCCTCCGGAAAATCCACCAAAGACTGGCACGACGTCTGGAAGAACAGCAACGAAGCAAAAGAAGTGCAAAACGAGCTCGCACGTATCAAGTCCGAAATGGGTTCCCAAACTTCGGAAGAAAACGAGGGCACACACTCAGAATTCGCCATGCCATTTACGAACCAGCTGTTGGAGGTCACCGTTCGAGTTTTCCAGCAATATTGGCGAACACCAGGTTACATCTACTCCAAGATCTTACTTGGTGTCGCTTCAGCACTATTCATCGGCTTCAGCTTCTTCCACGCAGATGCCTCTCAACAAGGTCTCCAAGACGTGATATTCTCCATCTTCATGATCACCACTATCTTCACAACACTGGTGCAACAAATCATGCCCCGCTTTATCCTACAGCGCGACCTATACGAAGTCCGCGAGCGGCCATCAAAAGCATATAGCTGGAAAGCCTTCCTGATCGCCAACATCATCGTCGAAATCCCGTACCAGATCTTGCTAGGAGTCATGGTCTTTGCATCTTACTTCTATCCGATCTACACGAAAGGTGGAATCCCACCGAGTGTCAGACAGGGTTTGATCTTGCTGTTGATAGTGCAATTCTTCGTGTTCGCCAGCACATTTGCGCACATGCTTATCTCTGCACTGCCAGACTCGGAAACAGCTGGAAACATCGCTACTCTCATGTTCTCGTTGACCTTGACATTCAACGGTGTCTTCCAAACGCCGTATGCACTTCCTGGATTTTGGATTTTCATGTACCGTGTCTCGCCTTTGACTTGTAAGCCCCTCAAACTTCTCTCACTGTACTTCGCTAAGCAGACACAACAGACCTCGTCTCAGCAATCGCCTCGACCGGCCTCAGCGGCAGAAAAGTAGTCTGCTCCCAAAACGAGCTCGCCATAATGCAGCCTCCAGCCGGCGAGTCCTGCGGCACCTACCTCAGCCCCTACGCCGCCGTCGCCGGCGGCCGAATCTACAACCCCACCGCGATGGCAGACTGTCAATATTGCACCGCCTCCAACGCCGACCAATTCCTCGAGTCCGTCAACATCTCCTACGGGACGCGGTGGAGAGACTACGGCATCGGGTTTTCATACATTGGCTTCAATATCTTCATGGCGGTGTTGCTGTATTATTTGATACGCGTTAGGAAGGGGAGTGGGAAGAGTATGGCGGAGAAGTTGGGTCCGGTGTTGGGGCTTTTTAAGAAGGATCCCAAGAAGGAGAATACAGGGGAGGAGAGGAAGAAGGCGCCGCAGGATAAGGCGGAGTAGAATGCTCTATCCTTCACAAATCGGTGTTTCTCTTTGGACTTGATATTTTCCCGCGAGCGAGGAGTTCCACAGCTTGTGTGTAGAAAGGGGGTACAACGTGTATAATTATAAACAATTGGAGTTTCAAGTAGCAGTAGTGTTTTTTGGATAATAATTCGTATATTCTTATTCTTTAAAGGGGTTTTCATCTGATAATTTAGAGTGTGGTGCGTCCTGCTCGAGCCAAGCAATGCAGCAGTCCGAAAATGGACACCGACCTGCAGCTACAGCTGCACACACCAGCACCATCCATTTACAGCTTAACTTCAACCCACTCTCTTCAAAACCCTCTTCTCCCCACATCCCGCATTTGCAATCTCTTCCCGATCATCCCCACTCACACAATGCACCAGCCTCCCTCAGACATCGAAGCCCGCCCAGCAGCCCACGACGACGACGACGACGGCTACGAGAGCGACACAGAATCAACAACCACTTCCATCGCTTCAATCTTAAAACAGCACACTTTTGAAAGAGGACTGAGGTACCATGCGTTCCATAAGGACGGGAAATACCCGTTTCCGAATGATGAGAATGAGCAGAATCGCGATGATATGAAGCATGCGATGATTATGGAACTGTGTGAGCAGAAGCTGTATTATGCGCCGATTGGGGAGGGGCCACAGACAATTCTTGATCTCGGTTTGTTGTGTGGTGCTGCATGAGTTTGATGAGAGCTGATGGGTTACAGGGACTGGGACGGGGATATGGCTTATTGAGAGTATGTCTACCTCGCCATGCGGATTTAATAAAGATAGCAAGAGAGATATTGAACTGACCGATGTATTAGTGGCAGACAAGTTCCCAAGCGCGGCTTGTCAAGGCGTGGATCTCAGCCCGATACAGCCACCATGGGTGCCCCCGAATATACAATTCGTAGTTGATAATTTTGAGCTGCCGTGGACGCATAAGGAAGACTTTTTTGATTACATCCATGTCCGGCATACTCTGCCGTTCGTCAAGGATCGCCCACGATTGTTTGCTCAGGCTTTCGCGTAAGTATACTCTATTTGGTTTAGACTCTGTTTAGTTGCTCTTCTCTACCACTCTTTCTGTGGGCTTCATGTTGGGGAAACAGCAGCATACCCGTTCTCTAGCGATTTTTAGAGTATTGGTTTAGCTTATCGGCATAGGCATCTTAAACCAGGAGGCTGGATCGAGTTCCAAGAATTCGAGTTCTTTCCCACCAGCGACGATAACTCCATCATCTCCACCCCGGAATCTCCCTACTTCTTCCTCGACTTCATGCGCTTCCACAAGCAAGCCATGACCGCACTCGGCGGTGACGTGACCGGTGTCACAAAACTGCAAATTGAGCTCGCAGCTGCAGGTTTTTCTGAGATCAAAGAAGAGGTCTTCAAGTGTCCGCTCGGCGTGTGGCCAAAAGATAAGAGGCTACGGCTTGTGGGGTTGTATTTGAGGGAGAGTATTCTGGATGGGTTGGCGGGCATGGCGGGGAGGCCGTTCTCGGTGGGGTTAGGATGGGGACAGCAGGAGATTGAAGTGTTCTTGGCGAAGGTGAGGACGAGTTTGAGGGATAGTAGTAGGCATACTTATTTGCCGTTCCGAGTTGTTTATGCGCAGAAACCAGAGGTGAAACCCGAGGAGAAGGCTAAGGACACAAGCCCCTAAGAGTTCTATTATGTGATATACATATGAGAAAGTTTGAAAATGGTTAGTAACATCGATCTACCGAAGGTCAACTGCCAGTTGAAATCGTCAAATAAGAATTAGAAGAAGATAATGAATCCAAGACCATACTCGTGATTTTGGTGTGCGGAAGGGAGCTAGAACTTTTAGCTTTAGATACACATAGATAATCCCGAAACTTATAAGGGAGAAAGTTTAGGAGTAGAATGAGAAAGAAAGGAGGCAAGCGGAGGAGAAGGGCGTCACATGACAGTCACTAACCACGTGACTGGGCGAACTTCGAACAATCTTAAATGATAAAAGACCCTCAGAACCCGTAATCTGATATCATTCTTATTTTTCATAATCTAGCAGGCCAAATTCCGTGAAGAAAATCCATTGCCCGGAGATAGCTCGGATATAGCTGTTGCCTAGAGATGTTGTTGGTTGTTTATCACACGCCTGTTCGGCTAGAATCACGGGGAGCAACCTCGTAAAAACCAACTGCTCGTCAACATCACTTGAACCATTCTCCACGACCAATCCCTCCTCTCCCTACTCTCACAGAGACACCTTTATAATCGGTCTTCACTATGGCTGACTCTGCGCCCAAGGTAGCCGAAGAAGAACGAATTGAGGCACCCGAGGTGGTTGATCAAAAGGCTCAGAGGCTAGCAAATCAAATCAGAGACAGCAAACACTTCATTGCATTCACTGGCGCTGGAGTCTCAACATCCGCCGGCAAGTCTTCTGGGTCTACAGAAGGATGCATCTAACAAAATTCTGGCAGGCATTCCCGACTTTCGCGGCCCCGAAGGAGCATGGACACTTCGAGCGCAGGGACGAGAGCGAACTGGAAAGACTGTAAGCACGCTGCAGGCTATTCCGACGCCTACGCATATGGCACTGGCTGCCTTGCAGGAGCGCGGGATTTTGAAGTACTTGATCAGTCAGAATTGCGATGGTTTACATAGAAAAAGTGGTATCCTGTCCGTGAGTACTCATCCCAATTTTGGCATCAAATCACACCAGCTGCTAACAATTTCAATCACAGGAAAAGATATCTGAGCTTCATGGAAATAGCAATCGAGAACAGTGTAAGGATTGCGGGAAAGAGTATATTCGTGGTACGTTTAGCTGCCTTGACCATCGCGTCCATCTGCTCACCATTATGAGACTTCCGAGCAGTCGCAACCTACGAAAAGACAGTTCGAGATCACCGGACAGGACGAAAATGTGCGCGCTGTGGAGGACCATTACACGATACCATTATCAACTTTGGCGAATCTCTACCCGCACAAGCGCTTGAGAGTGCTTTCGACCACGCCAAGAAAGCCGATTTATGTCTAGTCTTGGGTTCTTCTCTCACTGTAACACCGGCCAACGAGATTCCTGAAGTTACAGGGCGGAATAGAAAGGCTAGGCTTGTTATCTGCAACCTTCAGTCGACGCCACTTGACAAGCTTTCAGATTTGCGGGTCTTCTCAAAGGCAGATGATTTGATGATTCAGGTAATGGAGAAGCTCCAAATACCTATTCCGCCGTTCATCCTACGTCGCCGTCTTACAATCAAGGTTGAGACAGACAACGAAATCCCTCAGCTAAATATTGGCGGTGTTGACGAGGATGGCACACCTGTATCCTTTCTACAGTCCATCAAACTTGCAGGAAGTCGGCGCGTGTTAAGGTCTGAGCCTTTTATCTTCAGCTTTCGCGATGGTCTCGAAACTGGGACGGACATCAAACTTGACCTTGAATTCATGGGCCACTACCGTGAGCCAAACCTGGAGATCGTACATGAATATCATCATGACAGCAGAGGTCCAACTTTGTATCTCCTCGAGTATAATCCGTACACAGGGGGCTGGACAACGACCAAGCAGAACGACGCGAATCACATTGCGAATGCGAATGAGATTATTGATCTCACCGATGATACGACAATCCTCAGCGACGATTTGTCGAATGTAGCTGTATGATCTAGTTATCTTGTGCCACATCGCGTCCAACAACTTTTCCAGTGCCAGTTGTTATTTAACTGTATTGAAAAACCGTGTTCGGCGTCACAGAAGAATCGAGATTAAAGAATCCTCTAGAAACCTCGGTGTGAAATGGCAGTAGCCCTTGTATCAACTCACATCACGACTTTCTTTGCGTAACTCAATGTAAATGTCGACGCAGATCGTGCCCTCCAAGCATAACGTGGAAAGAGTCTTCACAACTTTGAGCGGCCCATAGTGCAGTCACAAAAATTGCATTGGACTAATGTTCCCAACTCCATATACCCTGACTCCAATATGCCCCCCGAGATTTCACTTCCTCGTGCGTATAAGCATCAAAAATTTCCTGGGAGTAAATCGCGTCTTGCTTTCCAGCCGCCGAGTAAGTTCCTTGCCCTTTCAATCTACTTGTAGCTCTTCCGCTCATCACCGAGACTCTTGAGCAACAGATAAGGACCCTCCTTTTCCCCACCATCCAGTTCTTTCATACATTTATTGGAGAGTCTGCCCCGGTTTTGCGAGACTGGACCCCAAGTCCGCGACTAGCCTCGACATCTCTATACATCTGCGGCTGCTCTGGCTGATCATGTTGCTTCTTCTTATGATAGCTGAAGGCAATGCCTCCTGAGACAGTGATGTTGCTTGGTCTTCCAAGATCTGCTACAGACAAAGAGTAACACAAACTGTAGAGTCAATTAGCTTCGGAGAAGGACAGGATGTGCCAAAGAGTACTCACATTCCTACGAAGGCGAGGATGCAGCCAGCGGCAATAACGGGAGTATTCTCGTAATAATAGTATCTGTACCGGTAAGGCGACTGCGTTGCAACACCAGTTGTGATAAAGAGGACAGTCACTAAAATCAGATCAAGCAGTAAATGCAGCCTCCCCTGCTTCGCCCACTCTGGACACTTTCTGCTGGATCTTCGAGTTCTCCGAGATGTGTTCCGGAACTCCAACCTCAGATGTTTTGAAAAGATGTGATGGATTACAACGAGGAAGTTGCGGACTATGGTAATGCCGATGAACACGATGGCGGCGATACTGTGGGTTCGCTTGCCTACAATCAGGAGGACGAAGCTGGTGGCAAAGACGCAGATTGATAAGGAGCGGAGGATTGCTGTAGGATAAATTGAGAACCTATGTTCGTTTGGTAGAGGGGTATCTTCATCGTCACTTGCGTGGGGATCGAGGAGCAGAACACCGACATCCTCATCCCCTGTAGATGCGTCCATCGAGGGACGAAGCTCTCCCGGGACGCGATGGTATCGAGTGCTTCCGGCCATGATGAGATCGTAGTCTGGGGGTGCTGGGCGAGAGAAGAATGTTGGGAAGCAGTCAATTGATAGAAGCTTCGGCTCTGCTATGTATAGGTCCCCTTCTGGATCGAAGGGCATGATCACATTGTATGTTGAATATCGGGAGAATTAGCTAATTAGGCACCCAGTTGAAGGGAATAACTGAAAGAACGAAGACGCGCGGTGGCACAAAACATGGTAAGATTTAGAAGGGCACAACGAATGATGTCAATCTTTATTCTGTTGCCTGAAGCTGCTGTGAGTTGTGCCGCACGCTAAGGTCGCCAAGTAGGATCGCCCTGGATACGAAGTTTTAAGGGGGTGGCTGACTCGGCTAGTGATAGGGGCTGTGTCACGTGTGGGTCTACTTTCCGCATTTCTCTGGGTGGTTTTTAAAGTAGAGCCAATAATAGGACGTCAAATTGGATGCATAAGGAGGAAAGATAAATCTTGAGTAGGATGTATTCAACTTCCTGTCAAAAAATGGCGGCCCGTTGCTCAGAAAACTCTCTCTCGTGTAGAAAAGCGGATGGTTGGTTTTTGGGATCCCAAGTTCGCCAGCAGAAGTTCAAATCAACTTTTGCCTTCTAGGTCACTGGTTTGGAGAGGGCGTGGTTTGAAGTGGGATGTCTGCATGCTTTGATGATGGCCTGTTACTGAGGAAGGAAGGAAACGAAAGGGGCTCGCTTACAACCCGTGCAACAACTCTACCAATTAGTCTCGCTATGCTCTCGGCGCGTCCCAAGTGTTATAAGATTGACGAGAAGACATAAAGTCAGTTTGAATATCACTGGAAGGGAATCTGAAACTCATTTGGAGTTATTTCCTTGCCTACCATGAATCTTGGAGCCCTTTTGACCGTGCAAGTTTCATATGCCGTCGGAACGGGCGGAGCTGCCCCACCGCTCCCCCACACTCCCCCGGGCGGAGCAGCCATCCCAGTCTATCCATTCCTTGCATGGCTTCTCGCACCAAGGTTTTCAAGAACAGAAAATGACCATCCATGGCGACAATCAGCTTTTGTACATTAATGAATAAATGCAGAGACGATTATTTCCACAAGTCCAATACTCCTCCGCATGCCCGAGCCCGTACGGAACAGGAAAGCTCGACACTGGCATATACCCCGAATGAGCTTCGAACTCTAATCAGCCCGCGATCCGGGGTAGGAGAAAATTTGATTATATTATGAGCGTTGCGCTCGTACTCTCGCAGTTCCCTCGTATTCGGAAAGCGTTTGGAATAAATGAAACATATAGTTAGAATCTCGTCTACTGGCGTCCACTTTTTCATCTCAATCTATTATCAGCCCGCATCCACGTTTCCGGCGGTTTATAATGTTTAGGCGTGGGCAATTTCCGTCCCGGAGATTTACCAACTGCTGAATTGAGACCTAGAAGCTGAGGGAGAATAACCTAACCTTAAATTATCCGTACTATGCACCCCGCAAACGAGGATCACCTATGAAACGTCTACGAAGAATGGCTAATGGGTAGATCAAGACAACGGTCGAACGGATATCGAGTATAAAGTCCTGGTTTGTCTTCTGTGAATCTGGTTGAAACTACAATTATATTCGAGATACTAATTTCTGCTCTGTTTCCAACCCTACAATTCAAAACAATGCTCGGTCTCAAGAGCCTCCCTTTGTTGGCTTTTCTTCTAGTCACCGTATGTGCTCAGAAGAAAAACATACGTTACATGCCATTTGGGGACTCGATCACCGAAATCGTCTGCTGGCGAGGACTCGTGTGGACCAACCTACAAACTGATGGTTACACGAACGTTAGCTTTGTGGGGTCAGGCACAAATCAGAATCCAGCGGGCTGTCCCACGAGGACGTACGATAAACACAATGAAGGCCACTCTGGATTTCTTGCAATTGACATCGCAAACAAGAAGCAGCTCGTTGGCTGGCTTCAGGCCAATCCGGCAGATGTGATCACGATGCACCTGGGCACCAATGACATCGTGCAAAAGAGTGACAAGACGGCAGATATTCTCACAGCCTTCACTACTCTTGTAGGGGTAATGCGAGCCTCTAATCCTGTTATGAAAATCATCGTAAGTGGTCTCCTTACCTAGGATGAATGGATTTCCCAACTGTCACCAAGATAAAACTAACTATTAATAGGTTGCCCAGATCATTCCTTGCACAGTTGGCTCCTACACCAGCCAGATCAATGCTCTCAACGCTGCTATTCCAGCTTGGGCGGCTGGGCTGAACACGACCGAGTCTCCAATTTGGGTTGTTGACCAGAACACGGGTATGAGTTCGACGGATCTGAGAGATGGCGTGCATCCGAACACATCAGGGGATCAGAAAATGGCTGCGAAGTGGTATCCGGCCTTGATCAATGCGCTGAAGATCATTGAAGCAAGTGCGACTACAACGCTGAGTAAGAAGGAAATTGGGTTTATCTCCTAAGCAAGTGATGAGTAGTCAATATACGTGAATAAAAAGCCAGTTCAGTCACGCAGTCTCACATAGGTGTAGCGATGGTAGGCCCATAAGGGACTGCCCGTGAAATTACTTGGTCAGGTGATAGTTATATGGCGGTAGGAACCATCACAAACATTTTTGTAGGTTTTGAAAAACATATTCCATATTTAATAGAGAATTACGAAGAAGTGGACTTTGTACGAGAAATTTGGCTCTCGTCATCTTTTGTAATCAGAGCATGAAGAAACTCCTCGAGAGCGCTGACTTGGGATTTGGAGAGCTTTGGGTCGTCTGCGGAAGAGTCCCTTGAATCTAGAATCCAGGTGAAGTTGCCACAACGGAGTTCGATCATGCCAGTTGATGAAAGAGTTTGAAAGGCGTCTATATTACTGGAAGTCGAGCGATCATCAGTGGTCCGTGTTGCCCGGCGTCGTTGCTTTGGTCTATGAGCCTTGGGAATCCATTGAGCACCGACGATTTGATCATTTGGGCCGACGAGAATAGATTTGCGAGTCACCTTTGCTGCCTTTGTTACCTTTGTCCAAGATTGTGGTTTTGTTGTCCATGGACCACCTGTCAGGCTAGCATCAGACGGGGAGCATGGGTGGCTTTCATGCAACCAAGAACTTTTTCGAGTTTTTCGAGGTAAGAGCTCCTCCTGTCGTTCGGAATCCTCGCTAGGGGTATTTTTAATTGTCTTATTGTCCAGTAACCATGAGACCAGGGCTTGGATATCGTTCCCCACTCCTGCTTCGTCTAAAGCTCTGACAGCACTGTCTGCGGTAAATCCTAGGTCAGTGACGGTCTTCAGCGCTTTACATCTATTACAATGTCCGCCACCAAATACTAGTGTAGGCGAATTATGCGAGGAATTTCTTGAGATCTGACCCTCTAAACTCGGGGGTGGTAGATGACCGGGGTCGGCCTTTGCTGAGGTTGGTACCTGACGACGCTGCTGTTTCCTTTTTCGTTGGTCTGAGACTGTATTGCTATTCATTTGAACCACCTCTCTTCTATCTAGAAGAACCTCCCTGACTCGGGCTTCAATCAAATGCACCCGATCTCTGTCATGAGCAGCTAGAAAGCGAGTGGATTCTGTGACCGATCGCAGCTGGTCTTCGATCTTCTGTCTTGCCGTACGACCCATCATGACACCGTCATAGGGTTCGTCTAGTTTTGCCCCACTATTTATGCATAGAATAACCACACTCGCCCAGTCTTCGAATATATCAAGCTCGGTAGAATTCTCGAATTTTGTGTTTGAAGAATTTACTCGAGTGGGAAAAGAAGATCTAAGGGCACTAAAAGGCCTTTGATGTATCAAGATCTGCCATGAAGGTCTTTCCCAAAGAGGTAGAGGGAGGCTTGTTTGAGTTTCATATTCCACTATGGAGCAAGCGCTTGGGATTCGAGAACCAGTGTCCGGGCTGTTCTGGAGCAGAAACTCGATGATGACCATATACTGCTTCCGGAGATCAGGTGACTCAGAAGACATGAGCCAGCAAACAAGCCTGGTTAGGAGACGCTGTATCTCTTGAGGCTTGGACGAGACTTTGCTACATGACCATCGTTCCTTGAAATATGAGGATATTCCATATCGGGAGGACAACGTTAACATGGGATCTTCATCGCGTTTGTCCATCAAAGAGAGGCGCAGATTAACCATTGCGGACTGAGCCCAATTAGTTGTGTCCGCGGCCTCTCCACTGGTGTTGCTAGTCTTGCTGAAGCTTGGATTATTCCAAAGCTTGATGAGAACGCTATCAAACTCGGCAATATATGCCGATAGGTACTGATAACCGATGCTGTTTTCGCATAGGTAGAGGTAGATCCAGAAGTATTTCAGCTGTTGGACGTAACCACTCCATTGCCGGTGATTTGTGATGCGGAAAAACTGTCTGGACTTCAAGAAGAACAAAATTGATGCCATGTTGTGCTCAAACGCATTGAAGCGCGTGTCTTGGGTTTCAGCCTGAATAGTGGCTAAGATGTCCGGCTCTTTCAAGAATTCAGAGACGCTTCGATGAAGAAATTTGATTCGACTTTCGCCAATATCTTGAATCTCTCCATGAGATACTGCTGACTTCCCCCCATAATGAACTTCAAGCAAGCCACAACAACGACTCCTGAGCCGGTCATCGATAATTGCATGGCGCTCCTTCAATTTCTCAAAAGACATAAACTCGACAGGAACCTGCGTTGATGAAAGTGGCTGATCTTGATCCATATAGGACAGTCTTATCGGTGAGGGCAAATCTTCTTCAACCTCCAAACATCCAATTACACACTGGAAGAGTTTCGACGACTGTACCCGTTGAGATGGCTTTAGACGTCCGAACATGTGTTCGTAGAGATCCCTGAGCTCTCTGGGATATCCGTTTACAATTGCTTCGAGCTCTACCAGGTAGCTGCCATCAGAAAGGCCCTCCAACAAAGATCTTACGACAATGACCACCCATAGAAACACACCGGAAGCCCTGTTGATAACCGCAGAGAAAAAACTGGTTGCCGCTATAGGATCTTGAGACTCGAGCTGTCTCATGCGCCGATGTGCATGGAGCTTGCTAGTGACATAGTTCTTGATATCTTCACCTGTGAGATCCTCCAGTCGCAGACTTGGATATTCTCTAAACGCTTCTTTGAACTCCGGCTCAGGTCGTGATGATAACACCATTTTCAATATGGAAGATTTTCCGGTAGACTCCACGAACAAGGATAAAATATCTTGCGGCAACCCAACGAACTCATCTAAACCATCAACAAAGAAGCATATCTTAAGGTTACCCAAATTTTCTCTGGATAGTGCACGAAATGCTTCTCTCAATTCAGCCAGCTTGAGAGTGCCGAAGACCTCTTCTTCGTCCGTGGTATGTGAAATTTCCAATGGATTTGCCATCCCTCCCGTGATTGGTATTGGTTTACTATACTAAGTCAGTCTCTGTCTTAGATTAGCTGCGTATTAAGTGATAGCTTACTGATTCAGCTGATGTTGAGCAAGTTTTTCCGGCTGCTTAAAGGTTTGTGAGCATCCGACTTGCTCACAAGTGAAGAAAATTTGGGGGCTATGATTGTTTGCAAATTGCCTGAAATCATTAGTAACTAACTATAAAAGTAACTGGAGCAGCATACCGTGTGAGGAGAATATCATAAAGCTTGGGAAATACACGAGAAATGAGACCGCGCCGCTTGCTGAGAATTGTGTGAAGTAAAGCTCGCAGGAGGCCCTCTTGGTTCTTCTGCAGACTTGTCCCTGCAAGCCAGAAGAAGTATGACCCAGTCATTAGTTCGCATTCCCCAGCCCACTCCTTCAAAAGCTCCTGGGTTTTTGGATTCGCGGAAATGAACTTCATGAGGGTAGACTTCCCAGACCCAGCTTTCCCTTCAACCCAATAACAACCGCTATCTTCCCGTAGCCACTTTTGGAAATTCGCCCAGGGTTTACCGCACGCCTTTGGGTCTTCAAATATCCAATTGAACGTCTGTTCATAAGTGCCATCAATCTCTGCTTCTCTCTCGCACATCATGCGAAAAGTAAGAGCTCCGAGGACCGCGTTTTCGATTCTTGCATGTCCATTTAAGGCTGGAGACTTGAGAGACGGGTCTGATTGATAAAGCCTGCCCGGGAGAGAAGGAAATAATTGACCATTACGCAATTGCTCAATGAAGGCATTGACGAGATTGACGATTTCGCCATGTATTTGACGAGAGGTGTCGTCCAGGACTTGCAATTTCTCGTGCAGAATGGTCTCTGTCCCAGATGTCGCTTGCTGAACAACAGCCAGCATCTCATTGTGAGTCCTGATATGAGTAGTAGACAAAGTCTCCAAGGCTTGTGTTGTTTGAAGAGCCGTTTCTCTAATATCTAAAAGAATCTCGGAGTCGAGGACTTTCCGGCACCTATCAAGTTTCTTAGAAAGTACTTCAATTTTGTCCTTGCTCCACTCGAATTTGATGGCCTGACCTAGTGTTTTGATCTTGTCCATGAGTTTAATTTTGGACTGATCCTTCTTCTTTGCATCAATTTCGGCCTTTCTGTGAAGTTTGAACTGGTTGATGACACCCAATAGATCGCGTGCTATCGCAGAGCATTGGTCGGCAACGTGTCTGAGTGACTGCAGTCTCTTAGTGGAAAGAATAACGACGTGGACCAAATGCTACTACATACCTCTTCAGCCTTTGTGGCACATGTGATAGTGCCGGACGGTGGACGGATACGCGCCAGCTGGTGCTCTAATTCCTCCACAGTCCTCTCCAAACTGAGGTTGAAGTCGCTAATACCATTGCGTCGAATCTGACTGCCGACCTCGCAGACGTGAGACACCCAGTCAATAAATTGTAGGATGTTCGCTGCGAGCCCAATGGCTGCGAGGGCGCCGCCGTCCATCGTAGTTGATCAGAATCACAGCAAAAAAAGACAAGAGGACTTCGAATCCTCACTGAACCTACCAAAGTAGTCCGTAAAGGATCAGGAGCAGTATGTCTGTAATATGGTTTGGCGATATATTAATGCCAACGGAGACATCGCAAGGCGGAAGGCTATGCTTTTTGCTGGGCGTTCTCGTGTGCATTCTCATGGGCACTCTCGTGGGGGTGGCGAAGTGATTGGAATCGCTTCGCGCAGGCAGAAGTGAGGCAAAAATACCGAGGCCGCCGACTTGCGTAGAGTCACAGCTCAGCAGAACTTAGAGCTTCGACATTCGCTAAGACAGCTTTTTACCTTTTTCGCGCCTTCTAGTTAGAAATCAATCACAATTTATAAGATTATTAGGTGGCCGCATGGGTAAGACTGATGGGTGAGCGAAGGTGAACTTTCTTCAGCTCTACGTTGTCGACAAACTCAACCTGCTAAGCATGTTGTCTATGGCACTGAATTTCAGAAATTCAAAGAAGCTATAAGAAAGGGTCCTGCCACAGGAAGGAACATGTTAGACAATGACGAATTAATTTGTTCTGCGATGACCAGGCTGGGGAATGTAACCTTGGGAAGTTTTCTAGGTTTCGTTTGATTGAAGAATATAAAAATACTCTTACGCAAAGGTGCAACCATTTTAATTTAATCCCAAGGGATGCGCCGCTAGTAGCCAATATATTTTCCTGAACACTGGAGAATTTACAGCCTTGGTTTCTCAATAATGAGATGGTTAGGCTGTTCAAGGGCTGCTCAGTTGGGCCGGGGGTGATTAGCGCCTGAGCAAGGGCGGCAAGCTTCCTAGCGAATGCGACGCACAAGAGAGAAAGAGTTGATTCATAATACCAGGACTGGCATTTGTCTGGTCATCACTCTCCTTCTCAATTGGTCTCGGAACGCCTATGAAAATCAATCGTACGGCACTAGACAACGCATATACGTAAGCACAAGCCTCAAGAACATCAATGTAGGCGGGGATTCTGTGGATGAGAGTTGTATGCCTTCAACCTTTAAGCTTGCTTAAAGTTGAAGGGTTTCCGCCTGGGAGAAGCGAGAGGGAAAATTCCTATACTCTTAAATTACATAATCACGGGCTTCTAATTTACTACTTTATTAGTATAGCTTTTTTCTAATATTCTAATTAGTCGCGACTTTTTAGTAGGAATACTAAAAAAAATATTATGATTTTTTTTAATAGAAGGCCACGTGTATTAAGTATCACGTATCTAGACTAGTTATCTTATATATTATTCTTAAAACTTTATATTAATTATTAATTATAAAAGTATTAAAATTACTTTATAATATAATATTAGGCTACCTCTAAGCTTAATTTACTAGCTAGTTTAGAGGGTAGCTAACTAACGACTACTATTATACTACTTATAAGTATTTAGCTACGTATATAGCTAAGATAATTTAGAATCTAGGAGAAGGGGGGAGTATCTAGTATTTATATATATAATATCTAGGAGTAGTATTTAGGAGTAATATTTAGGAGGAGCATTTAGTATCTAGTATCTAGGAGTAGTATTTAGGAGGGAGTATCTAGTATCTAGCGTTTTAGTATCTAGTATCTAGGAGTAGTATTTAGGATAGTATTTAAGAGGAGTATCTAGCGTCTAGTATTTTAGGATTTAATATCTAGTATTTAAGTATTTCTATTATTATAATAGGATCTTAGGACTAAGTTTATAGGATTACCTATAACTATATAACCCCTATACTCTTCTATTTTATAATAGTCTCCTTCTCTAATTATTTTAACCTCTCTATTTTAAAGTATAGAGTAAGATTAGGATAATATATTATATTATCTAAGGTTATTTTATTTAGTAGCTATAGTCTACTACTAAGAGTTGTTCTATTTAGAGTATATACTCTAGTAAGCTAAATATTTAGAGATAATCACTTCGCGTGATTTTAACTACTTTTAAACTAATTTAGCTAAGTTATATTTAGATCTATTATAGCCTTTTCGAAAGTAGACCCTTAACCTTTATAAATAGTAATAGCTTAACTAATAGTTAATAGGACCTAGGTCCTATAAATAATTAGCTTATATATAGGTTTTGAGTTTAAACTCTTAATTAGAAAGATAGGTATAACTATAAGTTTAAGTAAAGGAAGGTCTAAACTAGTAGGATTTTTATACTATACTAGAATATATTATAGAGGTTAATCGTAAAGAATATAAGAGCTACTAACTTCTATTATTTTAGTATCTAGATTATAGACGACGCTAACTACTATACCTTAGAGTCTATTAATTAACCTACTTAGTATATAGATATTATAGAGGAGTAAGATAAGTATACCTAGTATATATATTAAAAGACTAGGTCCCTTTAGTCTATTATTATCTTCTATAAGGAGAGCTTCTATAAGAATAAGTAAGAGAGGTTTTCTATTTAATTATTCTAGTATATTATACTTTACTATAAAGAGGAAGATCTTCTAATCCTTTATATTTATAAACTCTTTTATCTATTAATAATTATTTAAGGCCTATAGCTTATTCTACTAGTAGAGTATTACTATAGATATCTTATAGTTATATATAAGTTACTTTACTACTATCTATTTATTAAGTATATTTATATTATCTTAAGTTAGCTCTATGTTCTTTACCTAATATAGTAATACCTAATAGGCTACGTCTCCTTATTATTATATAGACTTAGTAAGGATTACTATATTATTAAACTAGTATTATATCTCTATATAAGATAATAAGAATATATCTTCTATTTAAGTTAGTATCTAGAGAGCTTAGTCTTTTATAGGTAGAAATTAGTGAAAATCGCTAAGAGTAACTATAATAAGAAGTCTATTAAGTATAGCCCTTAATTCTATAAGTAAGCTAAAGATTACTTTATATTATTAATCTATATAATATAGTAACTTTTTACTAATTATACTAATTTTATCTATAATAAGAACTCTCTTATACCTTAGCGCGTTCCTTTTAATTATAGCTATATTAGCTATATTTACTAAGCTTATATTAAGCCTAAGAACCGTGTATATTATAGACCCTTTAATATAGGACGTAGCTGCCCTTATTAAAGTAGATAATATAATCTAATCTAACTTATTAAGTAATTTAATACTAAAGAGGAAAGCTTTAATAACTTCTATTTTCCCTATCCTTTCTTTACCTCTAATATAAAGTAGAGTTTACTTAAAGGGGTCTATAACTAAGTTTTATAATATATAAAGTATAGTGTGTAAAAAGATCTTAATTACTATAAGTTGCTTCTTATTTAGGCTAAATTTAGTCCTAATAAGTTAAACTAGATTTACTAGAGACTAATTAGCCTTTATATAAGCTTTAAGCTCTATAAGAGTAGTAGAGTTAATATTAATAAGAGATAAGATTAGTATTAGTTCTATAGAATTAAGTTCTTTATTAGAAGAGTAAGGCCTATTAATAAAGACTATAAAGTTATATAAAGACTTACTTCTCTTTTAAAGTCCCTTAAACCTATCTCCCTATATTAATATAATTTCTTACTTATATTATTCTCTAATATCTAGATTAGGGAATAATAAAGGCCCTTAAATCTAGAGATTCTTAATTCTAAATAGGCTTTAAGTAAGATAAAGAGTTTAGTAAATTATACTTTTAGTAGCCTTTTTATTCTATTTAGAAAGTACCTCTAATTAGGCCTATAATAGATTAAATATCTCTATATTTTTAGATATATATTACTCTATACCTTTATCTACCTCTTCCTTATTAATAAACTTATCTATAATATTATTCCCTTCTTACTCCTTATCTTCTAGTTACTAAGATTTCTAATTAAGTTCTACTTACTCTTTCCCTTTTTAAATATATATTATATTTAATACTAAGTATTTAATATAAGGCGGGAGACAAGGCTCTAAAATATTCTAAATATAAGAGTAAGAGTCTCTTATATCTAGGAACTTTATTATATTTACTATATACTCCTTAAATATATAGCTAAGATTCTCCTAGGGAATAAATAACCTAAGAAGGGCTTTATTAATATCGTTCTCTACTTCTTAAGTATATTCTAGGTTAATAGATTAACTATATATAATACTAAGAAACGAGTCTTAGATTAAAGGGGTAGTAAGCGTAGAATAATAATAGATTAACTATTATACGTATATAGTAGACTTAGAATATATAGCGTCTAATATGAAGTAATTAGAAGTAGCCTTAGCTATCTTTATAAGAGATATCTAGTAGATATACTTATAGAAGTAAAAATACTAAAGCTTAGCTCTATAGTATAGGTAATCGTTTAGTACTAAGCTACTAGTAGCTTAGTAAGGCTCGAATAATAAGTACTCGATGTTATAAATCTAGTTAATATTACTACTAGGCCTAGAAAGGGTTACTATCCTAGTAATACAACGCTTAATATTAGTTAGGCTAATATTCCTAGAGTTCTTATATAATATATAATACTCTTTATAACTAAGAAGGTAACTAGCTACTAAGACGTAGCTAACCTCTCTTTCTTTATTAAAACAATTCTATACTTTTATAAGGAATTTACTTTAATTAATATCCCTAAGCCGCTCTTACTCCTAGGAAGGGCTCTCTACCTAGACTATATCCTCTAATATACGCTTTAAAATAGCTATATATATTATAAGCTAATATTACTTAATATCGAGTTTTATAGTATAGTTTAATATATAGTATATAATAGAGAGGGCTCTAGCCCTATTAGGGATAAACGTAATATTATTATTAGACTAAATTATAGAAGAGATAATATAATTATACTTATTTATATTAGTATTATTATAGGTAAGTCTTATCTTATTAAGCTTATTAACTACTATAGTTAGATATTATATCTTTAGGAAGTAAAACCTATATTTAGGATTATTATACTTATAATAGTAACTAGTATAATTATACTTTTAATATTAGTAAGTAATATAATTAGAATCTTAGTTTAACTAAGATTCCTATTCTTATATAAAGCTTCTTAGAAGGGGAGCTCGCTTATTACTCTTAGTATTTATATTATTATTACTATTAAGTATTAAATTAAGGACTTTATTATCTATATACTACTAACTATTATTATCCTCCTCTAAGTATATATTAGAAGTCTCTCTAAATACTCGAGTAATAGCCTTATCTACTAATTCTAATATAATTAATTCTATATAATTAATTATTTAAGCTTAAAAGGCTTTATCTTCGCAAATACGTAAGTAAAGTATATTAAATTCTATATTACCACCTACTTACGTGAATATATAGAGGTATAGAATAAGACGACTATTCTCCTTAATAACCCTAAAATAGTTTACTATCTTATTAAAGATGCCTATCTTACCTAATACTAAGTATAGTAAATAAGAGAAGAATAATTCTATAATTATATAAAAGAAAACTATAATATAGGCTAGATTACTAATTATTATCTACTATTATATTTTCTAAGCTATTATATAAGATAGTAAAGTATTAAATCTAACTCTTATAAGCTTAATAACTATAGAATTACGTAAATCTAAGAGGTTAATTATAATCTATTATACTAGAATCCCCTATTAAGAGATTTGCTTAAGGATCTTATATTATACTAATAATTTCCGCCTAAAGGATTCTAGATTATATAATAAAATTACTCTTAAGTTTTCTATAAGGCGGACTATAATCGGGTCTCTTATTAAGAGGCTAGCTTCTATTTACTTAATAGCCTACCTAATTATATTACTAAATAGAGTAAGTAGATTATATTATACTTCTTCCTAATCTCTCCTCTAAGCCTAGAGACTATTACTTAGGCTAGTTTAATAAAGTAGGATAGTATTATATAATAAGAATATAAAAGTATAGTACCTTATAAAGCTAGAAATAGTTATTAGCTACTATAATTAAGAATAGAGAGAGATATATAGTATTAGGGGTTTAAGTATCTCCTTACTAATAATTATAATATCTAAGAGCCTACTTAGTAAAGCTTTTAAGAGAGAGTTTCTTACTCTATAGTAAATTGTCTTTAATATAGCCTCTTATATTAAAAGGAAATAAGGTAAAATATATAGTAGTAAAGAAATCTTTATCTTTATAAGAATTTATAAGTATTAGATTATTAGTAGTACTAAATCTAATCTAAGGTATATATAAAAGAGGTTTATTACCCCTATTATTATTCTTAGTAGTATCTTACTATAATATCTTAACTGCCTTTATAATCTTCGTAAAAAAAGCGTTAAATAGATTATAGGTCTCTCTATTTTAGTTAGAGAAGAAAGTACTCCCTAAAATTAATCCTAGCTCTACCTCTCTAAGAGTAATATTTAAGTCGTTTAAGAAGGACCTATCTCCTAAATTAGTAGTATAACCTACTTTACTATTTATAATATCTAGGTTAGTAATAATAGCGTATTCCTATAAGGCTATTAGTATAAATTCCTTATTTCACTTATTTAAAAGAATATAGTCTATCTTAACTTAAAGTTTATATAAAGGATTATTTAAATATAACTATTAAAGAATAGTAAGTACCTTTACTTTCCTAACCCTATAAAATCTAGCTAGATCCTCTAAGCTTAGCTCTTATCCCACTTCCTAGGATACTATAACTACCTTATAAAGGGCTAACTCTCTTAAAGGTAAGATATATAATAGCTTACTATAATCCTAATAAAAGGTATAGAAATAGCCCTAGATACTATTATACTTAGCCCCTCTCTAAACTCCTCTACTTAATTTTATAATATATCTAATAAGGTAAGAGTATATAATTAGGGCCTCTTTAATAAATATAAGGTCCTTTAACTCTTTAGGATACTTATTATATCACGTGATATTAATATAATTCCCTAATAAAAACTTTAGAACTTTACCTTTTATAAGATCTTCTATATACGCTACGTATAAAGATATAGTATAATTAGAGTCTATATTATAGTAACTAACTAAATAATTATTACTCTAAAGCTAGGGATCTTTAATACTCAAATAATATAATTAATAAGCTAGGTAGAATATACTATAGATCTTATAAGAGGAGTATTTAGATTCTATATTAATACGCGTATAGAATATTTCTAAATAAGATCTCTTAATATTAGTAGTAATTATAAATAGGAAGTTTATAGTCTCTATCTCGAATATAGAAAATTTATTATAAAAGATAGACTAGACTAAAGCTAGTAAGGAATTAAGCTCTAATACTACTTATCTTCTTTTCCTTAGTCGTAGGTTTACTTAATTATTTACCTCTATCTTATACTATATTTAAGTATAGTTTTCTCTAACTAATTATTAACTTTATAGGCGTCTTATAGCTACTTAAGTTACCTCTATCTTATTCTATATTTAAGTATTATTTTCTTTAGCTAACTATATAATAGTATAAGTAATCACAGGCTAGCAAAGGGGTATATAAGAGTACGTTTAGTAGACTAAAAGGATTAACTTATAGGCCGGCTATAAAGGAGAATCTAAAGATGAAGAAGAAAGTAAAAAAGGATTCCTATAAGCTCTTATTTAAGTCCCTATAAGATTACCCTCTATATCTAGTCCAACCCCTAGCCTAAGCGGGTAAGGGGGCTAGGCTTAGTTTAGCTATATACGTGACCCTCGTTGTTATATCCCCCCCTCTTAAGATTATAGATTATCCTTAAGCTAGAGTTAGTACTATATTAGACTAGTATTATATAAGTATAAAAGTAAAAAGAAATAGTTATAGGCTATAGTTAATTTAGCTAAGTACTGCGGTTTACCCTATTTACTTAAAAAGAATAATATAATTAATAATAATAGGAAAAATAATAAAATAGTAAATAGTAGATATATATAAGCTACTCCCTACCTACTTTTTAACTTCTTTTCCTTTTCTTTTTTAAGTATATATAACTATATTACCGTAAGTCCCTAATCTAATTAGGGCCTATTTAGTGCTTATACTAACCCCTTATAGAACTTAATTAGATATTATACCTCTCCTAACTCTACTAGGCGCCCTATTAGAGGCGTATTAGGTCCTATACGTTTACTATATCTATTAAAAGAAGAAGTACCCTCTCTATAATTATATTTTTACTAAGAGTACTTTAAAGAAATATAATTACTATACTAACTAAAATACTATTTATATACTAGTATATTATCCGAATCTAGTCTAAACCTAGTCTAACCTAGTACTAACCTTATTCTAGATTCTGTAATTCTATAGTAAGAAGTAGGCTAACTATAAATTAGCTACTAAACCTAAAGAAGTCTATTATATTCTCTTAAATATAGACGAAATTATAATAGTAGCTACCTCTAAGGCTCCTAAAACTATTAGTAATATTAGTATAGTATTATTAGAAGAACTCTATACTTTCTATTATAATATTATAGTATATAGTCTAAAACCCCTCTAAATTAGTACTAATCTTAGTAGTACCTTAATAGGGATATATATAAGGGTTTTAACTAGGTAGAATCTACTATTAGAGATTTAGCTATTATTCTTATTCCTATAACTCTAGCTAAGATTAGTAAGAGTTTAGGGGGTAGTTAGAAGGTAACTAAGGCTAAGGTAAAGGAGAAAGAGAAGCCTAGGACGCGTATAAGTAACCCTATAGTACTAAATTATAGCCTTAAAGAGGAATAGGGTAATAAGGAAATAGGTAAAGGTAGAGATAAGTATCTTAAGGTCTTATCTCCTAAGGAGTAAGGGGGGTTTTAGAAGGGTTTATAGTAAGTAAAACTTAATTTAATACCTTTCTCTTTATACTTCTCCTTATATTTTCTATTAGTCTATTATCTTATAAGTAACTTATATTATCTATACTATTTTCTTAAGTTATAATTTACTTAATAAGGTTTTAGGGGGGTCCTAGCTTCTTTAGATAAGCTATATAGAAATCTCATAGCTTATAAGGGGAGCTTATAAAATTTAATACTAGATACTAATTAGGGTCTAGATTATAGCTAATCTAGCTAACTTTATACTTTAAAGTATTCTTAGTAAGTTTAATAGCTAGTATCTCTTCTATATCTTATTCCTTATAACTAGTAATTACTTCTTCTAATAATTTAGGGGATTCCTAGCTAGGTAAGGGGTTATTTAGATCCTTAGTTAGAATATCTAATATAAATATATTATAGATAATAGAGCTATATAGGAGTTTTAACTTATATAAGTTACCTACTTTCTATAAGATATAGTAAGGTCCTTTCTACTAATTAGATAGTTTCTAGCTTAGATAGTTACTCTTTAAGTTCTTAGCTAATAAATAAACTTAATTATTAACTTTCTAATTAATTTTCCTTCTATATTAGTTTATACTTTTAATTATAGTTTCCTAGGCTTTCTTTATATTTACTTTAGCGATTTCCTAGGCTTTATATATCCGAGTAGCTACTATAAGGGTATTAGCTTAGTTTAACTTCTTAGTTAGGGTAGTGGACTTAAGGGAGTTCTAATCCTAACTAGTTCTAGGATTAATTCTAAACTTAAGTTAATATAGTACTATATTAATAGATAAGTAAGGGAGGGTTATTTATACTTAATCTATAAGAGGGAGGAGGTTACTCTAGTTATCCTAGTAGTATAAAATAAAAGGCCTTAGCCTTTAATTAATATATTAGTTTATAATCTCTATCTAACTATCTATTTCCTTATAATAAGCTATTAATAGCTTAATCTTAATGCTAATAATTTAATAAAACTCTTACTAAAAGGAGGATATAAATTAGGGGCCTTAGTTAGATATAATAGACTCTAGGGTATAGCTAAAATAATATACCTATTATATAAAGAGTATAGCTAGACCTCTTATATCTATTATCTTATAGTATAGGATAGTAACTAAGTCCTTTCTAAGTTAATTAATAATTACTAGAATATAATTATAGCCTTACTTATCTAGTAGGAATTCCTTAAAGTCTATATATAAATATTATATAGGATAGGCTAGGATTAGTAGGGGGTATAGCTAGTCTTACTACTTTATCTAATTTAAATAAGCACACTTATAGGTTCTATAGTTATTAATATACGTCTTATAATCTAAGCTTATTCTAATCTAATAGTATTTTAGTACTAATAGTTAATAAGTCTTTTAGGCACTAGGGTAAGCACTAGATACTTAATTATATACTTCTCTAATAAGCCTAGTATATAACTTAGTATTTCGTTATATATATAGTCTTCCTTTATATAATAGTAAATTTTTATTATTAATACTATATCTTAGAGGTAGGTTTTCACGGATTTCCTAGAAAGATTTTATATTATTAGTTTTTAGGTCCTAAATTAGTTCTAAATCCTTAGGGGATAGTAGGAGGGGTACGAGAATAGTAATATACTTTACTAACTTTTTAATAAAGACTTCTACTAGTTTAGTATTAATTTAGGGGTCTAACCTCGCTAGTCTAAGTAGAGTCCTTAAACGGCTATCCCTTTTAATAAGTTCTTAGGTAATAATATCTTATTCCCTATAGCTTAGGATATCTACCTTCTAGTTATTTTTACCTATTATATATATAATCTAAAAGTTAAAATCTAAAAGGAACTCTATTTACCTAACTTATTTAGCTATAAGTAGCTTTATAATTATAAAATATTCTAGAGATTAGTAGTCTAAGTATACTCTAATATAGCTCTAAACTAATATTAACTCTAGTCTCTACTTTCTAAATACTTCTATAATAGTAAAAAGTTCTTTATTATAGATCTCTTAGTTAATCTTATAGCTAACTAGGACGTGAGAGTAAAAAGCTATAGGATACTAAGTTTTATTAGGGTATAGCTAGGAAAATACGCTTATAATAACTCTATCTAATAAATTAGTCTCTAGCTTAGCTTCTAGATAGGGATTAAAATAGTAGAGCATAGCTAGATCTAGTAGTCGATTCCTTAGAGTTTTAAAGGCTTCCGTGTATTTATTAGTCTAGATAAATAGTTTAGAAGGTTAAGTGATTATACTTAAGGGCTTAGTAATATAGCTAAAGTCGCGGATAAACTAATAGTAAAAACTATAAAATCCTAAGTATAACTTTACTCTAGTTACTATATTTAGTCTAATCTAATCCTAAAGAGGCTCGACTTTCTTAGGGTCGATTTTAAGTCCCTTAATAGTTAGTATATAGCCTAAATACTTAGTCCTCTCAACGCTAAATTCGCTCTTTTTAATATTAGCCTATAAGCTGGCTTTATAGAGGTGAGTTAGAACCTTATATATATATTTATTATATTCTAGGGGATCTTTAGAATAGATTAAAATATTATCTAGGTAAGTAATATAGAACTCATCTAAGTAGTCAATTAATATATTATTTATATATCTTTAAAAAGTAGTAGGGCTATTATATAAACTAAAGGGTAAAACCTTATACTTATATACACTATACTATGTCCTAAAAGTAGTATACTCCTTAGAGTTAAGGTCTATTTAGATCTAGTAAAAGGCTTATTAAATATTAAGCTTAGTAAATATCTTAGCTTTTAATACTTAGCTAATTAGCTTATTAATCCTTAGAATAGGGTATAGATTATTTTAAGTAAGAGAGTTTAGCTTATAGTAGTTAACGTAAAAATATAGACTACTATTAGCTTTCTTAATAAAAAGTACTAGGGAAGTAAAGGGGCTAGAGCTATTAATAATAAACCCTTTATTTAGGTTATTAATTAAGTACTACTTTATAGCCTTAAGCTCTTTAGTAGATTAGTGGTATAGAGGCGAAAAGTAGTTTAGTAATAGGGCTTTTAGCTAGATCTTATAATTATATAAATAATAGAGAGGGAGTTAGTCTAATACTTCCTTACTAAAAACGTCTTAAAATAAGGTATAATTAGGAGGTAAAAGCTTATTAAGTAGCTCTTTATTCTCTTACTCTTTATCCTCTATAGTTTTATTAATTAGACGATCTAGTTTATAAAAGCTTATTTAGAAGAACTCTACTCTAAGCTATTTTATATTAAAGTATAAGGCGTTAGCTAAAATCTAATAGATATTAATAATTAGGGCTATTCTAGTAGTTATATATCTATAGATAAGGGATACTATATACTTCCTTAGAGTAGGAATCTTAGCTAGTTCCTATATGGTTTAGTGGGTATTTATAGGGGGTTTAGAGTGTAGTTATAGAACTAAGATTAGAATATTTCTAAGATAGCTTCTCTTATAATATCTTATTTAATCTTCTAGGGCTTAGTCCTTATAGTTCGCGTCTACTTAGTAGTTAGGAGATTTAGCTTATAACTTAGGGGAAAAGTATAATAGCTTAATCTCTTTTACTAGGTAGGGATTTAGTAGAGTATTAGATAGTTAGATAAGTTTATTATACTTAGGGTTAAGGTATATCCTAAAACGCTTTATTTATTTAATACTAATAATTATATCTTAGTTCCCTAGATCTAAGATAAGAAAGGGGTAGTTCTAGATCTAATAACTATTAATTATTAGATATAGTTAGATAAACTAATTTATAAAGACCTTAGTTTTACTATTAAATCCTCTTACTAGTACAGCGTAGGGGAGTTGATAAAGGGGGGTATTTAATAACTAGGATAGTTATTTAGTAAAGGGGCGGTTAATAAAAAGAAAACTATTTACTCTAGTATCTATTAAAGAATATAGGTTAATTCTATATCTATTTATACTAAGAGTACTAGAGACTAAGAACTACTTTCTACCTAGAAGTATAAATAAGTCTAAACTTAATAGATTATAAGTATATAGGCCTAAGAAGGAGTCTCGCCCTAGGCTTCTTTATTTCCCTTCTAAACTAACTCTAAATCGTCCTTTATTTCCTAATTATTATTATTATATTTAGGTATTTTATTAATCTCTTAAATTATAGTATAAAGCTTAAGTAGTTTAAGGTAATCTTTCTTAAAATAGCTAGTCTTATTATATAGGAAGTAAGTATTAGGTAGTATTAACTTAGTTAAGGGTCGAATAAGTATAGTAGAAAATCGTAGATATTCGACTATAGTTTTAGGTACTATAGCTAGTCCTAAAGAAGTAAAGGGTTAGAAGGGTTTTAGTATTAATCTAGGTATTATAGTAGGGCTAATTACTATAGCCTTTACTTTAGAGGGGGTATTCTAAAAGGAAGAGGGCTTATAATTAAAGTTCCTATAGCGTTTAAGATTAATTAATATTAGGCTAATTACTATCTAATAAAAGTTTACGTTCTAGAGGTATTTTAATACCATGGATTCTTCTCTTAGTTATAAGGTAATTTTATCCTATATCTAGTAAAACTAGTTAGCCTCTAAAACCTCTCTAAGTACTATTATACTATAAAAGCGAGTAGTAAACTTTAAGAAAGTCTTATTAATATAACCTTTTTTACTTATTATTATATTATAGAACTAGTTCTAATATTCCTCTCTCTTATATCCTATTATAAAATAGGATTTAAGAGTCTTAATTATCTTATTAGCTATAGTATAATTATAATAGTCTAACTAATATCTTAGCTCTAAGTATAAGCGGGCTAGGCTAGTAGTTATAGACTAGATTAAAGCTTTCCTTATAATCTCCGTCCTATAATAGTCTATATTAACTATAAAATAGTCTTAAATTAATATTTGCTATTAGTAGAAAGTAGGATCTATACTATCCCTAAGGGGCTCGATTTTCTTAGTGAGTTTTAACTTTATAGCTTATATAGTTAGAGTTAAGCTCGGTTTAGGGATAGTTTAATAAAGATAAGGTTATAGAGAGGGTATTAGTTAAGAGACTAGCCCCCTAGGGAGTAGCGGGGGAGATTTAGAAGGGTTTTAGAAGGGGGATAATTTAATTAATAGCCTTACTTAATTTAATAACTTAATATTAGTTAGGTAATTATACTAGTTCGTAACCGAGTTACTTAGGTCTATAACCGTATTACTAAGTATCGTGATTATTACTATAAGCTTAGCTATATCTTTTTATATATTTATATAGTCTATTTCCTAACTTACTTCTAAGCCTTAGATTATTCCACGTACGCTATTAGTATTACTAAAGTTATATTCGTCTTAAGGCTTCCCCTTTTTTCAATTTAGTAAGGGGGCCTAGGATAATTAGCCTATAAGGGCCCAGGGCGTTAATAGTCCTATATTAGATCTACTAGAACTTATAGGCTCTCCTAGGGGTATAGGTATTAATAGTATATTAACGTAGGGTTAGTAGGGATTTAGTAGGTGTTTAGTTTACTATAAGAGAAGGTCTTTATAATTCTAACTTTACTCTTATTTATAAATACCTCTATATTAAGGGGGTCCTTTAGAGTCTCTCTAATTAAATAATCTACTCCCCCTAATATTATATTATAATAATTTTACTAGTATTCTAAACTAAATTAGACCCTAATTCTACTAGCTATCTAAGAGGTCTCTAGGATCCCGGCTATTTAAGTTACTATAGTTCTTACTAACTTCTAGTTCACGGCGCGTGTCTAATTCCTATCTAATAACCCGTAGGCTTACTATAAGATATTATATAAGCTATCTCTAGCGGAGATAATCTTTAGATTCTAATATAATAATATAAGCGATTATAGGCTAGTAAAGGGGTATATAGGAGTATGTTTAATAGACTAAAAGGATTAACTTATAGGCTAGCTATAAAGGAGAATCTAAAGATAAAGAAGAAAGTAAAAAAGGATTCTTATAAGCCCCTATTTAAGTCCCTATAAGATTGCCCTCTATATCTAGTCTAACCCCTAGCCTAAGCGGGTAAGGGGGCTAGGCTTGGTTCAGCTATACACGTGACCCTCGTCGTTATAAACTAGCGATTTTAGAAGAGTCTCCTAGTAAACTCTTACTAAATTTCTAGAGGAAGAGTTAATATAATAGTTAATATATTTAAAGAAGAGATAGGAGTAAGTAAGCTATTATTAAGGTAATAACTAAGTACTATACTATTTAATTCTATATTTACTAGAAATATTTATATATATAAAATAATAAGTAGGAGTAAGTATAATTAACTTTAGAGATTAAATAAAAATTATATATAAATTATATTTTAATAAAATAAAATAGGAAAGTAGGGCTCTTATTTATATATAATCTCCTTTAAACTATAATAGCTAGGCCTATAAGTTATTTCAAGTATAGGACTACTCCTATAATAAGCTTAGAATACCCTAAAACTAAGATCTAGGAAGTTATATAAAATAGTATTATAAAGAGTTTTACGTTACCTAAGAATAATATAAGATATATAAATTAATTTATAACTAAAAAGATAACTATTTAAATAATTAGCTAATATCTAACGTCTAATATCTATAAAAAGCATCTAGCGCCTAATATCTATAAAGAGTATCTAGTACTTAATATCTATAAAGAGCATCTAGCGCCTAGTATCTATAAAGAGTATCTAG